>JAMLFY010000017.1:1714287-2125181 GCA_030441495.1 Dalbergia oliveri
AAGTCCAAGTAATTGTTCCCTAGAGAAAAATAAGTTGAAGAGTGATTTTTAATGAATTTTATGAAACCTTTAAACATTTTGTTTTTAGTCTATAAGTTTATAAAATCATAAGAATTTTTAATTTGAACTAAAATCCAAAATTTGGATTTTTTTTTGTTGGGATTTTAATTTTTCTAATATTTTATTTGAATCCAAATGGGGTATATGTCCTTATTTACATTTATGTTTTAAAGTTAATGACCTCCATTAACTTAAAATTAAGAAATGTAAATAAGTGAAAGACCATTCTGGAGAGCGCTACGCGGTCAGGGAACAGTGAGGCGGAGCATGGGATGATTTTATGTTCTCTGGTGAGCTAGCGCTCATTGAGCACTGCAACGGTCAACAATCTTATAAAACCCCTCCATTTCAGGTTTCAGAACACCAAACACGACCCTCACCCCCAAAACACAAAGAACTCATCTCCCTTCCCCTTTCTCACTCCATTTCACTCAATCTAACTCCAATCTTTCACTTCTAAGGCTTTAAGGTATGAGATTTTGATGTTTCTAGTCCTATTCTTCCATTTTCCCTTTGTTCTTGAGGATTGTTTTGTTCCTCCATGTTATCCAAGAGGTGAAGTTCTTCCTTGGTATTAGAGTCAGATATGAGTTATTTGGTGATTTCTAGAAGCTAATCTAGAGTACTATGGCTCCTATGTTAGATATTGATGTTGTTATTGCTCCAAGGAGCTCTGTTAGTGTAGATCCTTCATTGTCCACCCCTCCAAGTAATGAGTTCGCACTTGTGATCTCCATGTTATCCATTAGAGTTATTTTCATAAATCTATGAGTTAAAGTATGATTTTAGAAACTCCTGTATAATGATTCGAAGTTTCCTGATGGATTATATGTTTTGAACTGTTGATTTTAGAGCATGAAACATATTTTTAATAAAACTCATGGGACCATGTTTGTTGAACTGATTTTAAGTGTATTTGATGATAATTGTGAATATGGAACACTTTAATGTTAAACTGAAATAATTTATGTATATGAAATGGTTTGTGTATATGAAATAGTTTTATACCTAGATAAGCAGTTTAGAGAAGAGGATGGAATTATGATTGCAAACTTTACTATTTTGAAGTATGATATTCTATTTTCTAGTTTATGAAAAGCTTGATAGTTGGATATGTGATTTAGATAATCAATCAAAGAGTTTTAGAGCTTGAATATTCACAAAATTCAAACGGTTGACGCTACATACTCTGGAGGTATGGAATCGCAAATGTCTACAAAGGGTGATCCTTTTGACATGATTCCATAGCACAGTTATACTAAAGTCGAGCTAGAATCGAGTGGATTCAAAGTTCTAGAGTACCACGAGTTACTATTAATAAGCAATAATCTAGAAATTCAGACATAAAAAAATTTTAGAGCACGAATCTTCATGTGACTCAGAACAGTTGGTGGATACATATTTTGTGGACTTGAAATCACCATGTATGATTTCATAGTCACAGTTATGCTAAGGTTAAGCTTTAGAGTTATAGGAATTCAGAGCCCTCAGACTTAGAGACTTAAAAAGATTCAGATTTACTTGAGTTATGAATAGACTAGTTTAGACAGTAGCTATAGAGAAACAGACAACAAGTTAACGGTTGCATGATCGTTGACCTTGGTATCAAGTTGCTTGAAGGCAATCTCACAAAGCGAGAGAGAATGAAACCTATTTAGGTGTCCAAATTCGGTTCTTATGAACGGCGAGCAAAGAAAATATCTAGACTATGAAAAACAAACATAATCAGAGATTACTATTTCTCTAGAAGTTACTACACTATGAACTTATATGATTTTAGGTATGAAAGTAAATTGATGAACTGTTTTTGAATTATGAAATGATGATTTTGAATTATAGCAAGATCAATTGAATCGAGTAATAACTAATTCGTGGTTCTATTAAATATATATATATATATAACAAAGAAACAAAACATTTATTGAATTACAAGTTCGAGTACAAAAGGAAGCTCTTCTATGAGTTTTAATATATATATGTCAACTAATTATGTTTACATGCATATAACTCCAACTAAGTATAGTAAAATAAAAACATTAATTCATTTTTAGCACAATGGCAGATTTCACATATTTGTAGCACAATTTATTCTGCATCCCAAACCATCAAATCCAAGGCTATAAATATTCTCAGTGACACCTCAATGTATCCACAAGGTTGCATAAAAATTTCAGAGTAAAAAGAGTTCTCTAACTAGGTTAACAAAATTAGACAAATTTAGTGGTTAGAAACCACTCAACCTCAGCTCAAAACCTGAAATTCATAATTTTTAACCCTAGAAAATGATTGAATTAATTCAAAATAAAAATTACGATTACACTTCAAGATGTTGTCAACACTCAATAAAAATTTCAAAGGATAATTCAATCATTTGCTATGGTAGAAAAATTTGACAAATTCGAAACTTCAAGACCAGAAATTGAGGCAGCACCTATATAGTTTCGATTCATGATTTTTTTTCAGGAGTAGAGTCCAAAACAAGGCTCAAGAAAATTCATGGAACTAACTAGGATGTTAGCTTAAACATATATTTTTTCTAACTCATGAAAATACCCACAATTCCCTTAGAAAATTCATAAACAAATACTACCTGTACAAAAACCGAAATTTCAGCAAACATGTTTCAACTTCTCTTTAACAAAATAATTTTTCCATAACACCAAACTACTCCACCAAAGCAAATACATCTATATATGTGTGTAATCACACCATGGAACTAGAAAATATCAATTTCCAACAAGCCAAAATGAAGACAAACAAAAAATGAACAAGAAGGTAACAAGAACCCTACTTTTGGTGTCTAATGGATCATTGGCTCCAAGTTACTCCAAGATTGATCCCTTCCACTTCAAAGCTCCCAAATCAACCTCAAATCCTTCCTAAATCAGTGAGAGGTGAGATAGAAAGATAAGGATTGGTGAGGAAATAAAATTCTAATCGGTTGGTTTGATAGATTATGAGGAGTAGAACAAGTTTGTGAAGAGAGTTGTGGTTTTAGTGACTCTGAGCTTAAGTTTTTGAAGCTTGAAGCTTGTTAATGGAGGTTTGAGAGAAAGAACAATAGAGGGCTTTATTTTATGCCTCTTGGCTGAAAATGATGATGGTGGGGTGATAAGGTTGGTAGTTTGTATTTATCTTGAGTTAGATATAGCAATTATGTAGTCAAAATGTGTATTTCTTTCTTATTCAAAAAGAAATAATGAAATGGATGGCTAGGATTTGATTTGATAGTCAAAGAATGAATCTTGTCCATCCACTTGACTTAAGATAAGTGGTTCACTTTAACTTGGGGAGCAAGTAGCTTTTTTGGTATTAAAATTACACAGAAATTCCACGAACGAACGAGATATTGGCTCTCGAGTAAAATATAATAAATGAAAGGTCAAGATTAAAACTTGCTTTTCAAGTTTTAATCCTTGCCATCCACTTGGCATAAAATGGTTGGTAAAGGTTACTTGGCCACCAAGTAACTTATACGATGTTAAAAACTACACATCAAAACTTTCCGAACGGGAAAAATACGTCCGGGTAGTCAAACATTACCCGAAAATTAATTCTAGGCATAACTTCTCATTCCTTATCACTTCTAATATTAACCCTCTCTTTTCTTAGTCCCGAGCATTTCCTGGTCTAAATTAAATTTCATTGCCGACGAGCCCATGAGGCCCACAAGATTACTATACATCCCAATTTGTTTTTGTTTTTTAACAAGTCCGTTGGGTCATCCTAATCATTGCTAAACTATCAGATTTTTGAAATTATGACTAATAAAGATTAAATTAATTTTTAAATAATTTTTAGAGTGTTACAATATGTATATAATATATACGTATACTTGATTATGTATGACTTTTGAGTATTATTGATGTTAGTTTGATTTCATGCATTGCTTCCTTGATGTCCCATGAAGAGGGGTTACAAGTAGAGATTCACTCACTAAGTTTTACAACAAACTCACCCTTCTTTTTCCCTATTTCAGATGGCAAGCCTGCAAATTCTTCCAGTCACCACCCTCCAGCAACACTAGAGTTTTAGCGGTGAGCTTCACTTGGGCGAAGTGTTTGAAGTTTTGTCTAGAGTCCTCCAGTATAGATAAGGTAGGATCTGGACTATAGGGCATGCTTATGTTTTGCATATTATAACACTATTTTGATTTGTATCGAAAAGTTTAGTGCTTATGGATATTTCAAATTAGAGTAGCTTATTACATATATGTTTTGTATTATGATTCACAGACTATAGATTTCCAATTATGAAACTTCAACATAGACTAGTGTGATTTAATAGGTGATTCGTATGTAGAAAATGAAAATGTGTTTTGAATAATTTTATAATTAGCTGTGCATATAGAGAAAATTAAGTCACGAGGCTTACGTGGAAATAGAACTTCTTACGTGCCGATCACGTGTTTAGGTCGAGTCGTAACGACGATTTTGTCATATGCTTAAAGGGCACTAACAATAGTGTTTATGGCCGGATGTCTATAGGGGTTATCTTTTGTAAGTAGAAGATTAATAACTATTGGATCATCTCTTGAAGGATTATGGTGCGAAATTTCTGAGTGTTGGTGAGAGTGGGTTTCACATTTTGAGTGAAACACTATTTTATCAACTCAGAGGTACATTTGTGAGGATTGAGTACGACATATGATTATTGGCTTTTCATGGAGTATGTGTGTGATTGCTTGTGTGTTCTTTTTTCTCATGCAGGTACAATTGTCAATGTCAGAAGGTGCAATAAGAGATGAGTATTTCTTCGAAGTTGAATAAATACACCGAGGTTCAATATAGACGAGAGGTGTGTGTAGGTTACTAGATATGGGATGGAGGAATAATACTTGCAGCGGGTGTGATAAGCCTGTGAGAGATACAATGTGAGGAATGAGCTCGTTGTTGTACATGTTTTTTTTATTGTTTTATGCTGCTTGAGAGATACACTGGGAGGTTTGTGAGCGATACATGGTGAGATGCTTTGTAGGTTCGGTGTTTTGATTGTGGGGTGTGTGTTGGGTGCGTGTGCTTGGGTGTGGGTTGATGGGTGCATGTGTCATTGGTGATTCTTGCTGGTGTGGTCTTAGAGTATGGGTGACCGTACTCTCTTGCTAGCCTATATGGTAGTTTTGTGGGCAATGCCGAAGGAGGTACCATGGGGTCCTTGTTCTAGTTCCTCTACCCTTGCTTTTTGGGGCTGTGACTTCGCTTTAGTGAAATTGGTTATCTGAGAGTGTTTTTAATGAGTTGAAGTTTGAGGTTCGGTGTCTTATGATCTGCTATCGTATATCCCAAATTGGTGATCTATTATCGTATATCATACAAACAACGCCTTGTCAAAAGTGGGGTGGATTCAATTCTGGAGGTTGATGTGTTTGTCAAATGGTTTAATCTTGTTGTTTTGGTCTTGTTATTGTTCTTTGTTTTGTATACAGATATTGAGATCAAAATTTAATAAGGAAAATGTTAGGCAATCAGAAATTTATCTAGGATTTCGTATTCAAAATAATGTGGCATAATTATTAACTTTTAGATGAATTAGTGTGTCATAATATTTTATTTCATCCAATAATTAATAATCATCAGGATTTTTGTAAATATTTTTCTGAATGTATAGCATTACTCTTTAAATAACTTTATCATGTGATATTTTAAATTGGGGATAACTTCCCTTAAAATCTTTATTCTTCGGGAAAGGAACCCTAATAAACAAGAGATGTCACTAAGCAAATACAAAAGGAAAATAATAGAACAAAGGGGGAGAAAAAGATCTAAAGAATAATGTGATTACAATGATCCCTGAGATTTGATTGCATATTATTGCTCTATTCATCTCAAGATGCATGTCAGTAGAAGGCCCTCCCTTCAAAATCAAGTTCTAATTCTTGAATGCTTTCCGGAGGCAACCTGATCAAGACAGCAAGACCTGGTGGCATAATTCAATATGGAGTCAGCATAAGCAGATCCAAACATTCTTTCTTTTTTTTTTCCTTTAACCAATTCGCATAAGACTTAACTTTATGCGGCAACAATGCTGTTAACTTGTAATACTAATTCAGGCATTGTATTTTATGATGACAGGCTACATCAGTTGGTTCAAATTGGTATTGGTTTGATGGATAAACTGCAGTACTTACTGTTACTAATCTGATAGTTAAATAGCATATTAAGTGATTGAACTGAACTCAGAAATTCCATGTTGTAAAAGGAAACATGACAACTTGTTAAGAAAAATCACAGATCATTATTATGTTTACCTTCAACTACTTTATAGAGAGTAGACCACCATCTTTCTGTAGGAACGTTGTATTTAGTTAGCGACTCCTCTATGGCGTCATCATGCTTCCCTACAAGAACTTCCTGAAGTGTTGTCACTGCACCCTTTGTTTTCTCCAAGAAATCTTTGTTGTCTTCAGTAGTTGGGCTTTGAAGGTTATGATGCAATGAAGAAAGGGTAGCAGCTAAGGCAAACTGAGTAGCAACAGCCCATTGGGTTGAAGCTAACTGTCTCATTTTGCTTTCCAGCACCTTGTTCTCTTCATTAGAATTATTGATAATCCTTCCAAAAACTAGGCTACATAAATACTGAGCATTTGCAGCTCCTGTACTCTGAACCATCTTGTAGAATGCACTCCCTTCATTTGATAATAGGTTCTCCGGCGAATTGTATTCAAGAACCTGGAAAGCGTAGAGGGAAAAGATGAATCTTAATATGGAACCATCACAGATGACTCGAGATAAAAAAAAAGATTGACGCGCCAAAAAAAAACCCTTGATTTGAAACACTTAAACTCATGTCTACATTCTCTTGCTGAACAACCACGATAAATGCTGCAGAGAGGTATAAATGTGTTGTAAATCATTGAACTTGGATATACCCGTCCAGAATCAAGCAGTAAAATCCGATTGCAGTCAATGACTGTGTTTAGTCTGTGTGCAATGATGAGCATGGTGCACTGCTGAAATTCTCGTCGGATTGTTTTCTGTATAAGAGCATCAGTTCTAACGTCGACAGCTGCAGTAGCTTCATCCAGGACAAGAACCTTTGATCTTCGCAGCAATGCTCTAGCTAGACTTAGTAGTTGTCTCTGCCCAACACTGAAATTGTCTCCTCCCTCGAAAACCTTGGTGCAGTACAAAAGAATTATCTTGTCAAATTTCATTTTGTTAATGGGAAATTGAAAAACAACACTGAAAGCAAAAGCAATTCTGTAATCTCAGTTAACTCTCACAACCCATCGCAGAACAGAACTAGCATATGTTTCCATTTTTTTTTTTAATCTAAACATGTTTCCAACTTCTGTTCAGTAGAAATAAGATTGGTGACTTGTGCATTCTAAAACATGTTCCAATATCATAAATCAACTGATGCTTCATTTTTACAAGATAAATAAAGTATGAATAAAATTATTTTCAGATAATGTATTAAGAAAGCAAAAAATTTACAATTCAAATAAATGATCTTTTTCAAGGAGTAATGGAAATATGGATACATATACTAAGAGTTCCAAACATCATATAGATTAAATGGTCCATCAAACTCAAAACAGAAAATATATATGTCATTGACACTAAATATTAGCAAATTTGTATTATTGGCTTTGAAACAAATTTACAGGCATCATAATAATAATAATAATAATTACAATAATTTTGGGATCTAGGTTTATCCCAAAGGCAAAATAGAATCAACTACTGGTAGTAATGATCATGGTTATATTTTATAAGTATAACTAGTTGAACAATAAATAAGATTACAATGTTGATATTTCTATGGAATCAGAGCATCCTCAATGAGTAACATCATAACAAAATCTATTTACCTGAGCATCTAGGCCGAATGGATTTCTTCTTATTACATCCTTCAAATGCGCCCTTTCTAAAGCTTCCCATAGGTCAGCATCATCGTGTTCATTAAATGGATCAAGATTGAAACGAACAGTTCCTAAGAGAAAGAATGGTACCCTTTAGAGCAGAAATCTTTTAACTGAAGTTAATTGACAATGTTTATTCACATAGATTAAAACTAAAAATACAACATCAGTAATGGTGTCATGATCCCTATATTCTTATGTGCCCAAGAAAAAAATCATTGTGTTCATGATGGATGAACCCCTACACAGTACCTTCTGACTCTGACAGTTTCCAAACGCAAACAATTCTTCAAATTTTAATTCTAATTGACTGATGACTAACTTCCAGTTCTCATTATTAATAATAATCCATTGTTTCAAGTGATCTTTTCCTATGAAACAGAACAGAAGTCCCCATACCAACGCTTAATTGGGAATTATAATAATATTTCATGGATTTAATTTTGATCATCTGTTAAAGATTATACTATCATTTAATTATTTATTGCCATATGTCATTGTAAGAATTAGACTACGATAACAACCTCTTAAAAGTTCAAGTGTTCCGTAAAGATGTGATTTAAAATTGTGTTGACAGTGGATAAACATGGTGCATACCAGAGAAAAGAACTGGTGATTGTGGTATGATAGTAAGAACTCTTCGCAAATCTGCCAGTCCGAACAAAGAAATATCGTACCCATCAATAATGATTTTTCCTTTAAGTAGCTCAACAATCCGGAATAATGCATTAAGCATGCTAGATTTTCCTGCACCAGTTCTTCCAACTATCCCAACCTTCTCTGTTGGTAGAACTGCAAAGGACAATCCATGCAAAACTGGAGGAAGTTCAGGCCTGTATCTCAGGACAACATCCTCAAACTCAATTGATCCTGACGTTGGCCATCCTGGTGGCGGACGGTTTGCCTCAATTATACATGGAGCCTCAGTTTCCAAGTCTATATACGTGTCAACACGCTCAACAGAATTTAAACTATTTTCAGCTCTACTAGCTTGTCTAAGGACACCACTCAAGAGAGTTGTTATGTTCAAAGTATAACTGAGAAGTAGACCCATTGTAGGTGCAAACAGTGCTGGGTTTTCAGCTCTTCCATTCTGCAAGACGGCAAACGTTGCTATCAACCAAATCATGAGGCCTCCTAATGTTTCTAACCTTACAGTGAGCCAACGGTTGGAACTAAAATTCACAAGGGTAAATCTGATATTGTTATCCATGAATTTTCCATTTATGTGTGCCATCCTTTCATATGCTTTGTAGGCGCGAATGCTTGACAAACCATTCAATGATTCTCCAAAATGTGCATAAACAGGAGATCTTGTAATGGAATCCAAACGCTTCACCTCTCGGGCCGTGGTCTATTAGGCATGATATAAATGGAAAAACCAATTCATCAAATAATGACCATTTAGTGTAAATAATAATATAATATACTAAGTTATGCCTAACTGTCTTTCCAGCAAGATGTTTTATATTCACCAACACATTCGTGCTACTGGCTAGTAACTTTGCTTTACAACTAGCTAGTCTACATTGATAACTTTTAGCACATCTTTTAGAAATTATTAACACAGGGAATAACAATATTACAATGGCCTAGATAAGTGTAAGCAGTGGTGTGCAGATTCTGGCATGCATATTAGCCTTTCCTGCAACATAAAGGATTAGATTTAATAATTTTAATTGGGATATGAATTGGGTCTTCTTTAAGGCAAGAAGAATAGTTGGGAAAATGGCACTATGATGCAAATCATAGTTTTTAAAGATTATAAAATATGCATCATGAAACAAGTTTGCAGTGGACATAAAACAATTTCAATCTCCAGAAATGTGAATATTTTCCCTTGTAACTTAAGCATAGACCGCATAGAATACTAAGAGCTTGTTTAATTTGAGAAAAATATTTCTGTTTTCATTTTTTGCTTTCCAAATAAATTTCAAAACATGACACCTTGTTTTCATGTTGTCTCTTATTTTCAAGATTTTGTAAAAGAAAAAGGGAAATAAAATTTTTGTGTTTTCACGACAACTTTGCAAACAAGGAACAAAATGAAAACAAGGTGGCAATATTGCAGTTAATTTTGAAAATAGGAAATGAAAACAAAAAACATTTTCTAAATCTAAACAGGCCCTAATAATTTCTAGCCAAAGAAAGGTAGTCCTGCTTAGCCCATAATTACTGTGATGCTCCCAATCTTGACTTTGACCAGAGCAACATCCTAGGACTTCAAAAAACAAAATATGCTAAATATTATTTTATATTCATATCACGTTTGTACTAAAACCCCTTTATTCAGTTATTGTTCATCTATCTAACTGTTAAAGAAATCTATATTTCCATTTGTCAAAAATTTCAAAAGAATCCAAAATGCAAAAGCAGATAAAATACAACCTATTTGCATATACATCATCTGCACAAGACTGCTCTAAAGCGAAGCACAAGATAATAGAAATTACCTGGTAATATACATAAGCTCCATAAAAGAATATCAGAAGTGGCATTATGGCCCACAAGGATATTGTGCTCACAGTGCCAATGAGAACAAAGGTTGAAAGTAGCTGCCAAAGTTGCCCCATAAACATATTCACCAAATTCGAAACGTTGGTATCAATATCTCCCGTGTCTTTGGCAAATCTATTAATTATGCGGCCAACAGGATTAGTTTGGAAGAATAACATTGGAGCCCGAAGTATTTTATCAAGCATCGCATCATGCAATCTTTTGGCAGCACGGAGGCCAGAAATGATCAACCAATAAGAGTTTGCAAGTGCCACAGCTACCTAAAGCCAGCAAAGGAAATATTCATTTCAATTCAGGAAGGCACTTTGGTAAATTAGATAGTGTCTTGAACAATGAAAATTTTCTTAAATAAGACATTATTCTTGCAGTAAGGCAGAAAAACAGTAAGTGCTATGTAAAAGATTAAATATTGGAGTTTCAAAGCATGTTAAAACTGAGAAGCTACGAAAGCTAAGTTGAAATTCGTTGCAGAATGACCTGCCCGAATGAGAGAAGAGCATAGATGGAAAGAAAATATGCTGGATTATAATCTGCAGTGGAATCTTGATCTGTCCACACACTTAACCACGTGCTACTTGAAATTCGAAGACCTTCAGTTAATATATAGCAAGCAAAGAGGATGGAAACTACCCACAGGCCTCCCAATGCAGATGTGTACCTGTAAAATTGGATGTACAATTACAATAATGCTACCAAATTCAGTTCAAGCCAAAGGAAGTACAGTGCAGCGCTAGTGCTCACAGAAGGAAAAGAAAGTGGTTTTTACAAACACTACAAATGCCTGTTTAAGACAATTCGACTAACAACTCCTAGGTGTTACTTATTTATTTCAATAAAAGAAAAGAAGTATTGAGAGAGGAATTAGTAAAGAACTCGAGAATAAAAAATTGTCCATAAGCTAAGCTACAAGAAGAGGACCAAAACAGAGAGAGAAGAGAACAGCCAACATTTATAATTTTGATGGGGGGAACACCATGTATTCCCGGGACAAAAATCACTTGTCCCAAATCATGTCCCCTTTCCTCTCCGACCAATCACTTTTTGCCACATGAATATGAGCATTTAATAACATTTAAAATTTCAAAACAGTTACTAAATATATATTACTCATCTTCCACATGACAATAAACTATCGATGGGACAAAGAAAGGAACATGATTTGAGGACAGATGATTTCCATCTATATTCTTGACAATTTGGCAACATTTAATTACTTCGCAAGTCCTTAATACTCTTTTGTAGTTCTGAAAAAAAATTAACTGAGTCCCTGCTGGTAAAATGCATTAAATCACTGGTACAGGGAAGGACTTGTTTGAATATTCTTGAAAAATACAGGCGCTTATTTGAATATGTTTTTATATACAGAATTTTGTTTTGAGTCCCTATATGTTTTACAGATATTCAACTGGGGCTCTTCTTTCTCATAATGGAATGGTAGGGACCCAATTAAAATTTTTAAACTGCAAAGAGCTAATTGCAAAATATCAAAATATAGGGACTTATTTCAATTTTCACAAAAAGTACAGGGACTTGAGGGGTGATTAAATCAAATGGCAATCAAAGTCATTTTATTCATACACTCTTGATAAAAGAAAAATACATCGAAGGGAAAAATTCCTTTAATATCCATATGTTAGGTTTCATGGCAATCTTACCTCATTAAAACTTTATGGCTAACCACACCTGTCTCCCGCTCTTCTTGCTTAATAAGTATTGATTTACGTAATTTTCCCTTCTTCTCATAGCTTGCATCATTTGATACCTCTACAATTGCCTCATTTTTCGAGGTTGAAACATTATCCTTGCCATTATTATCTCTAGCTTCTTTACGATCCGAGTGTTGTTCCATTTTCCCTGCATTTTCCATTAGTTTTTGAAACAGAGACCCACATTTTGATAACTCCTCAAAAGTTCCTTGCTCCTTAATCATGCCTTCACTAACTAGAATAATTTTATCCACATGAGGGAGAAAATGTAGCTGGTTGGTGACAAGAACCCTAGTTTTTCCTCCCAGCCCTTCCTTTATACAGTTATTGAAAACCTGAGTCATTACAAATCAAACTTATATGAACTATGATCACATGGATTTTCAAATTTTTAAATGGTTAACATTCAATAGTGATATTTGAAATTCAAATATATATACTGCAATAGAAACATAAATCTAATAACATTTTGAGCACATTGGAAATTAAACTTTTGAGTGATGAAAGACAACATTGGTGAGGAAAGGGCTGAGTGGGGACTGTAAGATGGAAGAACTACAACTTATTGCCATGAGTTTTAGGGTCAAGATAGTGTAAGGTCAACCATTGGATTTGATTTTTGCTCACATTGATGAAACTGTAAGCAAGGAAGTGCCCTTTGAATTGGAACTTCTATAAATGGTGGTTATATCATAAGAATTGTTTTTTATAGCTTGATAAGAACGATACCTCATGAGCAATATGAGCATCAAGAGCACTTAAAGGATCGTCAAATATATATACATCAGAATTTGAATATACAGCCCTTGCTAAGGAAACTCTCTGCTTTTGTCCACCACTAATATTAACTCCTCTTTCCCAATTTCAGTAAAATCACGTCCCTGAAAAGATATAAATGACATAAATTAAAAAAAGAAAAAACTCTCATATCAGTTTAGAGAAGCAATATTGAATATAAAGTTTTTTTAAAATTCTAACAGGTAATAAGTGGAGATCATGCTGCAAAGCGGTGACATTGATGGCCTTCCAGTATCGTTCATATTCAAATTTTGATCCGAATAATATATTTTCACGAACCTGAGAAAAGACATGATTTAGAATGTGAATGGCAGTATTTGGTTTGCTTTAAATATATTGCAGACAAAATAACAGAAAAAGTTTAAGGAGTAAACAAACTGCAACTCACTGTAGCATTGTAAATCCATGAAATCTGAGGAACATAAGCCACAGTGCCTCTAATTGTAGCATCTCCATCAGACACAAGAGGTAGCTCCCCGATCATTGCTGAAATAAGTGAACTTTTCCCTTCTCCCGTAGCACCAACAATTGCAACTAAGCTGCCAATTGGTATTTCGATGTTGATATTTGATAATGTGGGCTTCTCAGCCTGTCAATTGAACAAATTTTTCATGCAGGTGAAGTTTGAACTACTAATATCAAAATTGCAAACAAAATAGGCTGTAACAAATCAAAACTGAATTTGCATGCCCCAACTCAAGTTACCTATCATAATCATTACAGATACAATCATCAAAATCAACACTGTGGTCTCCAAAGACCTACAAGAAGTAATAAATAGATATGGTTGTCCAAAATCATCTCTATCAAAAGCTTAAGCTATTAGATAAAGGCATCTGAATGTTTTTTATATTATACTGGCTTATATTGGTTAGCATTCCATAATATTTTAATGATTATTACTCTGCACAACATAGTAAAAGGCTTCCCTTTGGATTTCTATAGTGAACTGTTGGCTGCGAACAACTTGTTTTTTCTATTGTTGCTTCTAGTTGTAGCACCTTACTTAAACCATTGCTGAGCCAGTGGCCCAAGCAAGAGAAGGAACAGGCCAAGCCAGGGCATGGAATCTTTTCGACAGCAGAGACAAATTAGTTTCATGAAACACAAAACTAGCCAGTTGTTTTTAAAGGGATATTAGAGAAAATGTGTCCCTCAAACATTTTGCTATATCTTTGCCTTCTTGATTTTGAAAATTTTAATGGCATAAAATGTGGGCCCATGAATATTGTTGAAATATATTTGACACTTTTGTCTTTATCATTTATTGTTTTTTTGCCTTTATCATTTATTATGATGGATAGGTTTAGGTATGTTAGTATCCGATGGTATCCTTCACATTTATTAGGCGGGTCCTACAATTTATTAGATGGGTCCAGCAATATAAATATAAAATTGTGTCTTCTCTTTACAGAAATAACATAGCAGAATTACTACACTCCTATTTTTTCCCTTTAGGTTTTTGTCTTCCAAGTTGGTATTAGAGCTCCGATCTGGGAGCCTGATCACTCTCCGCTGTTTTTCCAGCCTTCATTGCTGGGCTATTTTTTCCACCCTTCATTTGCTGGGTTGTATGAGTGTTTGTTTTTCAGCGTTCATTGCTAGCCTGTTTTCTGTTTGTTTTCAGCATTCACTGCTGGCTTGTTTTTTCCAGCATTCACAACTAACCTGGTCCGGTTTAGACCTTCATTTAGAGCATCATCAACCAAAATAGAACAACCTGTGAATTCCAGTCAGTGTTATAGTTTCTCTTTTTTCCTCCTGTTTTTTCCCTCTCCGCCACTGTTCAGCCGCTGGCCACCCTTCCGGTCAGTCTCGAACCACCCAGCCACTCCATTCAAATCACCTCGCCATCCGGGCCTACCCCCACCAATCGTGCCTCCAACGTTGTAGCCATGCGCCCCACGCACCGCCAGGTCTTCTGCGAGTAGCCTTACACACCGCCACATCTGTAGCACATGAAGGCGCATGGAACCCCATCTCTGGCCGCACTTCCTTTTCCAACCCTTCTGACCCATTCTAACAAGCCTCCGCCACCCTATCACCATGGCAAAATTGAAAACCTCCACAACTATTACACCTACACCTTTAAATCCTAATGACCTTCCTGTTTTGCACCCAACCTACCACCTGAATGGAAAAAATTACTTGCAGTGGGCTCAAGTTATCCAGCATACTCTTAAAGGTCGTCGGAATTGTATGTTTCTTACTTCCTCCCGATGGTTTGGGATGTACTTAGCAAAACTTTCTCCAAGAAGCAAGATATTGCTACTTGTTATGAGTTGAAGATGAAAATATTCTCCACCAAACAAGGAGTGATGTCGGTAACAGATTACTATGGTGTTCTCACTGGTCTATGAACAGTTGGACCAATATCAAAATTTGCAAATGGAATGTAGCAAGGATACTTATACTTTGGCAGATTTTGTTAATAGGGATAGGATTTTTGAGTTTCTCTCTAGCTTAAACCCAGAATATGATCCCATTGAGTTCAAGTTCTGGGTAAAAGCAACTCCTATCTACATTCAAGGTGTTCTACATTGCGGGGAGAGGAAAGTCGTAGGCAGTTATGCTTGATGACAAACCCGTAGTGGTTCAGCTTTGATCACTAGCAAGACAGCCAAGCAGGACCCCTTCTTCCTTTACAAGGCCTTTCCAAGATAATCGTTGGTGCCCTCTTGCAAGAAGTCCGGACATACTAAAGAAACTTGCTTCAAATTTCATGGAAAAGATAAAGTTCTCAGCCACAGGAGGATTTCGCGGCTTGTCAAGCAATCAAGCCTTAATGGTTGCATCAGACAATGCCCCGCTCCTCAAATGGATGATGAAATTCCTACGCTTAGTAAGGATGAGCTTACACATGTGCGATCTCTCATAAGCTCTATTAGTAAGTCATCTGGCTCTTGCTCTCTAAACTCGTCTGGTAAGGTTCCTTGTTCTCAATATTTTCATGTATCTAATACTAAATGTACGGATTTATGGATTATTGACTTTGGTGCGAATGATCATATGACCTCTAAAACCTCTCATTTTTCTTCCTACCTTCCCATTTTGAAAAACGCCACATCACTTAGCTGATGGCTCCCACACCTTAGTTGCAGGGTCTGGTAGCATTTCCCTTCACCCTTCCTTACACTTCAACAATGTTCTTCACGTTCCCAACTCGCAAGTAACCTTATTTCTTCATAAGCTTGCCAAAGATCATAACTGTGCTTAACCTTTTTTCCTTCGCATTGTGTTGTTTAGGATCTTGCCACAGGAGGACGATTGAGTTGCTAAGGAACAAAAAGGGTTATATTTTCTCCTTAATGCACTAACTGAAAGTGATTGTTGACAAAAGACACCAGCCTCATGTTATCCAAATTCAAAATCTAGGCATCCCAAATTTGGTTACATCATAGGCGTCTAGGACATCCTCCCTTTCAATTAATAAAGTCTATGTATCCATCTCTTTTTTAAAGGAGTCAGTTGAGTCGTTTTCTTGTGATGTTTGTCAATTTGCTAAACACCACCGTGTGTCATTTCCATCTAATTTTGATAAAAGTGATGAACCTTTTGCCCTTATTCATTCTAAATGTCTGGGGTCCTGCATCTATTCCTAATATCATTAGCACAAAATGGTTTGTTTCTTTTATTGATGATTGCACACGCGTGACTTGGCTTTTTCTCATGAAAGATAAATCTAAGTTTTTCAACTCTTTGTTCAATTTTATCATATGATTAAAACACAGTTTGGAAAATCCATTAAATGTTTACATTCAGATAGTGGCAGAGAATATGTAAATCAACAGTTTTGTAATTTTGAAAGAACATGGCATTATTCATGAACTTACCTGTGTTGATACTCCTCAATAAAATGGTGTGGCAGAGCGAAAGAATAGGCATTTGCTTGAGGTTACCCACGTTCTTCTTTTTCAAATGTCTACCCTAGCTCTTATTGGGGTGAAGCGGTTTTAAGCTGCCTACCTGATTAATAGGGTGCCTTCTCGAGTACTTGGTAATATCAGTCCTGTTCAATCTATGTTGTCTCACTTTCCCTCTATTCCAATCATGCAAAGTTTACAACCTCGGGTTTTTGGATGTGTAGTCTTTGTCCATGTGCATCGTCAACATCGTACTAAACTTGATCCTCGAGCCATCAAATGTGTTTTCATACGTTATGCTCCTAACAAGAAAGGATACAAATGTTTTCACCCGTCCAGTCATCGTTTCTTTGTCTTTTTAGATGTTGCTTTTTGTGAAACTCGTCGTTTTTAGTCCTCTGCTTCAGTGGGAGAGTCTAGTAGAAGTTGAGACCTTAACCTCGTCTCCTCAATCCTTTCTCCTCTCCCATCATCACAAGAGTTAGCTCCCTCTAATTCCCAAAAGTTAGTATCTTCCACTACACCACCTAGGAAGCTCAGAAGAAACCATTTTTAGTATATGAAAGGAGAAAGAAAGCCGATATGATCCAACAATAACTTCAAAAGTCCGAACCTCTGGTAAGTATTGAAGAAACTGACTCTTCCAATATTTGTGAACCCAACCTAGATGACTTACCGATTGCCTTGAGAAAAGAAAAAAGAAATTGCACTAAACATCCTATTTCTTTGTTTGTCTCCTCTAAACACCTTTCCTTGTAGCATCAAAGTTTCATTGCAGCTATTGATTCCATACAAATCCCAAACTTAGTAAAAGAGGCATTAAAAGATATGAACTGGGTTCATGCCATGAATGAAGAAATGAGGGCATTAGAGAAGAGTGGAACATGGGAGATTGTTGAGAAGCCAAGAGATAAAAGGCCGATGGGATGTAGGTGGATATACATGTGAAGTATCGGTCAGATGGTGCATTAGATCGATATAAAGCAAGACTTGTTGCAAAAGGGTACACACAAACGTATGGAATTGACTATGAGGAGACGTTTGCTCTCTAGCAAAGATGAATACAGTTAGAGTCTTACTTTCTCTTGCAGCTTATTTTGGATGGGATTTGCATCAATTCGATGTAAAGAATGCATTCTTACATGGAGACTTAGAGGAAGAAGTTTACATGGAAATTCCTCCGGATCTGATGTCACCAATAGAAAAAATCAAGTATATAGGCTAAAAAAGGCTTTGTATAGGTTGAAATAGTCCCTCGTGAATGGTTTGGGAGATTTGCAAAAACTATGGTGTCTCTTGGATACAAGCAAAGTCAAGGGGACCATACTCTTTTCATTAAACATACAGTTGGAGGAAAACTTACGGTTCTCCTTGTATATGTGGATGATATCATTGTATCAGGTAATGATCCAATTGAGAAGAAGCTCTTGGAGGAGAAGTTAGCTGCTAAATTTGAAATGAAAAATCTAGGAAAATTGAGATACTTCCTTGGAATAGAGGTGGCATACTCTAAGCAAGGCATTTTTATCTCTCAAAGGAAATATGTCCTAAATCTACTTAAGGAGACTGGGAAACTTGAGTGCAAAGTTGCTAGTGTTCCCATTGAACAAAACCATCGAATGGGAAGTGAAGAAGAGAGTTCCAAGTGTTGATAAAGCCCAATACCAAAGATTGGTGGGAAAACTCATATACTTGGCCCATACTAGGCCAGACTTAGCTTATGCTGTAAGTGTGGTTAGCCAATTCATGCATGATCCTAAAGTGAGACACATGCAAGCAGGTAGAAAGAATATTACAGTATCTTAAAGCCACACCTGGAAGAGGATTGCTATTCAAAAGTGGTGATAAACTCTCTCTAGAAGTCTATCCTGATGCTGATTATGCAGGCTCTATTAGTGACAGAAGATCAACACCAGGATATTGTATGTTTTTGGCAGAAAATTTGGTGACTTGGAGAAGCAAAAAGCAAAATGTTGTAGATCAATCAAGTGCAGAAGCAGAATTTAGTGCCATGTCACAAGGAATTTGTGAGCTCCTATGGTTAAAAATTATCTTAGATGACTTAAAAATAAAATATGAGGCTCCTATGAAGATGTTAGGTGACAATAAATCAACTATTAGCATTGCTCATAACCCTGTCCAACATGATAGGACAAAGCATATTGAAATTAACCAACATTTCATCAAGGAGAAGTTGGATAGTGGACTTATAGCCACAATACATGTTCCTTCCGAACTCCATTGGCAGATGTGTTGACAAAGGGCCTACCCAAAGAGCAATTTCAAGAGCTTACATGCAAGCTGGGAATGATAGATATCCATTCACCAGCTTGAGGGGGAATGTTGAAATATATTTGAAACTTTTGTCTTTATCATTTATTATGATGGATAGGTTTAGGTACGTTAGTATCTGATGGTATCCTTCACATTTATTAGGTGGGTCCTGCAATTTATTAGATGGGTCCAGCAATGTATACATAAAATTGTGTCTTCTCTTTACAGAAATAACATAGCAGAATTACTACACTCCTATTTCTTCCCTTTAGGTTTCTGTCTTCCAAGTAATACCAAACAAGCAAGATTGTTTTACCAAAATAATGGCAGTGCACAGAAGTATCATTGAAAAATTACCTTTGGATCCCATGAAAAGTATCCATTCTTTATTAAGATGGCAGGAAGTCCAGGTACAAGAGGTGGATTTTGTTTTAAATTTCGCTCCTCAGCCAAGAATAATTCCTCCAAACGTTGCAATGAGACATTTGCATTTGCTACCTGTTAAATAGACAATCAATAAGGAATGGTTTAATTTCTCCAACTAAAGCAATCTCATATTTTGACCTCAAACTACTAAGGAAACACTTAATACAATTTGAAGCGGTTAAAAATTCATATTATGGAGGAAAAATTATGGCTTGAAGTGGTTATTTGTAATGGTAAATATTTTTATCAAGAATTCATCTATTTGGGAACTCTCCAAAATCAAAGTTAAAAACTATTCAGAATCATCACTAAAATTTAAAAATAAAAATAAAGATCTAACTGAATGTGACAAGGGCCAACAACAACCTGACTCAGTAAATTTGGAAGCATATTTAATGGAAAGCGCAAAACTGCAAATAGAGATAGTGAGGTAAATGCCCTTGCAGGTGTCAATTCTCCACCAAGTAAAGTAAACATTCCAAATGTGGTCACAGTCACAAGAACTGGGATGCTGTTTAGTATAAAGGTATTAAGCTGCAACAGAAGACAAGACGTTAATTAGAAGCTACAAATTTCATAATCGAGGAGAATTCCATATGTCATACAAATTGTTTATAAGCATTCTAAGAATTTGTTTTGTTATGTGGCAGAAACATATATAGAAACAAGTAATTCTGTGATGCTTAATGGCAGAATATGTCTCCAGATAACACAATTTGATATTTTGTTCCTTATAAACATTGTCATTGATCTTATACCCTTTATGCAAGTGTCGTGGGACCAGGGAGAATGTGACATAGACCTCAAGACTAACAAAAGCATTAGTTTTTAGTTTTGTGTGAGGTGACAAGATATTATGAGCCTAGAACCACAAGAAAAGTTAGAGTCTCCTTGGAATTAGTCCCAAATGTAAGTTTCAATGGGTATGCTTGTCACATATATATGACTTAAGAAATGGTGTCATATGCCTCCAAATTCAGCGATGATACAACTCAAAAACCCTCATAAATTTAAAGAGATAATACTATATTGCCCAAAGGAGTTTAGCAACATAACATTGGCGAGTATAATCTCAGGAAAGTCATATTATGATGTCATACCATATGACCATTTGCTTGAAAACAATTTGATCCATATGGATCTTCTAGTCCATCATTCTTGTGCTTCTTTTACATAGTGTGCATGGTTGCTCCAATTTTTATAAATGAATGGTAGAGGCACATGAATGGTTTTCATAATTAACATGAATAACCCAATGCTCTTAACAAAGATCACACGAATGATGATTAATCTCAAATTCATAAATCATCACCATGAATCAGAAATTGGATTAGCAGAAATAAATATGGGAAAACATTCTTAATCCTAAAATCATGTCAAGGTTCATACAGCATATAGTAGCTGTGCTTTGCGGAACCATGATAGCTCATCATCTCGTATGCTTTGAACTCTAGATTGAAAGCTTGTTTCCCATGCATAACATCTGAATAATATTCAGCATATCACAAACATAGTTAATATTCTATCTGTTCTTAATGTTGAGGATGAATAGTTTTTTAATGCTTACATACTTTACAGTATCCATGGCAGCCAGAATTTCATTCATGAGACCAACTCTTTTGTCTGTCTGCTGCAGTCCTTCCTTTGTCAGTTTCCTCATTTTGCTAATCACATATGTCTGTTTTCAAAAACGATAGCAACAAATTTTTTTGTTAATATATTGGAGAGAAACCCATAAAAAAAAATAGAATAATTATTGTTCAGAAAATAAACTGACAAAGATACCAAATATATCATTTTCAATTGACAAAGATATGCATAAAATAAAATAAACTGGCAAGATACCAAATATATCATTTTCAACTTATATTCTAACTACTAAAATGTCAAACATTTTGCACCATGTATTAAAATTATTTGAATTTGACCTTTATTATCAATAGGCATCCATATTACATATACCATAATGAATTCTAACAATGCAATTGAAACTAGCCAAACAATTAAATTGTACTCACTGTTGAAATTATAGAGATCAGATGGAAAAGCAGAGATGAATATCAAAATACTTGGGTTCCCTCCAACATTTTCTGATGATTGGAGTAACTCAATCAAAGAGCTACAATTTCACAGTGCAAGTATGAATGATAGATGTTAAAGGAGATCAGCATGACAGGTTTCAGTGGAGAGAAAACCATTGTATCAATTTTATCATCAGTGGAAAGAAAATTACAATGGCTTAGCCCTCCCCCTTTCTGGTTTATATCAAACCTCCCAACTTACAAGATGGTCTCTTCTAGAATACTCAACGCATCACCAAAGGAAATCCTGCATATGTTTCTCTTTGCTTGTATGTCACATCTATAGGTATATGCAAAAGGGAGAAAGCATAAGGAGATGCTAGACAAACACAACTAAATAAAATAGGTATGACATCCCAACAAAAAAAGGCACCTTTCCAACAATCTAACCTCTTGGAAATTTTAGAAACCACCAGATCCCTATGGGTATGTTTGGAAGTTTAGGTCTTGGGGAAAAGGAGAGGAAGGAATGGCTTGTAGTGTAAAGTTTTAAAATCTTACACTAAAGCATAATACATGAGGATTACCCTCCAAAATCCAAACTCACAAAATACCCTAAAGCATAATGCATGAGGATTACCTACCAAAGGAATTACCAAATAGTTGAGAGGCCACTAAAGGATGCGACCACCTGCTAAAGAAGCTGATATCTAAACTCTTGGTCATATCTTTGCCAACCTAACTAATTATATCTTGGTCATATCCTAAAACAATATGGGACTTAAACATTGATACTTAAGATCAAAGATGGGTAAGTTCTATCCTAGCAGAGAGATACTTTGTTAATTTGGTAGATGATTTTTCAAGGTGTACTTGGATTTTCTTAATGAAATAACATTCACAATATTTACTATTTTTCAAGATTTTTGCATTGAAATTCAAACACAATTTGTACATACCATCTGCATTTTGAAAAGTGATAATGCAAAATACTTCTGTGCACTTTTTAATGGTTTTATGTCAACACTTGGCATGATCAATCAGTCCACATGTCCACACACCCACAACAAAATGGCAAACTAGAAAGGAAACACCGTTATATCATTGAAATGGCCCATACTTTTTTATGGTAAAGTTAGCCCATACTCTTTTATTACATGCTAATGCACCTTTAAAATTTTGGATTGATTGTCATGAATTCTGGCTATTTAATAAAATGCATGCCATCCTTTGTTTTAAATAATTGAGTACCCCATTCCCTTCTTTTTCCTGAGGACCCTTTTGTTCCTGCTCCATCTCGTGTCTTTGGTTTTATACTTTTATTTGATTTGTGCATAATCTCCCTCCCAGTTTTGATTAACTGTCTATCCATCTTATTAACTGTTTCTTCCTTGGTTGTTCTTGAGTTCTAAAAAGTTATTGGTCTTATTGTCCTTTCACCCATTTGCTTCTACATGTTTACAGATATTACCTTCTTTGAGGACACTCTTACTTTTCTTCACCCATTAAATCAAACTATCTCTTAGCTTCTACCAGTTTGTGGCTTTGACACACTAGTCTCTCATCTACTAGATGATGCTTTTCCAACACTACATACTTTCCCATGTCCACTTATCACTAACCAACTTCAAACTCTACCTACGGTTGTTGAGGCCATTCTCCCTCAAGATTCAAGTGATTCAAGCTTAACAATAAATTCTGTTAAGGTTGTGTCAAACAAAAACTAGAAAAGCGGTATAAAAGCATAAGTAGACACACACATGCTTGATAGAAATCACAAGCAAAACTTGCCTGTAGTGGGACAATGAGAACTAGCATTAGTGCTCCAATAAGTGAAGCAACACCTAGTTGCTGGTATAGGAGAACCATAGCTGTGGTGATACGGAATGGTGCTGACCATAGTCCATGGAGTTGTTGACATATTTGCTGAACATTGTAAATGAATATCAGTAATGAAATTTAAGCTGTGCTGAGCAAATTGGTAGATCTAGATCAAATCCATTTTGGTATTTATTGTCAAATCACAATATTGTTTAATTTACACGAATCAATATTTGAACCTAACAGCATGTACTGTACAGTTGCATGGTTTTCTATAAACAGTCCTTCCTCCTAACATAAATTAGAACTAGATGTAAGGTACTATTCACCAACATTCATTTACAAAACATAGGGTTAATATATCCTTCAAAATAAAATATAATAGAAGATTTCTTAAATAGGGATATGGTTTTGGCTTTGAACAAGTAAACCTATCTCTTTGTCAAAATGTCTTTGTGAAAAGGTGTATCTTCAGCTCAAGCAGTGAACAAACCTGTAGGGCATTGGCATCTGTTGTTATCATATTCATAAGCTTCCCAGATGTGAACTTCTTTCGACCTTCATTAGTTAGCCTCAGAGATTTTCTAAATATAGCAGCCACCTATAAGTAGACGTGGTCACATCAAATAAAATGTGTAGATAAAACAAAATAATACAACAAATTAGAAAAACTTCACTTAAGTATCTCAACACTGAATGAATAGGGTAGTTGGGCTTGAGAGTTAAAAAAGATGACATACCAGAGTTGATCTGAGCTGAAAACCAACACGCATCACATTCTGAAAATACTGTGCTTCACAGAGAACACCGAGTGACTGTAAAGATTTGAAGCCACCTGTTAATTGTTTCTTTTCTTCTTGTGGTGAATACTACCAAAAGTATATAATAGATATGATATACAAGACAAACTCTACCACTTGTGAAAAATAAAATGTACACTCTGTCATTCTCACCAGAAATATATTAATATAAGTTGCTTGTTTAGAGAAGGTGATAATCCTAGCTCTTCACATGGGAAAAAAGACCGGTATATCAAACATAAGAGCATAAGTATGAATTTTAGATGCATTATTTTTCATATGAAAATGGAAAATGGCGTGATTAGGCAAGGGCAATTGATCATTTGGTTTCAAATCATAGTAAATCTGTCACTTATTATGAGTAACACTAGAAACAGATAGAAAACAAAGGGCCTATTTAGTTTGAGTGCTTTATTTTTCTTTTTATTTCATTGGAAAAAGAAAACAGAAACACAAAACCAAAACAAGTTTAAAAAGGCCTAGTGAACGAGGCTCCCACCTATCAGGGTATGGGAAGGATAGATGCCTTGCCCAGCAAGCAGAGAAACTATTTCTAGGATTTGAAATTTGAAAACAAGCATCATTGTTAAAATTTGAATACATTGGGCCGAGGTGCACTCCTGGAACCAAAAACAAGCACGCTTGTTAAAATTTGAAAATGAAACCCATTTTCAAAAAATAAAAATACTAAATAAAAACAGACAATATTTTTTAAATCAAATTGACTCCAAGATTTGTAAAAATATATAAAATCAAGACAACAGATCCTCATCCTACTCATATTCTGTGATCATTTAAAACATGTTTTACATTGCAACACTTGCGCTAGCTTATTATATAATAAAGAAATTCCAAAACAGCAAGTTAATGATATTTGTAAGAAGACAGGCTTGATTGACATCTCTTCACCAGGTTGAAGGGAAGAGTTAGGGGCATCGATATATATGTATGTATGTATTTTTTTAATCTTTCAATTTCTCTGCAAATTAACCCTTGTACATGTTTTGATATTAGAAGCAAATGCCTATCCAGTCGAGGACAACAACTTTCACATACTCTGTGATTCTCTTCTGACATATAGTAATGCATCGTAACATTTGCTTTTTGTTCATAGGCCCTTCAGCCAAAGAGTAAAATGAAGATTTAGTTTCATATTAATAAAATTTTATCTATTGTATAGTGCATTACTATGGCTAGTAAATGAAAGAAAGGAAAAAAATCAAAAACATTATCCATATGTAAATATACAAGGTTCACCAGGATCCGAGTTTACTGTACCAAAATTAACAAATAGTGAGAGATAGAGGCCATACCACTCCAACAAATATGGAGAAAGCGTAGATGTAGCCCATCCAAGATGGATCTCCACTTTGCATTGACTGTGCCATTCATTAATAATAGTCACAAACCTTAATATGCTTAGAACAAGCCATGCAGATTTGAAGAAATTAAATTAACAAAACTGACATTCAACAATGGGAAAAGTTTATCAAATGATAATGCCACTAGGTGGTCCAATGAGCACCAATATATATAGTTATATTTATTCAGATACCTTCTGATTGGCTGCTGGGTTAATGTCAGATATTCATGAAACATTTAAAAAAAAAATCAGTATTTGGCACAACAGCCCTCCGGCCTTTGTTATAACATGATCTTTCATTCCTCTGGTGATTTTGCTCATGCTTTTGCCCATTTTTTAATTGGACTAAAGTGACTTGGCAACTATGTTTTATTTTCAAACAAATATGTAGATTCAAATCAAATACTTGTGACCAAAGAAAATGGTGAGTTGAGATGATAGCTTTCTTAAAAAGAAAGAGTATGACTGAATCTCAAATACATGGAGACCAAGAATTTAAATCTTCAAGTAGAGACACCCAAAGAATAGATTTAATTGGCACATAAGCCAAGCTATTGATATTTGATATAAATAAATATATATATATATATATAGTCATTTATTTTTCCTCTAATCAGCATAGACTTTTGAGAGAGATGGTTCCTAACATGATATGATATGTGCATTGTCTATGCTTCAAACCCAAAGTAATCATACTTGAGAGGAGGTATTAAAATATGAAGACATTCATTTGCCTCTACCAGCCACTTAAGCTTTTGGAAGGGTTAGTTCTTAACAAAATTGAAAGGGATTTCTCAAATCTTTTGCAAAAGATTGCAGTGTGATATTGAAATCAAACTCCATCATCATATTTGAGTTGCCAAATCAGGAATTCTTGTGTCATTCTTTTACTTTGCTTCTCCATGTGTGTGTATGTGTTGCTGGCTTAATGACAATATCAGTGTTCTTCACAAATTATTTTAACTTCGCATAAATCAAATTTGGCTATGGGAAGAAATACACATACATTTAACAGATGGTTCAGCAAAGTTGGCCCAACAAACTGAGAAAGATCATTACCAATCTGCAAAAATCATTAAAAATTTCCAATTTTCCTTGGAGTCAGAAAACAGAAAATTCAACAATGTTATCACATACATGCCTTTTAATTTACAATAGTTTTAATTTCCATGCAGAATATAATTCCAGATATAAAACAAGTTGTACACAATAAGTAAGTTGTTATGAGATTACTGACTGGTACAAAACAAACAAAATGGACTTGAGCATTGTCCACATTTCAGCCCAATTGGTTCTTATATGAGGGGTGTGTGTAACAGATATAAAACCACACTATGGCCTTCACCCATAAGCTTAATATTTTTGAGAAGTTGGTTCTTATTTCCTAACAAGTAGTACTTTTCATTGTTTCATTTGGTAGGATAACTGTCTCAAGCATAGTTAGCTATGATCTTATCAAATTAAATTAAACTATAGTGAGAAGATTATCCACTCCACCTGCATTCAGAATTAACTTGCAATGTGAAAAGGTTTAATGATTCATGATTTGAAGCAGTTAAGTTAAAGACCAAAACAAGGGGTCAAAATGTTCACCTTATAGATGCCTCCCCACCAAAACCTAACCAAACATTCAAATCAAATTAAATGAAAAATGAGACATCAATGTTACTAAGGTAATTTTGACGAGTCAAAATAAAGATCAAACATCAAAGTTGGAAGATATAATAATTGTAAAAACTGCAATATGTACCTCTTCCCAAGGCTATTGTTCAAAGCTCTCAAAAGCCATGGGTTGGAGCTTTGAAATTCTGACATCCAACACTTTCGAACCTACAAAAACAAACAATAGTTTAAATGATGTATACCGGATGTATGAATTTCATGCAGAACCATAAAATAAGCAAGGAGAAAGAATGTAAACTTTTCTGTTAATGTCTCTGTTTGATCACACTTGTCAAGCTTCCAAACATCCTTTTCTGTGATAGGTTTTCTGTAACCTTGTTGCAAGAGTGGAGTTATCCATCCAAAACATAATCCTACAGGGAATGCAGAAAACATTACTAGTAAATGAAGTTACAAGGATAGAGACAATATAATTAGCAAAAATTGAGAAGAACCAAAACAATCAGTTTATTCTGCCATAGATATATGTTACTTCTTCCCTCTTCCAAAATTCCTGATGTGTGTGTGTGTGTCTATATATATATATTATTTGCTTTTTTCTTCTTATTCTATTTACTCTAAGTAATCAAGCACCAGAAAGAAGAAAACAAGTAAACAGTCTCACAAACTAGAAATAACTAGTTCATGTTTCATGAAAGACTATCTTTCATCCCTTATATAATGATGAGAAATGGTTTTTGAATTTTTTTGATCTTTTGAAGTACCAAGTGGGGCATATACATGCACTTCATCACAAAAATACCGGAAATTGTAATTAACAGAAGACATTGGAAAACTATCAATTTGTAACGTGTCCAGTTCCGGAATTACTCACTAGAGAATACACTCGCATGCATCTCAGGGCAAACTTGTTCTTCCCCCAGAGTGGTTGATAGTCAGCATTGTGAGGACGATCATCTCGCATTACAATATGGCCGGAATGTGGAACCAAATTAGGAATGTAAACAAGAAGTAAAGAACCAAACAACACCTACATCAGAATAGAAGCACCAATTAGTCTGTCGATATACATCTGAGTGACTCAATAACGTAGATTAACATCCAGCGGTCTCATGGTGCTTAACTAAAAATTGTAAGACAATAATCACTCTCTTATCCCAATTCGCACTAGCTTACAAGTTCCTGCTATTATTATACCATGCTACTGCAGGACAGTACTTAGATTCAATCTATTAAACATTTCAGACATATAAATATACAAAGACATGCATTCCCCTCCGACATATCAGATATAAAGTTATGCAAATACTGCTTTATATTAGCAGCCAAAGCTACAGTATTCAAACCCATATATACAATGACAACATTCCTGAAGATTTTCAACTACAAATTGAGGCTATCTAATATCAAAGTGCAAATAACTCCAAATCCAGGCAGCATTCTGTTGGGGTTTCTAAGGGGCTTAGCCAATGCAAATAATCATCACTGGCCTGGGCATAGAATTGCACAATGTATCTGATACTGGTAGCCAGCTTTAATAGTAAAACACTATTCTTAATATTGCACTAAGAAATGAAATCAAAATACTTAGTATAGTATAATGAAGATTATTTTAAACTTCAGTAAAAGGGGAGGGGAAAGATATGTATATATACATACCTGGCAGATAAAAGTGCTAATGTACAGAAACAAGGCAGATCTGCAAGAAAGAAGTCAAAGCATAACTATGCTGCAGAATAAACCAAGACTTTTTATCATTTTACCTTCCTGTTAGTTACTGCAGTTGACGCTACATTGAAGATGCATTCATTGCTTTAATAAATATGTTGAACATTGATCTTTCAAAACTGAGTTTTTGCGGGGGTCAACAAAAGTTCCACATCTCCACATAAAAAATGTGATAATTTCAATTTCTTTTTAATTTAAATGACTAGATACTTATTCTGATAAATTGCAGTGCCTGTGGTTTTGATAATTGTGGAACCTATCTTGTGATCATAATTATTTTATTAGGATACCATAAAACGGCTGCAATTTATTGTTCAGCAAATACAGAAGTGCTCATCATGAACAAGCTGAAGGCTTCACTGTTGTTAAAATTCTGAACAGGCTTCTTGTTAACATGCATTTCGTTGCAAATGGCCAAGAGTTTATCATATTGAATTAAATTATTCCCGGGAAAAATGCACCATGGTACTGAAGCAATCGTGGGTTTGTAGCTTACTATTGAAGTTACTGCTTAGATTATTGTAATAGCAATAATTAGCAACCGAATAACTAGAATGCATTATAGACAAAAAATTGAAAAGGCAAATAACTTAACTTGAAATTAAAAGCTAACCTGTTGCAGTAATCTTTCACTAATAGAAGAAGGTTAAGCAATACAATATCTGCCACCAAAACATAAAGAACTCCAAACCGCACAACCCATCTAAATTGCCGGATATAAACCTTTGTTTCCAAGAGAATGAGAACCACCATTGAGCACCAAGTAAGGGCTTCAACAACCAGGGCTGTTCCCTGCAAGAGCACAGAAACAGAAAAAGGTTTTCAAATTGCACCTATTTATCTGCTGCAGAATCACATGTCACTCCTCCAAGTTATCAATAGATGAACTAAAGCCATCATCATCAAATATCTACTTGAGCAACCGAATATAGAACATGTAGCAAACCCACCTCAAAAGGAGCAAAGCCAGTTTCTCCATTAAGGTTGAAGGCCGAAATTCCTGTTACCAATCTCAATAAAGGTTGAACAGCACAATAACCAGCCAACACTCCAAGAATATAATTATACCAATTTGAACTCAAAGAAAACTTCTGAGCTTTCGCATTTCTTGCAATAAGCCATATTCGATACAAGCACACGCCCATAAGAACCAAATTGGAGATTGAGAAAACAAGGGTGTTGATTGCACAAGGTGTATAGGACCCAAAAGCACTATCTACTGCTTTAGCCCAAATACCATTTGAGTCTGGCTTGCAGTACCAATTCAATGGCTCGACACCCATCTTTAGCTCAGTCAGTTGAGACAAAGTCTCTACAGATTTCAACAATGATGCTATATGAGCTCTCTTTTTTTAACATTAAATGGAGTAACTGCAATATCAAACCGCAGACACCTTCATGTTAAAACAGGAAACAAGGAACAAAAATCAAAAGTATGACACTTAAAAAGATTTCATTTTGACAGGGACAAACTAGTGAAAGTGCACTCATAATGTAAGAACAGTGTGTGTGATTCCGTCCCTTTTCCTTTCACAAGATAAATTAAAACCAACATGAGCCAGCTTCAAGAATGAAACTATGTTAACTAGAACAAGACCCATGCTTGGATTTCGGTTTAGAACTCCAAAACAGTGGAGCTTTTGCCCGGGCCATACTATGTTTGGAGGCTTCTAAAGGGGAAACCAAAAGTCACACTGCCACTCAAATTGTAAGAGAGTTTCCCTCCAATGTTATAAGTGCCTCTAAGGATTTAATATATAGATTAAGAAATCAATAAAAATAGACAAACACACAAACAAGAATAGTTTATATTGACAAAATTGGCCATTTAGGAACCGTGTAATATATATATATATATATATATATATATATATATATATATATATATATATGTGCAAGAATAAAAGTAAAAAAAAGAAATTAATATTTCTTTAAAGTTTTCAAATGACAGATAATATTGTACAAAATTGTTTTTAAAAACACCTAACTAGACAGAGAGTTTATAGCTAACAATCATCCTTTACATCCTCCAAATTCAAAATCTCACATACAATGGCATAAGGTATATAATTTACAAAGGACTATTCCATACATGCGAAAATGAGGATTCAAATCAGACACAACGTATCATTTCTCATCTTAAAAAAAGAGTGGTATTTTCTGCAGCAAATGAACAGAACAGAAACTAAAACGGTAGCAAAAAGCAAAACAGCAGTAGCATACTATTGGTAGCTGCACCAAAAGGAACGAACAAATAGAGAGGTAAGAAGTGAAGGGCTCTTCCCCTGACTCAATAATTGCAGTGCTTACACAAGACAAATGAGGAAGTGAGAGGTTGGCGCTATTGCACATGCATGTTCACTTTGTGACACGAGTAACTGAGTGAGGGAACGGAATATATATACACGACACAAACCCACGGTGAATGCTGACCAAAGATGACTAAAGACAGAGACAAATCAACACTTAAGTCTCACTGCTAACGTCACGGCTGACGGAGTACAAACCATAATCATCATTATTTTTTGCGTGCTATAATCATGATGAATTTCAAAATATTAAAACTTTAATCATGCAAAATTTAATTCTTCAGTATACAGTTTTATAATATTAAATTAATTTTTATATCAACAATCTATACTATTAATATTTTAGATTTGTTTGAAGAAAGAAATTTTTACGTGTTTCAATTTCGGTGATTTTACTCCTCCACTATTAGACAATTTTTTTATTATAGATTTAATAGACACTACATTATTATGTTAGTGTTTGGCGAGTGGTGAATTATTTTCACAGGAAAAATTAACTTTTATTTCTTAAATGTTAAATTAATTGTAACTTGGTAAGTAATATTGGTTTTAAATATTAAATATTAATATCTTTTTAACTTTATATATGTAGTAATAATATTTCAAAAGTAGTATAATGAAAAATTTTATAGGTCTCAATGTCCCATTCATTTAGCTTTTATATGGAAATTTTTTAGTTTTATTTAAAAAAATAAAGTACAAATTATACTAACTTTTCTGAGATTTAATAAATTTAAACCTGACCCCTTTCTATTTATTGAAAAAAATTTTTAGGTCTCAATGTTCCATTCATTCAGCTTTTATGGAAAATTTTTTCATTTTATTTTAAAAATAAAAGACAAATTATATTTATCTTCCTGTGGTTTAATAAAATTCAAGTGGACCGTTGCACTCTTCTCCCTAGTGCTCAAGGAAAGACAGATGGAGTTAAAAGGGAAATGCATTTTGTCCAATTTACCCTTGCTTATGTACACCCATCCAAATTTAACTTGATTTCCAGCATTTCATGGAGTGGTGGTTCGACCTCCTCTCCTGCCAACGACTCATAAATGGCGCCGTTCCACCGATGAAGACGAACACGATGGATGCAGAGATGTACGTGCGGCATAGGACGATGAGGCTCACCGGCAGCGACAGCAACGCCAAGAAATGATGCTGCTTCGGTTTCTCGGTTGGCCACGGGCGGCGGCGGAGGCGGAGGCATTGGCATTGGCATTTCGTGCAAAATGAAGCCGTCTGCAGGAATGAATGCCCCTGCGAGAGCGAGATTGGACCTGTTTGTGTTGAGTAGAATTTGGGGATGAGATTGGTTATTATGGATGTTGAGGTGGAGGAGGGTGAGGCATTAGCAGGGAGTGAGAGGGGGACTTGGCTACTAGAGATTGATAAAGTGCATAGCTGAGTGATTGGATTTATAATTTTTATCGTACGTGAATCCCATAAAATATTTAAGATTGATTACTCCTTGTTAGTATATTTCATCAACTTTTTCATTTTATAAGAATCAAATCCATTAAAAGGGTATTGTAGTCATTTTGATTATCCAAAACTCATAAATATATCATAAACATCTATTTTGTACATGGCCAAACTTATGAGGATTTTTATGGTGAATTTTTTATTTTTAAATTCAACATGCATCTATTATTATTAATTATTAAATCAAATCATTCAATAATAATAATAATCTTTCAATAATTAATAATAAAAGTTCTTGATCTCAAAATTTGAGATTTAACTTATAATTTGCCAAACTTCCGTGGAACTTCGTCAACGAGGTCTGTTAAGGGGTGAGGGAGGGATTCTTTAGTTCCCCTATCTTAGGGACTAACGTTAGTCCTTTCCCTCTATTTTTTTCTCAAACTTGTGTGGGACCGCTGGCTTCTTAAACTTAAAAATCGGGCAATCATGGTTTAAGCACGCGTCATTTTTTAATGAATTTGGTAATGAATGCATGAGTTGGTCTGGATTTGCAAATGAATCCCTTATGTCTCCTTTACTCCAGTAGTCGCACCGGTGGCTGGTTGCACAGGTTTGGGTGGCCATCCCATTGAAAATGCAACTTACATTTCCATTGCATATTCTAGAATCCTTCAACCCGAGCCATGAAGGTGGGGCTGGAGTCTATTTGCAAAAAGGTGGGTGAAAGGGACCTTATATGATATTGAAGATGCTGCTGGGCTAGCTTGTCTTTGCAAGGGTGAGTGGTGTGATGGTGGGTGAGGGGTTGGAATTAGAAGAGAACAAAAAAAATAGGGAAAAAATGCTCTCTTTGCAAATAAAAACCAAAAGGCCCTGTTCTGCAATATTTTTCAAGTTTATTTTATATTTTCATACTGAGGACTAACATTAGTCCCTAAAATAGAGGACTAACAAATCTCTCACCCTGTTTAGGACGGATGCACGGTGTAATAAGTTGACAAACTCAGGGTGTTGAACGGGTGATGAAACAATTTTATAAATAGGGGTTTGATTGCATTTCGTTAAATTTTAGAGAGTTCGGTGTAATTTGTCCAAAAATAAATGAATATATAATATCCTCTCTTATCTATATTGACATTCATGAGGTTTAAACAATGAAATTTTTACTTGTACGGCTTTAACTGAAATTACTCCTCAATTACTTTAAGACTCTATCAAATTATAGAAACCATTATGAGATTTTAATAAATTCATTACATTATTTGTGTTTGACCGAATAGATTGATTTTCAAAGAAAAAATTAACATTTATTTTTGCAAATTTTAAATTAATAGTAATTTGGTAAACAATATTGATTTTAAATATTAAAGATTAATATTTTAAAAGTTATATATCAAAAGTAGTATTATGATAAAGGGGATTTCTTGGTACCCTAAAAATTTTTGGGTACCATAACTTCTAAATAATTTGTGACTGAAAATTTAATATGTGTCCCACTAACTAAATTTATTAATATTTTAATCGTTTATAATTAAATCACAACCTTTTGATTTAAAAGGGTACTAGTATCCTTGGAGTACCATAACAAAAACCTATAACAAATTTTAGAGCAAAATTTGGAACTAGTCCTTCAAAGATAGGGCATCAATTTGGTCTTTCATAGATTTGTGATATCAATTTGATCATTGAAAGAGTTGTGGGATATCAATTTGGTACTAAAAATTTTGTGACATCAATTTGGTCTTTGAAAGATTAAAATTGATTTCAAACTAATCAAAACTTTTTTTAAATTTTATGGACTAATTTAAAATAAATTTTAATCTTAGATAAACAAATTGATGTCACAAATCTTTCAAGAACCAAATGGATATTACAATTCTTCGATAACTAAGTTGATATCTAACAATTCTTTCAATGATTAATTTGAGATCTTACTCTTTCAACTTTAAAGAAGAATATTATTTATCCTTTGAATAATAAAATACCATGGGCTTAATGACTTTAAGAAGTAACGAGCAAAAAATTTATAAGGGTTTCACAATTTTTACTGTAAATTTATTCTAAAATCCTATTTAAGATAATAATACTAACATGATAAAAAAAACTAATAATAAAGCAATTTTTATAGACATATAAATCATGGGATAATGATTTATGTACATTGTGATTATTAATACATCTTAATAATTTATTTTTTATGTTAATAAGCTAAATACTCATATGACAAAAGAAATTAATCATGTGGTATCAGATTTATATATTGTATGAATGATAACAAAATACATGTATTACATTATAATGTTTTACCTTCATTATAATTATTCATTTAAGTTAATAAAAAATTATATTTATACATTTTTAATGTGATAATAATTCTTTTAATCTTGAATAAGATAGTATAAATAATTAAAGTTAATAGTCAGTGATGATAGTCATTATATTTTTAAAATTTTTAATTATCAAAAAATTTATTTTTTATGCGTTGAACAGCTTACTAAATACTAGTAAATAAAAAAAAATAATCGCATTCAAATTTAGAATATTTTTATTAATAAATAAACAAAAGTTTATAAAGAAGTATAAAGGTAAATAAATACATATGGTCAATTAGCAGCGGAAAAAAAAATACATATGGTCAATTGGTCATATTGATATGTGTTCAATAATGACGTGTAACATGCGGATACTGCCTTGAGCTAAATGCCACTGGTTACTATTTTATGTTATCCGCTAAATATTTTTTAAATTTAATTAATCAGTAGATCCTTATTTAACTCGACTTTCAATTAAATTTTTATAATGGATTTATTTTCAATGCATTTATAATATAAAAAATTTTACATAATAATTTAATTATATAATGTTAAATAAGTAAATATAGTTAATTTTTACTTATACCGTCAACATATTAAAATGACTCTTTTATTATTTAAGTTTTTTAATCAAATTTTTACCATTCAGTTTCCAACACGACCTATAATTACAAAATTTAAAGACAATGAAAACAAAAAAAATTAAATTAACTATTACTAGGACTTACCTTGCTCCTATCAATTGTATTTGAAATTTAAATTTTTGTCACAATAGGCTGTTTAAAGATTTGGTTAATATAATTTTTATAATGTAGAGATTTTATTAATATAAGAACATAATTAAAAATCCAATCATACAATAGGGATGTACAGATTTATTAAACCTTTTTTTCTTCTATAATTAGGACAGGCTTAAGATGGGTAAGCAAAAAAAACAATATTAAAACACACATCCACAAGACAAGTGTCAACCACAAGCACATGATACAATATTATCGAGTAAAGATTTATTTTTGTCTTTAAATTTGTATAAGTGTTTCATTTTAGTCTTTAAAATTAAGAAAATATTAATTTTGTCCCTAAATATATAAAATGTTATTCAAGTTAGTATCTATAGTAAAATCTATAAGGACTAACTTGGATCATTAAAAGAACTAATTATAATCACTTTTATAAGTTTATGGACTAAGTTGATATTTTCTTACTTTCGAGAATTAACTGAATTGCACAATTTTCTTTGCCAAAACCTGGTTGATACAAACCCAAACCAATACTTGAACAATTAATTACAAAAGAGGTATGTTACATGTACACCAATACATTTACACTATACTCTTCTACCCCACTAGATGACAAAATTAGTATATGGGAAATATGAGATATGGAGGATGTAACGCCCCAATTTTCCTGTAATTTTTACTGTCATTAGAATTACCAAATTATCATAGGTAAATATTATATAAAATTTGAGACCAAACAATCTTTAATAAAGGAATATAACGTTAGAAGAGAAGTTAGGAGCAATTCGTCAAGTATTGCAAACCAAATTTCTGTACGTGTAAAATGACCAAAATGCCCTGAGGTTATTTTACTCAAAATGAGGATCGTGGGCCCCACCCATCCTCAAGGGGATGTTTTGATAATAATAAGGGATTGTTTGTGTTATGTGTGTTAATAGAGGAGAAGAATCATAATTTTGAGCTCTCACGCGAAATGACCAAAACGCCACTGCGCTGTTTTAACCCTGATTTGCTTGCGCTAAGCCGAACCTCACTAAAATGTTTTAAAAGGTGTTTTTAAGTCATGATTAACCATTGGTTAAGCTAGAATGGTCTCGGAAAATTTTTAAGTAAAATAACGTTTTGCCCTGTCTTTCCAGTTTTACAAATTTTGAGATTTTTGATTTGTCTAACGAAACCTAAGCAATATTAGGCTCAAATTAAAGCTTATTAAATTCTAATTATTAATCTATAGTCAAAATTATTTATTTAAATTGATTAGAACCTAAAATTGCTTTAAAACACTCAAATTGCTTACTAATTCACCTAAGCCCTTAATTGCAAATTCTCTAATTTGCAAAGATACTTACCTACACCTAAATAATGCATGGAACACACAAATTTCTCCTCCTTGGGCTGTAATGGACGAAATTATTGATGCCATTATGCATCAGAATAATTGCCCAAAGATACACTAAAACAAAATGCCAAAACTTCCCTAAAACATGACATAAAACATGCCTTAAACAAGGAATGATTTTCCTCCCTTTGGTCCCCATGAAAATCCATCAGCCTTCCTCCTTCATTTGTCCATTTATGAGCTTCAAAATCTCTATAAATAGGCATGCTTGAAGAGGTGCTAGAAGCCTTTGATCATAACTTACACAATTCTAGTTCTTAGAAGCACCAAAAGCTTTCTTTCTTCCTCCTCCTTGGCCGAATTCTCTTTCAGTTTTTCAAAGAGATTTTCTTCCATTTCACTCAAAGAAACCAAGTTCTCTTCCTTTCCTTCAAATCAGATTAGGTAGGGAGTTGTTTCTAAGTTCATTTTATGCTATGACAAGTTATGTTTCTAGCTCAAAAATGATGATTTCATGGACTTTCTTCTAGCTTTCAATTTCGGTTTGTTTTCCCATTTTCTTTTAAAAACATTTCGGCCTGATGGCCTAGATTATGATGAGACCATGGTTTGATGATGAGGTTCTTGAGTGTTGGTTGCAAAGCCTTCACAAGTTAGACCTCTAAAACTTGAAGGTTTCACTAGTTTTTAAAGCTTTACAATTTCGGTTTTTCTATCCTTATTTTTCTTCAATGATTTCGGCCAAATGGCCTAAGAAGGAATATGATGATAGCTTGATGATGAGTGTCGGGATCGCAAAGGGACGGCGAAAAAGAATGTTGTTAAAATTGGAGTCGCCACCAAGTTTATTTAAATTGGGAAAACATGGAAAAACCCGTGTTATTAAAAAATTGGTCTTTGAAACCAACTTGAGCTTGGAGTCGGTTATGCATAGGGAAGGGTAGGGTTTTAATCCTACGCACCCCTAATACACCCGTCTTTAGACGGTACCTTAATTGATTTGTGCAAATTATTAATAACCTTTCAAAATATTCATTTTTATATTTTTATTTACAACAAAATTACAAAAGATAAATTGAGGAACACCAAGCTGTCACAACTGGTGTTCAAAATACTGTGTTAACAAACCGTCACGGTTAAATTAACATTTTTTATTCAAAATACAATATTTCACAAATAAGTAACAAATTTAAACTAAATATGTGAAAATGAAATTTTCTTATGAATTATAAATATTTACAAATAAGATAAAAATTTATTTTGATATTTTTTACAAAAATAAAATAAAATATAAAAGAGAACATGCTTTTAAAGGAAATTTGAAACATCAAGTGTCACAACTCAGATGTCCAAAATATGAGTTAACAAGCCGTCCAGCTAAATTAACTTTTTATTTGAAATAAAATATTTCCTAAAGAAATGAAAATTAAATGAAATAAAATATCTCATAAAAAAAAACTCATGAAAAATTTTCAATTAAGACAAAAAAATTATAAATATTAGATTTTTGACTTGACAGATTCAAAATCGCATTCTACGTATCCTCAGGATGCAATGGGGAATTCAAAGTCACGTAGTTCTGTAGAAAATGATTATGTGTTGATTGATTTTAAATTATAAAAAATAATTTTTTAAGGAAGTATTTTTGTGTTTTTTATTTTAAAAGTTGTTAGCACAAAATTCATCAAGTAAACGATTAATCACTACCTAAACTAATTTATTTAATTCTCCTCAACTGATTAAAACAAAATGCAAAGAAACATGTTACAAACTCTTTCTTTTTTTTTTTAGTGACGACCAAAGTTTTTTTTTTGAACATTTTCTGAACTGAAAGAGAAATAAAACTCCAAAGCCCAAACAGAGTTCAATAAAATCACAAGTCCCAACAAGAATTAAAAAAAAAAAAGAGAGCAGCCCAACACAATTTTTTTTTTAAAAGGAAAGAACTGGACAGAGTTTTGTTTTGACAAAAGATAGGAGCCTCCTAAAAGCCCAATCAGGGTTCAATAAAAGCAATGGCCCAAAAAAGTTTCTAAAAAAAGGAATAGCCCAGAAGCAATTAAATAAAACAAATGAAAAAAAATAAAAGGTCCTAAACTTAACATTTTACACGGACACCTAAGATCTAGGGATTTCATTTTTGGAATTGAGATAGAGAGAATGGGTTGGGGTTTCAGGCTTAGTGAGGGAAAGGGAGGAGAAGCTGACGTAATGGGAAAGGGAAGGGCGGCACCGCAGGAAGGGCAGTGGGCCGCGACTCGTGCGGTGGTGGTGCACGACGTTAGTGGCGAGCCAAAAGAGAGAAGGGAGCGGCGCGACGGGTGGCTCATGGTCATGAAGCAAGGCGCGCAGGGTGCGCAACGGCCTCCTGGGCGGTGATGCCGGGCGACTTCGCGAATGGTTCCGAGGCGTCGCTTGGAAGGCCGAGGCGAGGGAAGGTCGTCGTGCGGAAGGCGAGCTTGCTTGATCCGGTCTGGGCCAGAGCTTCCAGCGAGATTCACGGTGAGGCGGCTTCGGCTCCTGGACCCCAACTCGTGAGGTGTTGGTCCTCATGGTGGATCTGAAGGGATCGCGACGGTGATCTATGGTGGAGGTGGTGTCGGCGGAGAGGGATGGCGGTGGTGCTAGGCTATTGATGATGGTGAGGTTCATGAGGAGGAAGGGAGCTGTCGGCGGACCTGGAGGGATGAAGGCCATTCTGACACGGTGGAGGGGAGGCAAGGCGGTGGTGAGATCTAGTTGAGGATGATGATGATGTGAACGCGCGGCCTCTTCCTCTTTTCCTCTTCCTTTTTTATTAATTTTCGATGAAGATGATATTGTTGTTGTAGCTGAATTTACCTTGTTCCTCTTTTTTTGTTGGATTGTCTTCCTGGATGTTCCTGGTCTCTTTGCAGGTTCTCTCCAATTGGCTTTCTTGATGTATCTGTATATATTTGTGTTTTATTTTTTCTGCTTGATAATGGTCCTGGTCTTTTCTTGTGTTGATGGAGATCTTGGGTATATGTGGTGAAAGAATGAAAAACCCTCAGGTTCATCCCTGGGTGTGTGTATCCCTCCAGCTCATTCACCAAAAGAGCATTAGCATCTTGCATAAAGTGGGGAGGAACACCATCATTGTGTTCGGCAATTTTTCAAAACTCCCTATCATTACAACTTCACTATTGATTCACAAGTCTTAGTAGGGAACTAGCCCGTGACTCCTGTCTTCCTCCTTTTCTCTTTTTTTTTGTTTTATTTTATTATTTTATTTTTGTTTAACAAATGGAAGGACAAAACTAAAATCGGTGTTTTCTTTTCTTTTCTCTTTTTTTTTAAATCTGAACTCATGTACGAGCAAGTTGTGGGCTTTTAACAAAAAAAAAAAAAGAAATGAAGTAAAATGGGCTGGACAATTTTTGTTTTGATTGGGCTGAAAATGTAAATGAGCTGAATAAATTGAAATGGGCTAAAAGAAATTAAAATGGTCTAGTATTTTTTGTTTTTATTTTATGTAGAAATAGGCTGAACAATAATTATTTTTTGTTTATTTTTTTTCCAAAAGGACTAAATAAGAAACTATAAAGGAAATTAATCTAAATTATGAATTATGCAAATTTTGGGTTTTGAAATTAAGAGGACAAAATTTGTGTTCAGTTGCCCTCTTTACTCATTTCTTATAAGAAAATATGAAAAATCTGAGTTCTTATATTGTTTTCATAAGGAATGAGTAAAGACATGAACATTGATTTTGTTCGGCCATGCATGAAATGCAAATGCAAGAAAGATTGAATCCTAACTTTGAAAAAAAAATCTAAACATTTAAGAAAATCACATGCGAACTATGCAATTCAGAAATCATCTATGTATGAATCATGCAAAGAAAATAAACTAGCTAATTTGACACAAATTCACAAATGACAAGAAATGTAAGAACCAACGGAATTAACATGAACTCAAAAGCCGATGGGGCTGACAGTAAATTGAAAACCTTGCGACCGGATACTCGTCCACAAACAACAGGAAATTAAAAGACTTGACCAACTGGATAAGGTCAACAAGCGACAAGGAATTAAAATGGCAATCTGAGGCCGACTGGAAAAGTAAATTGGCAATCTGAGGCCGACATGAAATGCAAATGGTGGCAATCTGAGCCGCTGAAAAGTAAATGGTGGCAATCTGAGGCCAACTGGAAAGTAAATTGTGTAACGCCCTATTTCCGTGTACAAATGGAAATGCCCTGAGGTCATTTTACCGAAATGAGACGCCCGGCCTTTCGAGGGGATGTTTTTGTGATGATAGGGGATTGTGTATGTTATGTGTGGTAATAGAGAGAAGAATCTCATTTTTGAGTTTCGACGTGCGAAATTACCAAAATGCCCCTATGGCTGTTTAACCTCGTTTTATGTGCCGTTGAACCGGACTTCACCAAAAGGTTTTAAATGATGCTTTTAAGTAATGTTTTATGTCAGAATAAGCCCGGGTGCCAAGAGTTAGTAAAAATTACCGTTTTACCCTAGCTAAGTGCATTCTGCCGAATGACACGATTAGTGAAACCTAAGCAATATTAGGCTCTAATTAAAGATTAGTAAATTATAATTACTAATTTAGAGTCAAAATAATTAATCAAGGTTGATTAGGACCTAAGATTGCTTAGAGAAGTTCAAAATCCTATTCTTGAATTTAAGACATTATGTCACATTTTCATGAATAGTGTTTTCTCTCAATTCCTTAAATCATAGAATTGTGTCTATGATTTGATTTGACTAAAGTATGGTTTTAATTCTCTAATTTAGTATGACCACTCCTTAATCAAGTCTTGAACCACCTTAATTAGCCATTTTATCACCTAAACACTTGCTTACAAATGCCTAATCAAAAGCTTAATCAAAGAAACACCTAAACACATTCTTAAACCACAATTACATGAGCAAATCATCCTTTTCCCCTTGGCTGAAATGTTGGCTAAATTCATGCTCTCCATTTGTGCCACATGTTGATTTTGTTGCACTCCAAGCCCATACCTTAGGACATGCCTTGCCCATGCCTTGCCCATACTTTCCACCATACCTCACCATGCCTCCATAAAGCAATTTCTCTCACCTCATGGAACATGAGGCCAAGCCTTCCTCCCAAATCAGCCACAAAGTTTCATTTTCTATAAATAACAAGCATTGGAAGACTTGGTTGCTCTTTGGATCATTTGCCAAGTTCATGCTTTCTTCCATTTTCTCTTTTCTTCTAATTTTCTCTTCATCTTGTTTTTTTCCCTCCACCATCAAAGAAACCTTTCCACCACCACAAACCACCCTAAAACAACCTTGAACCACCTCTCAAACACTTTATCTTCCCATTTCTAAGTTTGCTTTCTCAAGGAAAAATCATCTTCCTTGGTTTTTTCTTCTTGGCCGAATCATCACTTCCATCAAGGAGGAGATTTTGTCTTCTCATTCCATCAAGAATCCAAGTTCCTTCTCATTTCTTTCAAGGCTTCCTTAGGTAGGGGTTGTTTTAAAAGTTTTCACTTGTTTTCCTTAAAGAAAGTTCTAGTTTTCTCTTGGTTCAAACTCCTTTCTTCCTTTCTTTTCATTTTCGGCCAAGAGGCCATTTTATGAAAATAACATAAGCTTGATGATGAGGTTTCAAGATAAAGACTTGATGATGGCTTGTGAGAAACCTCTAAAGCTTGAAACAACTTGGTCTTGGACCACACATGCTTGTGTTTTTCTTTCTCTTCCTTGCTTATGCTTTCGAATTTCCTTTCCTTTCTTCCTCAAAGGTTTTCGATTTTCTCTTCCTTTTTCTTGGATGATTTCGGTTTCTTTAAGCTTTGTTTCAACAAGGTTTGCTAAAATGAAAAGTAGATCACACAAGTTTTGATAAAGAAAATTAACCCCAAGTTTTCAAAGAACTCTAAGCTTACCCTTGCCAACCTTAAAGTTGGTCGGCCGTTCTAAGAGTTTTACTCTAGATTGAAGCCCATGAGCAATAAAATAAAGAATATGACTTAGTTCTTATGTGTTTTATTTAGACAAAGTGTTGAGCTTTGTGTTTATTTTCTTAAGCTTGATGATGAAGTTCAAACCTTAAGACTTCTTTGAAGTCTAGGTGCTAAGCACTCTAAAGCTTGCCTTATGATACATAATGGGTTGAGGTTTTTATTCCTTTAAAGTCTTGCAAAGAGCTCTAGCTAAAATCTAAAATAAGATGCATTCATGTTTACTTTATGCCTTGCATAGCATGTTTATTTTGATGTCATCACTAAGTTCTCAAGACTAATTAATTGGACCTGCACTATCATGTTTAAATTTCAAGCTTGCATCTCATGTTTACATTTCAAGTCATCACTTAACCTTAAAGATAATAAAGAGGTTGCATCCCATATTTATTTTATGCTCTCACTTTACTTTCTAATGAAGAATAAAATGAGTGCATATCATGTTTAAAGTTTATGTCATCACCTAAGCCTCTTAGAGCTCAAAGCCTTACCCAAGTATCCTATGTAAGGTTTTCAAGAAAATATTGGCATTCTTAAAGAAGCCATTTTGGCCTTTTGGTGATGATGATGGACTTAATATGAGTTCCTCTAATCACAAGTGTCCATAGTTTGTGTTTTGTAATTTTTCCAAGCTTAGGAGCACCTAAGCAACATTATGCATAAACCTATATACTTTAAAACTATTTTGCAAGCAAGTTAATTTAGCTACTGACCTCATGTGTAAGTACGTGATTTTAATGAAAGGATTTCAGTCCTAAAAGAGTTTTGAATCCCTAGAATTATTCCAAGAGAAAACTAGTAACTTGTATGCATTTTAATTTACAAGATTATGTGATTTTATGGGCTTATGATTTCGGTTCTGCCCTTCATGATTGGATGCTGTACAATTATTGTTCTAAGGTGTTAAAATGTGTAAAATTATGTTTGAGTGAAGGGAGGATCGATTTAGAAAAGTTAGAAAAGAATAAGTAACTTAAAAGGATCAAGAATGAGAATTCTAGAACACCTTAATGCACAAATTTGCAAAACTGTTCCAGCATAATTAATTCAAGTGTAAATGGTTCATAATCAGTAGGATATGCATAAAAACCTTTCATAAATGATTAGGTATTAATTACTAAGCTTAAGGTGATGATAAGGGCTTAAAATAGGAATTCTAGCACACTTAGACATGGAAAAATGTAATTCTGTCCAGCATAGTTAAATTGAGGAAAAGTGATTTATAACTTAGTAAATATGCCTAGGAATCCCTCATAATTGGTTTAGGAATTGATTATGGAACCTTAGCGAAGACGGATCTTAAAAAGGGTCACGAACGGAGATTCTAGAGCCCGTAAGCGTATGATATTCTTCTGCCCTTAAAAGTATGATGCTGTTTGGATTTTGAGTAAGCCTAAATCTTACGAGAATTATAAGTGATGATCTCTTAGGTGTAATGAAGATGTAATATGGGTATTAGAATCATTAGAGCATAAGTTTAAGACCCGTAAGGGTCAAAGCATAAGAAATCTTAAGATAAGGAGATGTGATGTAAGGAGGAGATCGATGAGTAATGGTTGACGTATGTGAATGTTTTAAATACCGTGAGTATGAGAATGTATGGATGTGTGGCATGTTGCTATGATGATGTGATACGCTATGTTTAAATGCATGAAAATATGAGACATGAATGGAGGATATGTTATATGATGTATTATGATGGTACGCTCATGTTGCATCCATACAAAATATCTTAAAGTGGAAATGATCCCATTATGACTTCCAAGTTAAGGGTTGTACGGGTATCCAAGAAAAGAAATATGTTAATGAGGAAATGATCCCATTATGACTTCAGGAGTTAAGGGTTGTAAGGTGATCCAAGAAAGAAATGTGATTCCCTCCTTTTCCCCATGTAAATCTAGTGACGACTAGTTAGGTTTGAGCTCATTCCTAGGCGATGGGTGTATTTGGAGTTTTGGTGGCTATGAGAAAATCGGGGCGCATGTTGGATGGATTTTGGTGGCTACGATGAGGGTGGAAAATTGGAAAAAAAAAAAGTTATGAAAGGAAATTATGGAGTTCAAGTATGAAAAAGTAAAAGACGTACATGCATAAGTTTCATTGATGCTTTGATTAAGTGATAAGTGTTATCTACATGTACTATCATGCTCTAGTATTGCCATGCATACATAAAATAACTGTTGCATTCATACCATCAAGACTCATGCTAAAAGAAACCCACTTCGGATAATAAGCTTTGAGAAATTAAAATTGAATCTATGCATGAACACCTCTTTTATAACGAAACCCGAAGTGGCTGGCGCCGATGACACTTGTGTTAAAGTTGGAGCCTCCTAGAATTTTATATAAGTATTCTCACCCCTTTTGTCTTTCTTTCCGTGTCGTCTCTAGACGGATTGACGCGGATGTTCGTGATCTTCCTTGAAGTGCGAGCATCAGAGTTACGTACATTGGACAGAGGGCGCAATGGAAGCTATGTTTAGCATTAGTTAACCCTCTGATGTATTTAGTATCTTGAGGTGTCCTTATATTAATAAGGGCATCGTTGCTTTAATATGATTATAATATAATACTACAAGTTATGTTGTGTTTATTCTATGGTTTATGTATGATGTTATGGTGATGTATACTTGGAAGTATGTTTCTTGTTTAATAGTCGATTCCTATGAACATGCGCGGCTCGCATTTTAATTCTTAAGTTCAAAAAGAAAAATTTAGTCATATTTTTTAGTACTAGTATTTTGAAGAAAGCCAAGTCAAGTTTGAAACGAAGACGTAACGCTAATAATTAGCCGAATGCGACTCAAGCGTATTAGGTGAAAGTTAGGGTGTTACAAATTGCACTGAAAACAATGATTTGCACTCCTTCTTTTGTTTTTTGTTATATGCAAAAGTCACGAATTTATCACTCACTTGCAGTTTATTTCAGACACATTCTTGAAGAACTAACTGTATCCAAATCAAGCAAGCCTCGAGGAAGACTTTAACCGATCAAACTCGTAATTCTTGAGCTGAACTTTCTGGCACAAGTAAAGCTTTCGTCTCTTCTCTAACTTTACCCACTTCTTTCCATTCTTTCTTCTTTCTCTTTTCCTTTTTAAGGATGATGATTGCTTTTCTGCCAAGCTTAATTAAAGCTTCTGAATTCTCTTGGTGTGATGCTAGTCATTGATGTATTGCTATAAACATTGTTAGGTTGTATAATTTAAACTTAAATATATCCTATTTGAGACATCGTAAATAAACATGCATTCAAAGAGAAAGTGGAAGAATTGACTGAATGGACATATTTATTGCTTGGTGTATTGGATGACAAAATATTTGACAAGAGACAACCACAAAAATGAAAGATAGGATTGTGAAAGACATGAAAATTTTGCCCAGTTTGGGTTCTTTGTGGCTCATTCAATTGATTTCTCACAGTGAATCGGATGCTATAACCATTGCTTCCATTGATGAGCCTTCAATATTTCCTTTTCTTAATTTCCCAAGGCTGCCCAGCTTCAGTCCTAGCCTGCTTTACTCAGAGGATGAACTTATCACCAAAAATTGCCCAAGTGTAGATTGCTTGAGATAATGCTTTGCTCTAACTTTTGCTTAGGCCGCTCTTTCGAGTTTTCGAGCTTTTTTTTTTTGCTTGTTTTACCCTAATTTTTGCTTAGGCCGCTCTTTCGAGTTTTCAACCTAACGGGTTTTTTTTTTTTTTTTTAGCATATTTTCAAGCATAAAACCTTTTGATTGTATCAGCGTTGATTGGTTTAGGCAATTCTTGTCCATCCATGTTTTGCAAAATCAATGCCCCACCTGAGAGCGCTTGTTTGACAATGTAAGGACCCTCATAACTCGGAGCCCATTTTCCCCGTGCGTCCTCCTGGTTCGGGAGAATTTTCTTAGAACCAAATCCCGGATAACTAGGACAAACTTTCTTGTTAAAAGCTTTAGCCATCCTACTTTGGTACAATTGGCCATGACAAATAGCTGCCAATCTTCTTTCTTCTATCATGTTCAACTATTCACATCGAGCCTTCACCCATTCAGATTCCTCTAGCTCACCTCCATTAGAACCCTTAATGACGGGATTTCCACTTCTATGGGGGATACAGCTTCGTTCCATATACCAATGAGAAGGGAGTCATCCCTGTGCTCGATCGTATATTGGTACGATATGCATGTAAAGCATACGACAGCATTTCATGCCAATCTCTGTAATTTACCACCATTTTGGTGATAATTTTCTTGATGTTCTTATTTGCAGCCTCAAGGCGCCATTCATCTGAGGTCTGTAAGGAGCTGAGTTGTGGTGCTTGATTTTGAAAGTCTTGAAAAATTTCTGAACTTCGGCACCATTGAGGTTAGGAGCATTGTCTGTGATGATTCTTTCTGGAATTCCATATCTCAGATAATGTCCTTCTTGATGAATCTAAGAAACACCTTCTGTGTAATGCCTGGCAAATGAAGCAGCTTCCACCCACTTAGTGAAATAGTCTATTGTCACCAAAATGAAGCCCATTGGATGCCTTGGGATTAATTGATCCGATCACATCTATGCCCCACATCGAGAATGGCCAGGGAGGTACCATGTTGTGTAATGAAACTGGAGGAGCATTGACTCGGTCTGCATATATTTGGCATTTGTGGCATTTCCGAACATGATTGATCCAGTCATTCTCCATGGTGGACCAGTAATAACCACTCCTTAGGATTTTGCATGCCATCATGTGTCCATTGGCATGAGTTCGCAAATTCCTTCATGGACTTCAGTCATGATTATTCGAGCTTCATGAGCATCTACACATCTAAGGAGAATGGTGTCATGATTTCTCTTGTAAAGGACTTCACCATTCAGGAAAAAGGACATAGCGAGTCGTCGGATTGTCTTCTTGCTTGTCTCATTTGCCCAAGCTGGGTATTCTCCCTTTTGAATATCCTGTTTGATATCATGATACCATGGTTGACCGTCTAGTTCTCCTACATTACCAGTATACTGGTTCATCTTGTACCTCTACATGAATAGGTTGGACATTGGTGTGGACTTCCAATTTAGTCATTACAGCCAAAGTCGCCAATGCATCCGCATATTGGTTCTTGTCTCGAGTTAAGTGAGAAAATGATATATCATCAAAGTGCTCAATTAATTGAGACAAGTGCTTTTGATAAGGGACCAATTTGGGATCCTTTGTACGCCATTGTCCATTAACTTGGTAGATTATGAGTGCCGAATCTCCAAAGACTTTTAGTTCTTTGATTCCCAAATCAATTGCCACTTGCAAACCATTTGCACATGCTTCATACTCTGCAATGTTGTTGGTACATTCAAAATCTAATTTGATGGAGACTGGGTCCTGTTTTCAGCTGGTGATACTACGCAGCTCCTATTCCACATCCATTCATGTTGACAACCCCATCAAAGTACATCTTCCATGCATTCTCTTCTTCTACATCTTCTTTTTCACCACCAATACCTCGTTCTCAGGAAACTCAGCCGTGGTGGATTGTCCATCCTCCAAAGGGTTTTCAGCTAGGTGATCAACAATTGCACCTCCCTTGACAGACTTTTGAGTCACATACTTGATATCAAATTCTCGCAGTATCACTTGCCACTTTGACATTCTCAATGACACATGAGGACTATCAAATATGTATCTCAATGGATCCATTGAGAGATTAACCAAGTGGTGTAATATAACATATACTGCCTTAGCCTTTTAGAGGCCCATGCTAATGCACAACAGGTTTTCTCAATTGCCAAATAGCGGATTCACGTCATTAAACTTCTTGCTCAGATAATAAATAGCTTGTTCCTTCTTTCCATACTCATCATATTGTCCCAACATTGCCCCAAGTGACGTGGGCAACACTTTGAGGTACAATATTAGAGGACGACCTGGTATAGGTGGGGTCAAACTGGAGGTTTTATTAAATAAGCCTTTATTTTGTCAAAGGCTTCTTGGCACTCTTTATTCCATTCTCCAGGTTGATGTTTTCGTAACAGCTTGAATATCGGCTCACAAGTGCTGTCAAATTGGCAATGAATCTAGCAATGTAGTTGAGTCTCCAAGAAAACTTCTCACTTCCTTTTAGGTTCGGGAGCTGGCATCTCCTATATCGCCTTTACTTTGTCTGGATCTACCTTTATCCCTCTCTGACAATGAATCCAAGTAATTTCCCTGTAGATGCTCCAAAGACACATTTATTTGGGTTCAACCACAGCTTATATTTTCTGAGCCTTTCGAACAACTTTTGTAGAACTATTACATGACTTTCTCCCTCTTTAGACTTGACGACCATGTCATCTACATACACTTCAATCTCTTTATGCATCATGTCATGGAATAATGCAACCATGGCACGTTGGTAGGTGGCACCAGCATTTTTCAATTGAATGGCATGACTGCATAGCAGAATGTTCCCCACGGCGTTATGAAAGTAGTTTTTCCTTTGTCGTGAACATCCATAGGAATCTGTTATACCCTGAGTACCCATCCATAAATGAAAAGCGGTGATTTCCAGCTGAATTATCGACTAGGACATCAATGTGAAGGAGTGGAAAATCGTCTTTTGGGCTAGCTTTGTTTAGATCCGATAATCCACGCACATTCTAACTTTTCCATCCTTTTTAGGCACGGGCACAATGTTAGCCACCAAGTCAGTGTGTCTTGACACCTCCAAAAATCCGGCCTCTAGCTGTTTAGTCACCTCCTCTTTTATTTTCAATGACATTTCAGGCGGCATCCTTCTCAACTTTTGCTTTTTGGTTCAGCTCCCGCATATAAAGGGATCTTATGTGAAGCTATTTCTGGATCCAGCCCGGCATATCATGGTAAGACCACGCAAAGACATCCAGGTATTCTTTAAACAATGCAATCATTTCTAAGCATTCTGGATTTTCCACTATTTTCAGCTCCTTTTTTCTTTTCAGTGCCCATGTTAATCAACTCAATCACCTCATTGTCTAAGTCAAATCCCTTTTCTGTATGTTCCAATAGGTCTGAAATCGCCCAAGAATTTCTTGATCTTCATCAGATTCATGGCTATCACAATCAATTGCAGCAAGAGAACCAATTGATGAGCTTCCAAATTCCCTTTCATGAGGCAAAATTTCTATAGCATTTAGATTCCTGGAAAGCAATTGTGGTGGGTTGGAAGGCCAAAACAAATAGTGAAAAAATGCAAAATAAAATAAGAAAAATAAAAATCAATGAGCTAAAAATGATGGTAAAGAGAAGGCAAATAGAGGACTTGAAACAAGGAGAATGAAAGACACCAAGAAATATAAAAGATGCGGGAATAGGAAAGAAAGATTGCTGAATGAACACACAAGTTTATTTATGATGTCTTCAAGTAGCATAAATAAAAGCATAAATAGTCTTTCCTGATACAACACAAATAATTACTTTGCAGCAATAACATCAATCAGGTTCAGCTTCCAATTTATGTTTCATCATTGTTGGCAGCATAAATCTTGTTGCTCTCTTCAGTTGTCTCCATGTCCAAAGTGTTGATGGTGAGACGGTAGCAAGGGGAATGAACTTTTCCACCTGTAATCACTTCAGCTGGACTAGGAAATGTTTCCTTCAAGTGAGGGATCTGTTTTATTTTCTTCTCATGTTTCTCCTGTTGGAGGGCCATAGCATCCATTTCCTCTTCTAACGGTGCATTATATCCCAAACCAAATCGATTAGGTTTCTTGGAGACCGAAATAGGTATTCTAATACCTTGCAACTGTGGTCCTAACCCTTACCATGTAAGTATCCATTCTTAGCCATGATATGAGCCACTATTTGATTAACATTCTGCATTATGGACCCACTGCATTCATATCGGGCTTCACCAACTCCAGGCTATGCCACAAGTTATTGTCTATCGACTCCACATTCTCCACATATGGTAGTGAGATTGGTTTGGATACAATGATGTCCCTTTCTCCATGGATTGTGACAACTGATCCATTCTCAATATATTTAACCTTTTGATGCAAGGTTGAAGGACAGCACCGATATCATTAATCCATGGTCTTCCTAGCAACATGTTATAATCTGAGCCAATCTCCATCACCTGGAATAACACTTCTGATTTGCTTGGCCCAATCTCTAGTGGTAACACCACCTCACCTAGAATGTTTTTCGTAGCTCCATCAAAAGCTTTTACAACCATCACTTGAGGTGATATATCATCCACACTCATTGATAGTTGTTTCAAAGTGGACATTGGTAATACATTTAACCCTGATCCTCCATCAATAAGGACTCTAGGCACTATGTGGCCTTTGCATTTGAGGGTTATATGTAGCGCTTGTGGGTTAGCCCGTGATACCACTTCTTCATCTAAGAACGTGATCATAATGACACGTTTTCGGGGTCCACTATATTTATCATGTTCTCCAATGAAATGTCGGGCTTGACATAGGCTTCCTTCAGGACCTTCAATATTGCCTTTTGATGAGATTCAGAGGACAAGATTAGTGACAGAAGAGATATTTCAGGAGTCTTCTTTAATTGTTCCAGAATATCATACTCGCTTTGTTTCATGATTTTAAGGAACTCTTCTTCCTCTTTTTCTTTTCTTTTCTTCCGACTCTAAACCTTTTTCAACATTCCCTTCATCAACAGATTTCCCTTTTTCCAACTCCTTGGGTCCATACACCCTTCCACTTCTTGTTATTCCTTTTACCTCCATGATCCTGGTTACTTCCTCACCTCCTTGAGCTTTTGAGGTTTCCCTTATGTCACTTTTCATTTCAACCTTGGTCTCATAATTCCAAGGTATGGCATGTGTATCCTCATACGCAAAGGGTGTCTTCTTCACAGTGATCACTACCTTTCTGGCTTTGGTGCCTGATTCAGCGGAGGCACTCGAAGTACAAAACGCTCGATCACATTCACCTCCTCAAAGACATTTTGCTTCTTTTTTGCTTGTATAACACCCAAGTTAAGCAATCCCTGTACATGAACCTTGAAATCCCAACAGTCCTCAATATCATGCCCTAGACTTCCACAATGGTATGCACAACTTGATTCCTATCATGTTTCTCATTCTCTATTGTTAGAGGAGGTGCTGTTATGTAACCAGCCTCTTTCAAGCCGATAAAATTTTTTGCATAGGGGTTTGAAGATTCAAAACCTTCTTGATCATGGTTCTTCTACCTCCAAAGCATTTACTCGACCTCCTCCTTCATGATTTGGAATTGGATTATGGACAATATCTGGTTTTGACTCCTCTTGAAAATCCAGCCTCCCACAAGCAATTAGCTTCTTCCTCCGTCTTGAAACCTTCACAATCCTCGATAGAATGTCTTGCTATGTCCATATGATATTTGCAAGTTAAGTTCGGGTTATACCAAGTTGGGTATGGTGGTTCTAATGGACGCACAGGATATGCCGAGATGAGATGAGCATCAACTAGTCGTTGAAAAAGATCAGCATTTGAGATGGATAGTTTCGGGAAAGGTGGTAAGTTTGGGAATCGAGAACGACTTTGGTTTTGGGTATTAGGCCATGGTGGTGTGGTATTTGGGTAATTCTGAGGATGTATGGTTGAGTTGTAGGTGTATGTTGGGCGAGCTGGTTGGTATGGGCGTATATGGATGTTATTGACTTGAGGTTGGGGGTATGGAATTGTATTTGCATTTGGAGTGACTTGGTATAGTGGGTAAGGAGAGATGGATGGTATTTGGGGTCTTGGCCGTGTCGAGGTATATCTTGGAATGAAAGATTGCCGACCTTGCACATAACTTACTTCCGCCTCTTTTTTCCTAGGCAAGAATCCTCTTCTCGTGTCCTCATTGCTCATAGGAAGTTTCCAGCTTAGGTAAATTCTCAATTCTTTCACCTACGGTCACTAGCTCAGAAAAATCTTTGTATGCTGCTCCTCCATTGTCCCAATATAAGGAGATCCTAAGGTCCCCAAAAAGTACGAACACATTTCAGAAGGGATAAGTGGGTTGCACCTAGCGCTAAAGTTCTCCATCTTTGAGCATATTGTTTAAACGACTCCTCCTTCTTCCTTTGCATTGTGCTCAATTGCTCACGTGTGGGTGTTATTTCCATGTTGAACTTGTCCTGACTCATGAATTGATCAACCAAATCTCTCCGCAGGAAATTTTAGAATGGTCTAACTGGATATACCATTCTAAAGCGGACCACTTAAGCTTTCATGGAAAAAGCTGATGAGAAACTTCTCATCTTTGGACCATATTGCCATTTTGGTGCAATAACTCTTCAAATGGAACAAAGGATTCCTGGTCCCATCATATTTTGAGAAGTCAGGAACCTTGAAGTCTTTGGGAACTATCAGATCTCCAGGAGGACAGTTGCTCAATTTCCACATAACCATAGGTGCTAGGTCCCTGAATGGCCTTAATTTGATCTTGAATCTTCTTCATCCATTCTTCTCTAAACTTGTCTTTATTCACCTCTCACGGCGATTCTCGAATGAAAATGGTTTTTGAATGACAACACGAGGTGGCTCCCAACGGGGTAGCATGCCAATGCCCATCAATATGAATGTTCTCTAATGGACGATAGCCTTCCCCAATTGGGATCACCAACGGCATTGTGGGTGGTGGCTGTCCATGAAGGTTATTCATAATTTCATCTCCCTCGTTCACCCCTTGAGTGACATTTACAGCCACATTTGATGTTCAGGTATGGCTACCATTGCAGTGCTTGGTTGTACCTCCATGACAAGTCACTATGTCTCGTTTGGATTAGTTCCTAATAAATCCAGCGACTCCTTCATGGCTCTCATCATTTCTTCCATCTTTGCTTAGTTATTTGACATTTCATTCAATTTCCCTCTCACTGCATCAACTTCCATGCTCAAACTTTTTACTTGGTCAGCATTTCCTGATTCATGATTACCACCAAGCCATCTTAGTCAAGCTCTGGTATTGTGAATACGAGTTAGATCGGTATCTTCCTTCCTTGGGCACCCAATTGTGACACAGTTTTACCTCTTGTAAGAAGAAAGAGAAAAAAGAAATAGTGAAAAGATAAAAATATTGCAATTTTTTAGAGAGCGGCAAATATATCTGGTCTTGACTTGAGTATCTTTGATGATAACTGTTTCCAGAACGTCTCGTTCAAAGGTACTAAGTTATAGCTATTGCCATGAGACCAACGCAATGCAAAGAAACAAACATTCTTTTATTCATCATTTGTCACAATCGTCATTTTTCATACAACCATTCAAAAGGAAATACATCATAAATATCAACAACATTGCTACCCAACAGAAAAGCCCTTATGTGTCTTCAACGTCTTCAGCGATTATGTCATGACCCGACTCAGGCATGTGGCACGTGAGAATCCCATTTCACGTAAGCCTTCTAACCTGTATCATTTCTATATGCACAAAATCCATAATATAGTTTTATTATTTTCTAAATATCATTCACCTTTTCCAACACCATAATTATAAAAACACGCTTTTATAATCCGTTCCAAAGTATAACACTATATTCACATAAAATATCCAGAAAGTCCTTATTGTACAAAGTGTCTATGAAAAGTCAAAGACCTACATTGTTCCAAAATAACATTCTAATATACAAGCTTATACAAAAAGACAACATGCTCTAAGATCCAGAATCCTGCCATCACACTGGAGCAAAAATCCCAAACTCCTCACCTAATAAGCACGACAACTGTAATCTAATTGGGAGGAAGATGGCGTGGAAGAATCCACGGCAGCTGCTATATCTGTAAATAGAGAAAGGAAAGGAGGGGTGAGTTTTGTTACCAAAACCCAGTGAGTGAGTCCTCACCTGGAACCCCTTCCAGAGCATTAAAGGGAATGTATAAAATCACAATGATATAAATACCGTTCAACCAATCAGTATAGTTATAAGAATGTAATTATATGCAAGAGTACTAAAACATTGTATCATGTAAAACACTTCCACAGTATCTCGAGAGAACAATCTCTACTCTGTTATGCATAGCATAACAATATCTCTAGTCATATCTGGGCGTTACATATCGCCGTCCCCAGTGTGACAATAATGGGCACCTAACTAGGTCCCTTCTCTGAATACTCTGGCCCTGGGCTACTTGGTACCAAGGTTAGTGGATTAACTGCTACAAGCCTGTTTCTCTATAGCTACTGCTCATTCAATCAAAGAATCCAGTATCATCTCCAAACTTTGAAAACAATGGCATCTACCCTGGGGTTCAAACTCAATCAAGTAAAATCCATGATTCTACAAATCAGATCACCATTGTAATAGCTCAACAAGTTATGTTCTCACATTCCAGCTTCATCAAAAGTACCTTTCATCCACATGGAGTTATTAAAACATGTTTTCATGATAAAACCTATGGTTCAAGATATAGAACACAATAGAATTCTTACAACTTCTAAGATAGCCTCTAAAGTTCATTGTTTAGGCTATATTTCGATGAAATAACTTTAATGCATGAAATAGAGATTGAGATGTGAACCCACTCACCTGGAGTGGCAGAAGTTGAAGGCTTAACAATGAAGGGTTCCTTGGAGTGGAGATGACACTAGTATCTATCATAGGAGTGATAGAACATTTGATTAATCTCTAGAATCACTAAAAAACCTTAAGTATATTTCTAACATGGAGGAAAAGCTCCCTTTACCCTCATAGGCACAGAAACCCCTCTAAGACAAGGAAAACATGAAGAAAATAGAGCAAAATTGAGAGAACTACATACCTTAAAGCCTTATGATTGAAGGATTGAAGTTAGAATTGAAAGATAATGGAAGAAAATGGGGTTGGAATGAAGTTTGAGGGTGAAAGAAAGAGAGAAAGTGAAGGTTCTGGAGGTTGGGGAGAAAAATGTGTTTTGGGGTGTTCTGGACCCCAAAATGACATTTTTATGCTTGTTGTTTCCTGCGGTCCCCGCCCATTTACTCGACTTACTCTTTCCTGCCTGGGCGGTCACTCCAGAAGCTCCAACATCGACTTTACTCTCTGTTAATCACCTGGGCGGTCTCCAGAAGCTCCAGATGCTCCAATCCTGGTATGTATTGGATTGTAGTATCCACTACTCACTTATTTATATTTCTTAATTTTAAGTTAATTCCATTAACTTTAAAACATAAATATAAATAAGAAAACACCCCCATTTGGATTCAAATAAAATATCAAAAAAATTAAAACCCCAACAAATCAAAATCTAATTTTTGGGTTTTAGTTCAAATTCAGAATTTCAACAATTTATAAACTTTTGGGCTAAAAGGAAATGTCTAGAGGTTCGTAAAATTCGTTAAAAATCACTCTTCAATTTGTCTATCTTTAAAGAACAATTACCGGGACTTTTGATCCAGGAAAATGGTTATACTATATAGCCCTCCAAGGTCGTGTAAGGTCCAGACTTAGAGAAATTAGGACCCGTATTGACCGCTAGGGTAACTAGCACCCTCTTTAATTCAAAAAATTTCTAACCCTTTTTTTTTAACCTAGGGTATTACATACTCCCCCTTTAAAAGATTTGGTCCCCAAATCTAAGGCATACCTGAAGGAGGAAAAAGATGTGGGTATTTCATTCTGATAGCTTCCTCGGCTTCCCATGTGGCTTCCTCAGGAATGATTTCTCCAAATTACTTTTATCGAGGGCACCTCCTTTGAGCGGAGTTTCTTAATCTGCCTGTCTACTATGGCTATTGGCTCCTCCTCATAAGATAAACTCTCCTCAACTTGGACTGCTGTGGGGTAAGCACGTGAGGTGGTCTGGCATATATTTTCTGAGCATGCTGACATGAAAACGGGTGGATAGGCAGCTTGGAGGCAATGCGAGTTAGGCTACTATTCCTACCCTTTCCAAGATCTCAAATGGTCCAATGTAACGAGGACTTAGCTTTCCTCGCTTGCCAAATCTCAACACTCCCTTTATGGGGACACCTTTAGGAACACGTGATCACCTCCAGCGAACTCTAACTCTCAACGTCGATTCTCAGCATACGCCTTCTGCTAGGCTAAGCCTAATAACCTTTCCTTGATAAATTGTACCTTCTCTAGAGTCTCTTGGACTAAGTCTGAGCCTAGAGCTTTAGCTTCTCCAAGTTCAAACCATCCAATAGGGGATCTGCAACGTCTTCCATATAATGCCTCGAATGGTGCCATCTGTATCCTGGCTTGATAGCTATTATTATAAGCAAACTCTATAAGTGGCAAGTGATCGCACCAACTTCCATCAAAGTCTAAAACACATGCTCTAAGCATATCCTCAGGATCTGAATTGTCCTCTCCTGACCATCTGCTGGGGATGAAAGGCTGTGGTTAAATCCACCTTAGTTCGAGCCTCCTGAAATGCTTTCCAAAATCTTGAAGTAAATTGGGCCCCTATCTGATATAATAGACACAGGCACCCGTGAAGTCTAAAAAACTCGTTAATGTATAGCCGCATCCTGGCGGCGCTAAAACTTGTCTTGACTGGTAGAAAGTGAGCTGACTTAGTCATCCTATCAACAATCACCCAGATAGAATCAAAGCCTTTAATGGTTCGAGGTAACCCGACAACAAAATCCATGGTTATCCTCTCCCATTTCCATTCTGGAATCTCTATTGCTAAAGTAATCCTAGGTCTTTGGTGTTCAGCCTTAACTTGCTGACACATTAAACATCGCGCCACAAAGTCACCTATATCTTTCTTCATACTTTCCCACCGTACAATTGTTTAAGATCATGATACATCTTAGCTAAACCTGGGTGTAGAGAGTATGCCCTATGAGACTCTTCCATCACTTTTCTTTTTAACTCACCAACATTGGGCACGCATAATCGACCTGCAAAACGTAACACACCCTCTCATCCACTAAAAACTCATGATTTTCTCCTTTATGCACCTCTTCCATTATCTTAGCTAGCTTAGGATCTTCTTTCTGCTCCTTAATCTGCTCTACTAGGGTTGATTGCGCCCTAATATGAGCAAAAAGGCTCCTGAGTGATCTATGCCAACCTGAACTCCTTCTGCTTCTAGTTTATGGATGTCCCCGATCAGAGGTTTCCTCCTGGTGCTATATGAGCCAAACTACCCATGGACTTTCTACTCAGGGCATCTGCTACTACATTAGCTTTACCTGGATGATAAGAAATTGTACAATCATAGTCTTTTAACAATTCCATCCACCTCCGTTGTCTAAGATTTAGATCTTTTTGCTGAAAGATGTACTTTAAGCTTTTGTGATCTGTGAAAATCTCGCAAGTCGCCCATACAAATAATGTCTCCAGATCTTAGAGCAAAGACTCCTGCCATTTCTAAATCATGAGTAGGATAATTCTTTCATGCCTCTTGAGTTGTCTCGAAGCATAAGCTACCACTCGGCCATGCCTGCATAAGGACACAGCCAAGTCCCACTCTAGAAGCATCACGTAAACGGTAAAACCATCCGTACTTGAAGGTAATACTAATCCGGGCAGTAGTCAAACAAGTCTTCAGCTTCTGAAAGCTCTCCTCACAAGCGTCTGACCATTGAAACTTAACATTCTTCTGGGTCAATCTGGGTCTGCAATCTGGAAAAATCCTTAACAAACCGCCTGTAATAACCAGCCATTCCCAAGAAACTACGAATCTCTAATCCTGTAGAAGGTCTTGGCCATTGTTGACCCCTCAACCTTCTTTGGTTCTACCTTGATACCATCCTTAGACACTATATGCCCTAAGAATGCCACCTATTCCATCCAGAATTCACACTTAGAAAACTTAGCATATAGCTTGGTGTTCTCTAATGTCTACAACACAACCTAAGGTGGTGCTCATGTTCCTCTGTGCTCTAGAGTATACCAAAATATCATCAATGAAAACAATCATAAAATGATCTAGGTAGGGCCTGAAAACTCTATTCATCAAGTCCATGAAGGCTCAGGGGCATTAGCCAACCTGAAAGACATTACTAGGAATTCATAATGTCTGTAGCGTGTCCTGAAAGCTGTCTTGGGTATATCCTCATCCTTGATTTTCAACTGATGATACCCAACGGAGATCGATCTTAGAAAATCTGGCCCCTTGAAGCTGATCAAACAAATCATCTATACGAGGCAACAGGTATTTATTTTTAACTGTTACTTTATTCACGATAATCTATACACATTCTTAGGGATCCATCTTTCTTCTTTACAAATAGGGGAGCACCCCAAGGCGAAGTACTCGGTCGAATAAATCCCTTATCCAGGAACTGTTGTAATTGTTTCTTCAACTCCTGTAACTCTTTGGGGCTATACGGTATGGGGTATGGAAATAGGCCTAGTTCCGGCTAGAGCTTTATTCCGAACTCTATTTCCCTTCTGGTGGCAAACCTGGTAAATCCTTGGGAACACATCAGGAAATTAGAAACCACAGGAACTAACTCTATAGTTGGCACAGGCTCTTCTACATCCCTAACTGATGCGGAACCCATAGGCCCCTCTGTCCATAAGTTTCAAAGCACTCATGGACGAAATTAAGCTAGTTGGAACAACTGACACCCTTAAACTCTGGAATTCATTTCCAGGAGTACCAAACTTCACAGACTTGCTATAGCAATCCACGTAGCATGGCATGAAGCTAACCAATCCATGCCCATAATGACATCAAAGTCCGACATATCCAATACATGTAAATCAGCATAAGTTTCCATATCACCAACCTTGATTTCACACTTTTCATATACTAATTGAACTAAGAGGGTCCTCCCACCGGTATCCCTACTAAGAAAGGCTTTTCTACACTAGAACTGGCCTCTCAAATCGTATGGCAAAGAACGGGGATACATATGAGTAAGTGGATCCAGGGTCAATCAAGGCAAAAGCATCATAAGTAAAGACTTTGATAATACCTGTCACCACATCTTTAGAAGCCATCTGTCTTGTCAATGCGTACAATGGGGCACCCGCTACTCTGACCTCTCCTGACTGAACCTCTACCAGGAGGCCCCTGCTTCTCAGGCCTCTACGTCCAGCACCCTCCCGGCTGGGCAGAGAGCCACCCTGGGTCGTGACTGGAAAGGCTGAGCTGAAGCGGTGGACTTCCTGACCCCTCGCTGGATGTCCCCTGCCTAAATGGGCACTCTGCATGCTTGTGCCCTGTTGGCCGCAATTATAGCATGCATATGTACCAACCAAGCACTGCCCCGAGTGTCGTCTACCACAAGTCTGACAACAGGAAACTCTGACTGATGCCTGACCAAAGACCCTCCTCTGCTTTGACTCTGAGAACTGTAGGTCGCACTGGGTCTGAAAAAGCAACCCTACCCGACGGGAACCGCTGTGGCTGGCTCTCCTGGCCAGGTCCTCTACTACTACCAGCTCCTCGGAAAATGTGCCATGAGTCCTAGCCCTCTTCCTAGACTCAGAACGCTCTCTCTCAGCTACCTCCTAACCCAATAGCGGTATCCATTACCTATGCATAATCCATGGTACCCACATGTGGCTGAAGGCTGAGAAACATATCCTTAGGCAGCCCTAACGAACCGCCTAACCTTCTCGGTCTCTGACTTAACATGCTTGCAAGCCCTGTGCCAAATATGTAAATCTCTCATCATCGGCCACTGTCATCCCTGGGGTCATACGGAGTCTCAAAAATTCATCTATCATCTGGGCCTTCCCTCTCTGATGAATATGCGTAGAAAAGCCGCTTTGAATTCCTCCCAGAGGGTGGCCCTAGTCGCCACGCCCAGAAGGAACTCATCATACCACGTCCCGCCAAGCCTCCTCACTGAAAACCAGCTAACTCTGCCGCTCTTTCTGAGGAGCAATGGATAACCTTGATAATCTTCTCTATCTCTCTAAGGAATGCCTGAGGTCCTCTGGTAAGGCGACCCTGGAAGGTGGGTGGGTCCATCCTCCGAAACGCTCTAAGGCGGAATCATCAAGATCTCTCACTGGAGGTTGGGCTAAGGTGGCCTGACCCAGCCTCTACCTCTGGATAAAACATCAGTAAGGGTAGCCAAAGCCTGCTCCACGCTCTAAGGCGACCACTAGGGCTAGAGGATCTGCTGCTACGACGGCGTGAGGTAGAATGTGGAGGGGCGGCATCCTGGATACGCTGAAAAACAAGAGCACATAAGATAAAGGACCATTCATAAGGAGGGACTTACACGACTGACCATCCTAAAGGCCACAAGTAGTGCTTCGTTTATGTAAATAGGCGCTTCTATTTACATAGATGACGCATTACCTGTGAACACTCGCTCCAGTGATATCAGGGAAACCTAAGGCTCTGATATCACCTTTGTCACGACCCAACTCAGGCACGTGACCGCACGTGAGAAATCCCATTCTCACGTAAGCCTTCTGACCTGTATCATTTCTATATGCACAAAATCCATAATATAGTTTTATTATTTTCTAAATATCATTCACCTGTTTCCAACACCATAATTATAAAAACACGCTTTTATAATCCGTTCCAAAGTATAACACTATATTCACATAAAATATAAGAAAGTCCTTATTGTACAAAGTGTCTATGAAAAGTAAAAGACCTACACTGTTCCAAAATAACATTCTAATATACATGATTATGCAAAAAGACAACATGCTCTAAGATCCAGAATCCTGCATATCACACTGGAGCATGTCTAGAGCAAAAATCCCAAACTCCTCACCTAATAGGCACGACAACTTAATCTAATGCTGGGAGGAAGATGGCGCGAAGATCCGCGGGCTTATATCTGTAAATAGAGAAAGGAAAGGAGGGGTGAGTTTTGTTACCAAAACCCGTGAGTGAGTCCTCACCTGGAACCCCTTCCCATAGAGCATTAAAGGGCATGTATAAAATCACAATAATATAAATACCATTCAAGCAATCAGTATAGTTACAAGAATGTAATTATATGCAAGAGTACTAAAACATGTATCATGTAAAACACTTCCACAATATCTCAATAGAGAAACAGTAATCTCTCTGGTTATGCATAGCATAACAATATCTCTAGTCATATCTGGGCGTTACGTGTCGTCGTCCCCAATGTGACAATAATGGGTACCTAACTAGGTCCCTTCTCTGAATACTCTGGCCTTGGGCTACTTGGTACCAAGGTTAGCGGATAACTAAGCTAACGGACTTCTCTATAGACTGCTCATTCAATCAAAGAATCCAGTATCATCTCCAAACTTTGAAAACAATGGCATCTACCCTGGGTTCAAACTCAATCAAGTAAAATCCATGATTCTACAAATCAGATCACCATTGTAATAGCTCAACAAGTTATGTTCTCACATTCAGCTTCATCAAAAGTACCTTTCATCCACATGGAGTTATTAAAACATGTTTTCATGATAAAACCTGTGGTTCAAGATATAGAACACAATAGAATTCTTACAACTTCTAAGAAAGCCTCTAAAGTTCATTGTTTAGGCTATATTTCGATGAAATAACTTTAATGCATGAAATAGAGATTGCAATGTGAACCCACTCACCTGGAGTGGCAGAAGTTGAAGGCTTAGCATGACAGGGTTCCTTGGAGTGGAGATGGCACCAGTATCTATCATAGGAGTGATAGAACCTTTGATTAATCTCTAGAATCACTGAAAAACCTTAAGTATATTTCTAACATGGAGGAAAAGCTCCTTTACCCTCATAGGCACAGAAACCCCTCTAAGACAAGGAAAACCTGAAGAAGATAGAGCAAAATTGAGAGAACTACATACCTTAAAAGCCTTATGATTGAAGGATTGAAGTTAGAATTGAAAGATAATGGAAGAAAATGGGTTTGGAATGAAGTTTGAGGGTGAAAGAAAGAGAGAAAGTGAAGGTTCTGGAGGTTGGGGGAGAAATGTGTTTTGGGGTGTTCTGGACCCCAAAATGACGTTTTTATGCTTGTTGTTTACCGCCTGGGCGGTCCCCGCCATCTAACGCACCGACTTACTCTCTGTTTACTGCCTGGGTGATCACTCTCCAGAAGCTCCAACACCGACTTTACTCTCTGTAACCGCTTGGGCGGTCATAGGACCCGGTCCATATGCTCCAATCCTGGTATGTATTGGATAGTATCCCACTACTCACTTATTTATATTTCTTAATTTTAAGTTAATTCCATTAACTTTAAAACATAAATGTAAATAAGAAACACCCCATTTGGATTCAAATAAAATATCAAAAAAATTAAAACCCCAACAAATCAAAATCTAATTTTTGGGTTTTAGTTCAAATTCAGAATTTCCGACAATTTATAAACTTTTGGGCTAAAAACGAAATGTCTAGAGGTTCCATAAAATTCGTTAAAAATCACTCTTCAATTTGTCTATCTTTAAAGAACAATTCCGGGACTTTTGATCCAGGAAAATGGTTATACTATATAGCCCTCCAAGGGCGTGTAGGTCTAGACTTAGAGAAATTCAGGACCCGTATTGACCGCTCAGGGTAACTAGCACCCTCTTTAATTCAAAAAATTTCTAACCCTTTTTTTAAACCTAGGGTATTAGATTATTTACTTCATTCTCCCAATCAAGTCCTTGCAATAGCCAACAAAGTTGCTAATTTCAGTTGGGGTTTCAAAAGGGATGATTTCCTGCTAAGCAGCTTTAAGTGTCTTGGAACATCTTCTATTGCCGCATTAGCCAACCCTGCTAAGTTCGAAAAGCGAATCTTCAACTCATGAATGACATGATCTTGGTGTTGCACCTCAAGATCCAAATTTGCAACTTTTTCCTTTTCTTCTTTAGGGCTGATTCAGGATCTCATTTTTCATATGTTGATTTAATTCCTCAGCTTCCTCTGATATTCCTTGTTCATTTCTTTTATTTGTTACTTCATTTGTTCCTTTTCTGCAGCGCGACTTTCTCAGCAATTTTGGCCTTTCGAAGTAGCTCTTTTAGTTGTGATTTTCATTATTGCCATATCATGTTCTTGCCTTCGAAGCCTTAGTTCTTTATTGGAGCTTCAAAACATTCTTTGGTCTTTACCATGTGCTCGGCCCATTTTTAGCCTTTTCCTGGTCCCTTCTAAATCTGATCTTTTTCAGCAATTTCTCGCTTTAAAGTTGCATAATCGTGTTAGCGTTTTTCAACTCGAACTCCACTTGTACCTTTTCTTGTTTAGCCTTGTCCAACCTTTCTTTCATTTCTTTGATTTCTTCATTTTCATCAGAATGCAAGGCCGATGTCTTATCAGGAATAATTGTTGTCAAGATTCTGAATGGCAACTTGACCTCTTGAGCCCTACTTTTCACCCATTGGCGGTAATTTTCTTTTACAGCACAACTCCTAGCTCCCAATTCTTTTCCTTTTCGGATGACATTGTTCCAAGCAAATTGGACCTTCCGTAGTAGGCCAATGTCATGGGAATCTAGGTAATAAAGGACAAATGGAGTAACTAACTTGGAAGGCGGTCCCATCATCGGTAACCAAGCTGGCGCAACACCAATGCTGGATTATAATTTATACACCCTCGAGTACCCATAAGGGGTACATTTGGAAAGTCTCCGCACTGGTAAATCAAGGTCTGTCCATCTTCCCACCAAGGGTACCATGGATCACCTTTTCATTCAATTTAACCAGGTCTTCAGCCCATTCTCGCCCATTTTTCTTCTTGATACGATGCATTTTTAAATCATCCAGGGGACAAGATGCCTTGTAATTACTTTGGAAGATATGCGAGGTAACCCACACATATAGTATTGGTAAACAACACAGAATTCTCTTACCATTCCTCTCATGACAAAAATCAGGGAACAGGTGACATCTGAGGAGCGGAAAGGATTGTGACCATGAAACTTTCTAGCAAGGAATACATCAATTCCTGCAAGATCTATGAAATCGTCAATATTGGGAAACAAGACGATGCCATAAATGGTGAGGGTCAACACATCTGAAAAAGTGTCCCAATCTTCGGCTTGAGCTAAGCCTGTAAGTGTTTCTCCAAATAATCTCTTGTGAATCCCTTTGTTCCATTTCTCATTTCTAGGCTTCATGCAAATTTCTTACATTTACCTTTAGGACATTTGCTATAGTGTGTAAAGAAGCATAATGTCCTTGGTAATTGTAAGGTTTTTCTCCTTCTAGCGGTAACCCCAGGATTCGTTCAAATTCTTCAAGGGTTGGTGCCAACTGAAAATCTTGAAAGGTGAAGCATCGAAGTAGAGGATCATAGTCCTGGGCCAATGCTGATTGCCTCTACCTGTATTTCCACTTCTAATAGGCTCAAGACTTTTCCATATTTTCTGTGAGAGAGAAAGACGTTGCGGTGCTTTCAACAGCTGACTCAAGGATCTCAAGCTTCTGTTTAGGTTTCTTGGTTTTGAGTTGCAAAGTCTTTTTTAATTTCTCTTCATAATTGTTTGGTCTCATGTTTGCTTCCATTTTTTTAGATACTCACAACAAGACTTTGATATGGTTCTCTAACAAACATGTAGCAACGAAGAAAAAGTGAGTTTTTTATTATATATAAAAAAAGGCAATAAACACTTGCATGTTAAAGAATTTATGTACATAAAATAAATTAATTAATTAAAGAAAAGGTATGCTCCCTTTGTGTCCTATTTGAGGTAAAATATGGGTGTTAGAACTATGGTCCTATGGTTGTTCTATTTTGTGAGCACTTTCACCAGGTAGGTCTATGATCTCAGGATTCTATAGTCTCTAGAGTTAAAGGCTCATTTGGAATGTTATCCCAACGCAGGTGACCGCTAGATGTAGGACATTCACAAAGAGTCACACTCTAGACGAGATTTCGCAATAACCAACAGGATGTACATCCAAAATGGCTACCACTACACAATCTCTTACCTATCTCAAGTTGCACTTAGAACCGGGTATAGGCCCCACTCGTGTGTGATAAATGTGTGTGTTGTGTGTGAAGGGAGCATACAAACCTGGAATCCTATAACTACCCATGGTAAAATACCTGCAAAATAAATACAAACAACAAATATCAATAGTCGCCTACCCTAAAGTTTTCACAAAAAAAACAAACAAAAGTCGTCTACCTTATGGTTGTCACAAAGAAATAAAATAATGCTGACAAAATTCTAGCATAAAAAGAAAATAACAAGATAAAAATATAAAATAAATAAATATCAAAAAATAAAATAAAATAAACTAAAAAGAAGTTTTAATAATGTGCACAATCAATTATTCAGGCTTGACTCTCAGAAATCCCAGTGGAGTCGCCATCTGTCGCAACGGGATCGCGACGGGGCGGCGAAGAATGTTGTTAAAATTGGAGTCGCCACCAAGTTTATTTAAATTGGAAAAACATGACAAAACCCGTGTTATTAAAAAATTGGTCTTTGAAACCAGACTTAGCTTGGAGTCGGTTATGTATAGGGAAGGGTAGGGTTTTAATCCTACGCACCCTAATACACCGTCTTTAACGGTACCTTAATTGATTTGTGCAAATTATTAATAACCTTTCAAAATATTCATTTTTATATTTTTATTTACAACAAAATTACAAAAGATAAATTAAGGAACACCAAGCTGTCACAACTCAGGTGTTCAAAATAGTGTTAACAAACAACGGTTAAATTAACATTTTTTATTCAAAATACAATATTTCACAAATAAGTAACAAATTTAAACTAAATATGTGAACATAAACATTTCTTATGAATTATAAATATTTACAAATAAGATAAAAATTTATTTTGATATTCTTTACAAAAATAAAATAAAATATAAAAGAGAACATGCTTTTAAAGGAAATTTGGAACATCAAGCTGTCACAACTAGATGTCTAAAATATCGAGTTAACAAGTCGTCCAGCTAAATTAACTTTTTATTTGAAATAAAATATTTCCTAAAGAAATGAAAATTAAATGAAATAAAATATCTCATAAAAAAAACTCATGAAAAATTTTCAATTAAGACAAAAAAAATTATAAATATTAGATTTTTGACTTGACAGGGATCGAACGCCTTCCTACGTATCCTTCAGTGCAATGGGGAATTCAAAGTCACGTAGTTTGTAGAAAATGATTATGTGTTGATTGATTTTAAATTATAAAAAATAATTTTTTAAGGAAGCATTTTTGTGTTTTTTATTTTTAAAAGTTGTTAGCACAAAATTCATCAAGTAAACGATTAATCACTACCTAAACTAATTTATTTAATTCTCCTCAATTTAAAACAAAATGCAAAGAAACATGTTACAAACTCTTTCTTTTTTTTTTTAGTGACCAAGACCAAAGTTTTTTTTTGAACATTTTCCTGAAAGAGAAATAAAACTCCAAAGCCCAACAGAGTTCAATAAAATCACAAGTCCCAACAAGAATTAAAAAAAAAAAAAAGAGCAGCCCAACACAATTTTTTTTTAAAAAAGGAAAGAACTGGACAGAGTTTTGTTTTGACAAAAGATAGGAGCCTCCTAAAAGCCCAATGGGTTTCAATAAAAGCAATGACCCAAAAAAGTTTCTAAAAAACGGAATAGCCCAGAAGCAATTAAATAAAACAAATGAAAAAAATAAAAGGTCCTAAACTTAACATTTTACACGGACACCAGTCTAAGATCAAGGGATTTCATTTTTGGAATTGAGATAGAGAGAATGGGTTAGGGTTTCAGGCTTAGTGAGGGAAAGGGAGGAGAAGCTAACGTAATGGGAAAGGGAAGGGTGGCAGGCAGGAAGGGCAGTGCCGCGCGACTCAGTGCGGTGGTGGTGCGCGGCGTTAGTGGCGAGCCAAAGTAGAGAGAGAAGGGAGCGGCGACGGGTGGCTCATGGTCATGAAGCACGGGCGCGGCAGGTGCGGCGGCCTCCTGGGCGGTGATGCCGCGGCGACTCGTGAATGGTTCCGAGGCGTCGCTTGGAAGGCCGAGGCAGGGAAGGTCATTGATCGGAAGGTGAGCCCTCTTGATTGCGATCAGGCCGAGCTTCCAGCGAGATTCACGGCTATGAGGCTAGCGGCTTCGGTCCTGGGCCCAACTCGCGAGGCGTTGGTCCTCGTAGTGGATCTGAAGGGGATCATGACGGTGATCTATGGCGGAGGTGGTGTTGGCGGAGGGATGGCGGTGGTGCTAGGCTATTGATGATGGTGAGGTTCATGAGGAGGAAGGGAGCTAGTCGACGGTCCTGGAGGGCATGAAGGCCGTTCTGACACGGGAGGGGAGGCAAGGCGGTGGTGGAGATCTAGTTGAGGATGATGATGATGTGAACCGCCGCGGCCTCTCCTCTTTTCGTCTCTACCTTTTTTATTAATTTTCGATGAAGATGATATTGTTGTTGTAGCTGAATTTACCTTGTTCCTCTTTTTTGTTGGGATTGTCTTCCTTGATGTTATTGGTCTCTTTGCAAGTTCTCTCCAATTGGCTTTCTGATGTATCTGTATATATTTGTGTTTTATTTTTCTGGCTGATGATAATGGTCCTAGTCTTTTCTTGTGTTGATGGAGATCTTGGGTATATGTGGTGAAAGAATGAAAACCCCCAGGTTCACAGTCCTCTCGGTGTGTGTATCCCAAGCTCATCAGGAAAGAGCATTAGCATCTTGCATAAAGTGGGGAGGAACACCATCATTGTGTCCAATTTTTCAAAACTCCCTACCATTACAACTTCACTATTGATTCACAAGTCTTGGCACTAGCCAATTAACTCACTGTCTTCCTCGTTTTCTCTTTTTTTGTTTTATTTTATTATTTTATTTTTGTTTAACAAATGGAAGGACAAAACTAAAATCGGTGGTTTCTTTTCTTTTCTCTTTTTTTTTGAATTGAACTCATGTACGAGCAAGTTGTGGGCTTTTAACAAAAAATAAAAATAAAAATGAAGTAAAATGGGCTGGACAATTTTTGTTTTGATTAGGCTGAAAATGTAAATGAGCTGAATAAATGGCTGAAAGAAATTAAAATGGGCTGAGTATTTTTTGTTTTTATTTTATGTAAGAATAGGCTGAACAATAATTATTTTTTGTTTATTTTTTTTCCAAAAGGACTAAATAAGAAACTATAAAGGAAATTAATCTAAATTATGAATTATGCAAATTTTGGGTTTTAAATTAAAGGGACAAAATGGGTGTTCACAATGAGGACCTTGAGTGTTGGTTGTAAATCCATCACAAGTTAGGCCTTTAAAGCTTGAAAATTCCACTTGATGCAAAACTTTAAAGAACGATGTTTTTATGATGTAAAAATAATGATCTTGAGTTTAGAACTTGAAAGATGTATTTTTCACTTTGTCTTGCTAAGATATATATATTGGGTTGAATTTATATTTCTCTAAAGTCTTGGAAGAGCTCTAGTAAAGAAATAAAAGGAACTTGCATCCATGTCTAAGTTTATGCCTTGCATAACCATGTTTACTTTTAATGACATCACTAAATTCTCAAGAATAAATAAATGAACTTGCATATCTCATGTTTAAATTTCCAAGCTTGCATTTCATGTTTATATTTCAAGTTGTCACTTAATCTTCAAAGATAATAAAGAGGATGCATCTCATATTTATTTTATGCTCTTACTTTATTTTATAATGGCTAAAAGAATCAACGCATGACATGTTTATTTTTATGTCATCACCTAAAAATCCTAGAGCTCAAAGACTTGCCCAAGTATCACAAGCAAAGAAATAAGATTATTGGAGTTAAAGAATTGATTCTTTAAGAAGTCTTGAGATTGGAGCTTAAAAAGATGTAATAATAATTCTCTTCTCCCTTCAGGTCCAGTGCGGATTACCGGCGCTCCTTTCTAAGATTCTCTTCTCCCTCCACTGGTCCTATGGACTACCGCCACTCCACTCTTGCATCATGTTTATATTTCAAGCTCTTGCATCATGTTTAATTTTCAAGTTATCACCTTAAATCTTAAAGATAAAGAAATGGATTTGCATATCATGTTTATAATTCCAAGTTATCACCTTATAATGACAAGATTAAAATGAGGTTGCATAGCATGTTATGATTCTAAGATATCACATAAATCTCTTAAGATCAAGACTTGCTCCTTTTATCTTAAGTGAAAATTTTAATCATGAACATTCTTTCAATGTATAAAACGGCCTCATGATTGAGGAAGGCCTAAAGTCCTATGACTTCTTTCAATTTTAACAAAAAGAATTAGTTTCTAAAGGAGTTTCGAGGTTTTACAAATATTTTACGGTAAACCAGTATCACATGTGTACTTGAAATGTGACTTCAAAAAATTATATGAGGTTCATGATTCGCCCACTAATCTGAGTTTAGTACTACTGTATGATGATGGTTTAATATGTTTGAAGTTGTGATAATTATGGTTTATTGCTAAAGGAATGATTCTATGCATGTTAGAAATAAAACTAGCTTCCTAGAAAATCGTAAAAGCAAGATTTCTAGGACTCTAGAGAATGAAATTTATGCATTCTGTCCAGAACCTTTAGTGACCTTAAGAACCAGATTTTATTATGTTTAGATAAGGGACAATGATTCATAATTGGTTTAGGAATTAATTTTAGCATCATAGGGAAAGTAACGAAAGGGTTAAAAACGTAACTTCTAGCATACGTAAAATCTTAAGAACAAATTCCTGTCTATGCTACCCCATAGTCTAATAATGTTCTTAAGGCTTATAATTGATGGTAATAAATCCCTTAGATGCATAAGTAATTAGTTTAAGGTTACCCAATTTTAGAGTTCGGTTATTTAAGGGAGCTTTATTGTGAGAATTTTAGATGACATCTTTTGATGCTTTGGAATGTAGTTTATATGATGAAGTAATGCCTCCTGAGAATTTGATATTATTGAATGATTTCATGGCTTGCATGTTATAGTTGCTATTGCAAACAATGAGAATGTTCATGCACCTTGATGATTATGATATAACATGCTAAGACTTAATGGTGACTTAAACTTTTGAGGAAATGATCCTTTGAACCCATCAGACTATAGGTGGTGAAAAGGTGATCCTGAGAAAATGATCCTTTAGACCCATCAGACTATAGATGGTGAAAAGGTGATTCTTGACCCCTAGCCCGTTCTCTCAAAAGGGTAGAGTTGGGATTTTAACTTATCAAAAGGGATAAGTATATGCTAGTGACGACTAGCAAGGTATGAGCTCATAACCTAGATTACTCCCAAAAGGGTGGAGTATAGGGTGGCCCAAGAAAATGATGATGAAAGTAACTTTAAGTCACCTAAGAAACTAAGTAAATGCATTATGTGAATATGATGTTCTACTATGCATAGTATTTATGAGATGATGATGAGAAATATGATGTTCTGCTATGCATAGTATTATGAAATGATGATGAGGAATATGATGTGATTTTATGCATAACTATGTTATTATATATGAAAGGAAAAGTTCATTATATACATGACATGCTAAGTTTATGATGCATTATAAGACGCATGATTAAAGGGACGAACCTCGGTAAAGTATATTTTCAAACTTAATAAATCAATCTTAGCATGCTCATTATTTCATAATAACCCAGAGGTTCCTGGAGACGATGATGATGACACAATGCATCATGAGGTGAGTACCCTACTGAGATTCTTTTTATAAGTTTCTCACTCCCTCTATTTTTCTTTCCATCTCGTCTTCAAGAAACGAAGGAAGCGTTCGTGAATCACATTGAGGCTTTCAGGTAGCTGAACTTGATCCTGCTAGTTTCACTCGTATATTTCAGATATCTATCCCTATCCTTGGAGTGTTATTACTAGGTGCCATTAATGGATGTCCTTCCATCCATATATTATTTATGTTTTGTTAGATTGCCTACACCTAGTCTTATTCTATTGGTAGGCAAACTATCTATGTGTTATGTAATTATGGATGTTATATGATTGAGCCAATATGATGTGTTTTTTTTTATGCTATATCTGCACGTTATTCGCTTTATTTCGATTATTGTTCACGTTATGTGCGGCTCACATTTTCAATTATGTTTAAAAAAAAATGGCTCGTAATTTCACTAAGTATTTTCAAAGTATGATGAAAGAACTTAAGCAAAGAGTAAAGTCTAGTAATTAATCAGATACAACCTAGGTGTATTGGTTAATTATTAGGGTGTTACAGAGGATAAAATGGGAAGGAGAAAAAAGAAAAGAAAAAGCAACGTTCCTTCAGAACTTATTTTCTCTCTCTCTCTCTCTCTCTCTTTTCTTCATCGTTCACAGGAGGAGAAAAAGAAGAAGGAGAATTAAGATCTATTGGCAGCGCACAAAACTAATCCTCACACATGAAGGCTTAGCTCATTTCATTTGATTTTTCATGTATTTATGATTTATGTCCCAAGACATAGATGATTATTTTTTTTCCAGTTTTCAGCAACAAAACAAATTGAGAATGACTCTACTAAACAAAAAGTTGTAAACCAGTCTACAAAAAGTTGTAAACAAGTATGCAAAAAGTTATAAACCAATTGACGACACATACTAAATAGGTTTAGGATCAAATGTGAAACCATATGCAGAAAAGTTATAAACCAGGTATGCAAAAAGTTATAAACCAATACGCAAAAAGTTGTAAACAAGTACATAAAAAGTTGTAATTGGTTTACAATTAATTGTAAACCAATTGAGGATAAATACTAAATAGGTTCTCTAAACGGTATATATTAGAGTGTAAAGTAGTTTCCTGCTTGAGAGTTGCTCCAAAATGAGCACATATCATAATTTTTGAACCTCTATTTTGCATTGCATTGCATGCATTTGCTTTACTCTTTTCCTTCCTCGTCTGGTTGGTATTGACTACTTTTTATTTGTTTTGTTTTCATAATGCAGGAACTTATGTATAAGATTAGAAATAAAAACTAAAGTTGTAGAGTGAAACAATGGTTCAACAAATATGTTGTGACAATAAGAAATTAGACTTTGCCAAGAAGCATATAACTACAACAATTACTACACTTCATCATCTTACAATGCTTGGTAAGTCTTGGTTGTCCTTTTATCTTGTAAAAACTTTATGTTTTTAATGGCTCTAAAGCTTGCTAGTATTATCATTTGAGTATTAAGCAGAGTCATTCTCAATTTATTTTGTTGCTTAAAAACTGAAGGGAAAAAATCGTCTATGTCTTGGGACATAAATTACAAACATATGAAATATCAAATGGAATGAGCTAAGCCTTCATGCATGAGAATTAGTTTTGTGCATTATCAACAAATCTTGATTATCCTTCTTCTTCTTCCTCGTGAATGATGAAGAATGAGAGAGACGTGACAAAGAGAGAAAGAGAATAAAAGCTTTTGGAGGGATGGTGGGTGAAAGAGAGAGAGAACAAGTTCTGAAAAGGAAGGGACATTGCTTTTTCTTTTCTTTTTCTCTTCCCATTTTATCCTTTGTATTTCATACTCCTATTTTGTCATCTAGTGAGGTGGAGGAGTATGGTATAAATGTGAAGGTGTGTATGTAACACTCCTTATTACAAAATTAAATTGCACACGTAAATAATCATGCAAAAAGGGATGACATAAAATCTTTTCATCTTCTTCTAGCCCTGTCTTCTCGATGGGTCACTCAGCTTCACAATATCATTCTTAGATGATTTCAATCCTTGAGCTAATGCTTCAATCAATTCTTTGTATCATCCAATGTACTCTTGTTGAGCTCACATGACCTCCTCCAAGTTAGTGCAATAGTTGGTGAATTTTCAATAATTTTAATTGAAGAGAAATGATATTGACCACACTAATTCGATGCATATAGGTGACACATGTAACAACCTAATATTTAACTCAATACACCTAGGACGTATTTAAGTTAATTATTAGTTATTACTCTTTTGTTCCAATTCTTAATTTAAACTCTTGAAAATACTTTAATGAAATTACAGGTAAATTTGTTTTTTAAAAAAAACGTGACCCGCGCGTACTAAGTAAAACACATCATCTATCTCACACATATAGAGGAGAAATAAAAACGAGTCACATACGTGCACAACAATCACATAAACATAACCACATCATCATATATAATTATAGCATAAGTATTAACTGTTCCACATCAGGCACCAAAATACACTACTAAAAGGATATCATGTCCACCAACGAGGTTAGGCTAAGTATAGTCATTTGGAAAAGACATAAATAGTATAGGGATAGAAACTAAAATAACCTACTAAAACATCTTCTCCCATTACTCCTCCTGGGACATGCCTAGAGTAGATAACCTCTAACAAAACTTATCAAAATAAAGTTATCCTTTCCACTAGATATGCATAAGTACTCCAAGAGGTCCACCATCAATACCTACTAACGATACTTCTGAGAGGGGATAGGTATCCGAGCACAAGAGCAAGGTTAGTAGGAGTAGCGAGACGACCCACAAAATGATAAGACTAGTTGGCAGGATCGAAGTGCATATACCAAGTGAGAGCATCAACGTGGATCACGAACATAGCCATTGCCTTCTGAAGACGAGATGAAAAAGAAAGATTTAGGGAATGAGAAACTTGTACAAGAATCTCAGTAGAGCTTTCGCCTCTCAAAAAATGTCATCATCTTCATCCTCAGGAACCTCGGGTTTCATTATAGAAATAGTGGATATAAATAAGATTCATTTATTAAGTTTCAAATACCATTATCCGAGGCCCATATCTTTTAGTATGAATCTTAATATCATCAATGCATCATACCATATTATGAAATGTATGTCAATGCTTATGCAACATACCACGAAACTTGAATGAATTATCATAACATAAGGAACATAATTCATCTTAATATAATCTTTCCTCTTTACTTTCTTAGGTGACTTAACTTTCTTGTTCTTTTTTATGGGACCGTCCTAATACCTCTTCTCTTGAGAGTTCTAGGTTATGAATTCATACCTAACTACTCATCACTAGTCTAAACTTATCCTCTTGATAAGCTAATTCCTAACTCCAGAGTACGGGATAGGGGCATAGGATCACCTTTCATAACCATTAATTCTTGGAGTCTAAAGGATCACCTCTTTGGGTCACCTCCCATAACCATTAATTCCTAGAGTCTAGAGGTTCAATTTTGTGTGTCTTATGTCACATTTCAATCTTAGCATGTTATTTAGAGATACAAGCATGAACATATAATCATAACTTATCCTTTAATATTGCACACTCATAGAACACTTAAATAATGCACCTCAATTAATCGATCATAAATATAATATGCCACAATTCATCATGTAATTGATCACATAAGATGCATCACAAGTCATATAATTTTCAACTAAAACACATGAACATGGTTTTCATAAAACATCATTCATGTTGACCTTATCAAGTTATTAATATTTACACTTAAGCCCCAAATGGGTCAAAACTATAATTTCTCAAATATTACGGGTCAAAGTGTAATTTCCCTTTTTAACACATTTTCTCAAACTAATGATCCTTAAAATTAATCTGTACTTTTAGGAAACCCATAACACTTAGAAATCATTTAAACTCATCATAAAAACCTTTTTGGGCCATAGACCAAATTTTGCTACACTTTAGGGGTCAAAGTGCAAAGTTGCTTATTTTTAACACTTAACAAATGCCAAAGCCTCTAAAACTTTCTCTAAACATCATAAATGATATTTTGAATACATGGACACATTCAACATTATTACTCACTATAATTAAAACCATTTGACCGAAATTACATAATTGATGGTTCAAAATATAACTTTTCGCATTTTGTAAAACGTTAAACTAATACTTGTAATTACTCTTTTATACACCTAAGGTACTAAAAACAATTGTTACAACAAATATTATTAATTCTTATGTGTGTGAATAGTATGAATAGTACCATAATAGTAATGAATAGTATCAGAAAATAATTTTCTAAAGTATCATAAAATTACAATTTTGATCCTTTCTAGTTACTAGTTTTTCCCAAAAATGCTAAAAATAATTTTTACAACAATTATTAGTAACTTTTACATATCTAATCATTACCAAACAGTAACTTTACAGATTTAGTTAAATCAAAATTAGTAACCATAATTTTAACTTCTAAAAACTTGAGAAAATCATATTTTTAATCCTTTTGAATTTCTAATTCTTTCAAAAATTGTTTGTGCATCTTAAAGATAAGATTCCAGCCTCAAAATAAAATAAAACCAACTTCAAATCCAAGATCCTCATAAGGCCGAAAATCATATATTTGAGATGTGTCCATGAATCAAAATTCTCATTTAAGATAAAAGAGGCAAGTATTGAGCTTTAGAGATTTAGGTGATAACTAGAATCATAAACATGCTATGCAATATCATTTTTAATCTTTATCATTATAAGGTGATAACTTGGAGATATAAATATGATGTGTAAGACTTGGAATATAAATATGAAGATGCAAGTTCATTTTTAAGTCTTCAAAGTTTAGGTGATAACTTGAAATATAAACATAATATGCAAGACTTGGAATTTAAATATGAAGATGCAAATCCATATTATTATCTTCAAGATTTAAGGTGATAACTTGAAATTTAAACATGATATGCAAGGCTTGGAATTTAAACATGATATGCAAGAGCTTGAAATATAAATATAGATGCAAGTTTATTTTATATCTTGTTAAGTTCAAAACTCAAGACTTTTAGAGAATGAAGCTCTTTAACCCCAAATAATCTTAACAAAAAGAAGTGCGCTTTAGAGTCCTTTATTACCATGGTTCCAAGAATTTTATTTATTGAACTCACCATCAAGCTTAAAAAGAAACAATCCAAGAAAATCAACAATTTTTCCATTAATCTTTTAACAACAAAAATCAAACCTTGAGCTTTAGAGGTCAAGTATATGATGGATCTACAACCACCACCATGATTCCTCATCATCAAGCCATGGTCATCAATAATCAAAATAACCGAAAAATATAAGAGAAGAATAAGAGAAAGAATATGAAATAAAATCCCTACCAAGTTATTTCTTGTTACAAAAGTGAAAGCTTGATCTTTTATGAATTAAAGAAAAGAAAAATCTTCTCTAGATGATGATGATGGTTTCGGCCAAAGAAGGAAGAAATAGAGGAAGGATTTTTCTTGTGATCTTGTGTCTTGGAATGGAAAGGTTATGTGTTTAGGAGTTGATCTATGGTGAATATGTGTTGGTTTGTGGTTGAGAGCTTGGATGGAGGTTGATACTAGAGTCTCTTGGAGATGGAGGAGGAAGAAGAAGAGAGCTTTGAGTTTAAAGAGAAGAGAGGATTTTTGACCAATTTTTGAGCAGACTATAACTAAAAATGCAAATGGTAAGAATAAGTGCTTGTGTGTGTATTAGGCTTGGAAAAAAAAACACACACACACACACACACACACACATATATATAGGAGTTTTGGGGGGTGTATGGCAGCTACCTCATGGCTATAATAGGGAGCAAAATTTCAATTTTTGTGAGTGGTAGGACATGTATTTGATGTGTATTTAATTTGTAGTGGATTATAAATGATAATGTAGTGTAGGTGGTTAATAAAGAAGTATTTAAGATGCTCCAAGACATGATTAAAGAATGGCCTACACTTGTAGTGGAGTTTTTAGTGCTCTATTAATCTGAAAAATAAAAAAAATGAATCCAAAATATATCCTTAGTTTTAAGAAAAAGAAAGATAATGCATTTAATATTATTTGTCTTATGAACCCTTTTAAATAAGAAAGGAAATTAAACTTCCCTAAAATAATCTTAGACTTTAAAATTACCTTAAATAATTATTTTGACTTAAGGTAAATAAATAAAATTAATTTATCTTTAATTAGAACCTAATATTGCATATATTTACTTAATACATAAATAAGCTCATTTAGCATTAACTAGGGGCAAAATGGTAATTTCACATAAAAACTGTCCAAAGCCACCTGAACATTTCCAAGTATCACATATCCCTTATAATTAACATTTCTAACTTCTCGGTGATAAGGTTCAGTTTTCGCTTAATTTCGCTTTAAATTACCCTAGGGTATTTTGGTAATTTCACGTAGGGAAAAAACCAGGGCTTAAGATTTTCATCTCTAATATCATTCATAACATAAATAATCACCTTCAAATATAAAACTAACCCCTTGAGGGTAGCCTAGACCAACCGTTATTAATTTCAGGACAAAAATGACCTTAGAGGCATTTTGATCATTTGTAAATGGAAAAATTGAAAATTGTGACTTTTGCACATATTGTTATTTAATCCTCATATAATCTTATTCTAATGTCAAAATATCTTATTGAGAATGGCACAGACTATTTCGGCCTCAAATCTCGTGTAAAAATGACCCAGAGGTATTTTAGTCATTTTGCACAGGAGAAAAAATTAGGCGTTACAGCACATAAGTATGGAAGGGAGCGCTTAATATGCGCACAGACTATGAAGGCATATGGTGGGTGGATGCATTTAAAAAAATTTATAAAAATACAAAAATTAAAACTCGTGAACTTCCCCTTACCAAACTTTTAGACTTTCTCTTTCTTACAAAAGCCTCTTCTCGTCCCAATCTCTCCTTCCCTCACACTTTGATACTCAACCCCATCACTCATACTCCACCTGGAAATCGCAAACAACACTCCCTATCACTTTCTTCCCACTCCTAACCTTATCTCCTTCTAAACTTATTGGCGATGGGGGGTTGTTCCTACTGGAGGTAAAAAAGTGCACGAGAAGGGAGATTGAATCGTGCTTAGCCTTTCTTCTTGTTCTATTTTGAAGAAAAAATCTTTAAATGGAATATTATCAAGTAATGTAGTTGTAGTGCAGTGGAAACCACGTTAGTGCAGTCAAAAAGTAGCCTTTTGAACTAAGATATACAAAGATGTATGTGAGATCAAGTTTTCTAGAAAACACCAAAAGATAGACGCAAGGCGGAAAAGAAAGAGGGATGAAAGAGAATAGACTTCTATAGGATATTTATATTGGTTTGGCCAAACTTGTATACACCCAGTCCTCAATAACATTTAGTTCCACTATAAAACCTTTCTCAAACCGAGAAAATTGGATAGTCTTTACAGGAGCTTTCATAAGCTCTTACTTGTGACCAGGAGCAAACTCTACTATCACAAACCAAATAGTTATTCACCAACCTCTCCAAGCTAAAGCCCAAGTAGTCTTATAATAGCCTCTCCAAGCTAACCTAGTAGTCTTTGACCAGCTTCTCCAAACTAAAACTAATTAGTCTTTGAGCAGTCTTTCCAAGCTAAATTATGACTAGCAAAAACACCTTACCTGTTGCATTACAAGTAGTTTTGCTTTAGCCTTTTCAAGCTATCTCACACCAATCATTATTGGATTGAGGTTTCAAAAGGTTTATGTTTAGGTTTGCCACTCAAACTAACCTATACTCAAGTTTCCATAAAATATACAATAATAGACATGGGAAAAGCTTGAATGACTTCTTTCTAGTGATTTTTCCTTGGAAGAACGTGTTATCTATTAAGAATGTAGAAAGAATAATTTTACAAATAAGGAAACTGATTACAAGAAGTAATGAACTTTACAGAAAAATGAGAGACAAAATTTGTAGCGTATCAGCACTTGTGAAACGTCAAGATATCTACTTTTGAAAGCTCAGCATCTCTATTTATAGATGGTTTGCCTTTATGATCGTTGCCCTTAATCTGTTGTCCAAGTGACACATGTTAATTATCTATTTGTGTCTTGGAAAAATAGTCTAGAGGAGTAGCTCGTATTGTGTTAGACTATTGTAGAAGCCATAGTGAAATAGTTATTTCTAGACTACCTTTAGATACTACTTTTTACTTTAACACTTCTTTCTAGAAGCTGAAGTGGTTGACCAATTTGACAGAAGAATGACATGCCAGTCTGTAACTGGATTTGACTTCAAATTTCCCTAATTTTCCTGTGAAGTGTACCGTTTCACTGAAACGTGACCTTTCTCAAGTATGGCATGAGTTCCTTGTAATGTCTTTGATCTTTCAGACTTCAATTAGTGCTTATAGATGATATTATGATTGTGATCATGATAATTGAAGGTTATAGAACACACATGCTTTAGAGCTTGATAGATATCTTCACTTCAAGCATTCTTTTTGAAGTCACATTCTAGTTTCTAAAGATCTGTACCTTGGTTTCATATTCTTGATGATTTTCTTCAATCTGTTAAGCATTTATGTGCTCTTTTCACGACATAATTTCGACTTCCATTTAGTTCCAATTTCTTTAAGTAAGATACAACATGTTTGCACATGTAAAGTGAAGTTATTATCGCTATAGAATAGATGTTATGCCAATGAAAGAACCTGTTTGCTACATCAAGAAACTCAAGGTAGACATTAGTTGTTCTTCAAAATATTTTCCTTAAATTGGTTAGGTTATCATTCAAAACATATTGCAATAAAGCTTTCTAAAGGGTTTTGGAGCTAACAATCTCCTTTTTTTATGATGACAAACCAATTTGAAGAGAAATTTTGAAAGAAATATAACAGGATATGTAACATGATAACCAATATTCTTTCACATCATCATATGATGTGATTTTCAGGAAGTTCTTTTCCTAAGGCATAATATATAAAGAGTTAAAAACATTTCAAAGCCTTAAGTGACTTAAATCAGAGCTGTCTTTACTTTTCATGAGGTTTCTGAACATATTCAGACTTTTGAAGAGTATCACAGTAGTATTAATAAAGATATCATCGTTTAAGCCCTTTTTTGAAGAGAAATAGCTTGATTTTAGGTCAAAATGGATCTTTTTGAAAATACATGTGCTTATATATAAAAAAAGTAATACTTGTGAGATATCCTCTTGATAAGATTTCTTATCCAGCACACCATATACTAAGCATGTTTGAAACGGGATGCAATTTTGTGCATGAAAGAAAACTTTGCCACATATTAACTTTGCACACATAAGAGGTTTCTAATGTTCACAAACTACTCTCAGTTATATCAGAGCATGTAAAATAGATATATGTTGATTAATAGAAACCGATCACAACTGTATTTAGAGGAAGTTATACAGAACTCATGAATGCATTATATATGTATGTCAGAGTATATGTGTTTCATGATAAAAACTTTTTAAGCACGTAAGCAAGATATACATATCGAAGCACAATAGGATATACGTATAGAACAAAGAGGAGAACTTGTGCTTGATCAATACTAGCCAATGCTAATCATAGAAGCACAGATGAGCTAAATATCATAGCGTGCTAATGAATGAGCATATCAGAGCAAAACACTAATAGATAAAAAGCATACATCTTAACATGATACAGAATTAGCTAAGCATGATAGATAGGGCATCAATATGTATTAGAGCTTAAAAAAACATAACACACAGAAAATATATATAAACAAAGGTAACCATCCAAATATATACCATAAAAAGAAACAGATCATAGTTCAAGAAACGATCATAGTTCAAGAACATAAAAAAAAAACATGAATAAAATAACTAATTGTTCAACACAAGAAAAATGCATGCTGAAAGAAAAAAAAATTCTTGAGCTTCCCAGCATGATGCTCCCCAGTTCCTCAATACCAAATAGATTTTCTTCCTTTTTTTTCCCCTTTTGACATCAACAAAAAGGAGGTGTGCTAGAAACTAGGAACACCATCATCAGCCTCGCCTCAGTCTCTGAGAATCTCCTTAGTGTTTTGAAGGATTTGCAACATTATTTCGTCATGACTCTGGAGTTGGGTGCCATGCCTGATACTAGAAGGCCATGTCCTTCTAATTTTGCAGAAGCGTTGGATATGTGTAGAGCTGGTTGAAGGCTTTGATGAGGGCGGTGTAGATGAATTAGTGCAGATGTGGATGGAGGCTTTTGGAGAAGGCTTTGGTATATTTAGGGGTATGGTTTCCCCAAACTTTGGCGATTCAACCTCGGTTTTAGCATGTGCAACAGGAGGAGGTGGAGAGGATGGAACATAAGCAGCATTGATGGCACAAGCAGGAGGCTCAGCTCCACATCAATGCCTCTAATGTAAGAGGTTAGCATAGAACTCTAATACCCTAGTTTTAAATAAAAAGGTTAGAAAATTTTTTTTGAACCAAGAAGGGTGCCAGTTACCTTATCTGTCGTTCAGATCCTGAATTTCACTAAGTCTGGACCATACACGCCCTTGGAGGGCTATATAATAGAACCACTTTCTTGAGACCAAAGATCTCTGATTGTTCCCTAGAGAAAAATAAGTTAAAGAGTGATTTTTAAGAATTTTATGAAATTTTTAAACATTTTGCTTTTAGCCTACAAGTTTATAAAATCGTAAGAATTTCCAAATTTGAACTAAAACCCAAAATTTTGATAAGCTACCTCATTGATGCTAGGAAAGTAACATGAGTCGATGAAGAAGTTATTGTATTGGCTACTTCGTAAATATATTTATTATTTTTAATTACTTTATTTTAGTTTTCATTTTGCTTAATGTTAACATATTTGTAATATATAGACCAAGTGAGCTCACAGTCTAGTAACCTCTGCCTCAATGAGCTATGGAAGATCAGGTTCAACCTATCCCCACCCCTATATTTTAATATCTTAGTTTTAAAAAAAATACATTTGGAATAGGGTATTTTGAAGGAATGTGGATGTAGATTATTGTGGATGGAGGTTTGTGGAGTTACAAATACTCACCAGTCACTAGAAAATAAAGATCAAACTCAAAAGAGAGAAAGAAGGGAAAAATAAGTCAAGAAAGGCCAAGGAAGTAGGTTTGGGAAGAAAGAAAGGGACATGGTTAAAATCATAATTTTATTAATCTCTAAAAATTTTATATATTAAAGGCCAAGTTGTTGGTGACAAACTTGACAAGGCATACCACATAATTCACCTAGAAAGTGCTACTTTCTTTTGAAAGTATGGAGTGTTCTCAAAAGTAAAACTGATAAAAGATTATTAATTTTATCTTTTTATCCTTAGCTTTCTTATTTTTCATCTATCTCTTATCTCCAGTCTTTATCTCTTCTCCATGTCTGCCACCTTCACTCTCCACCACAAAGCCTTTGTGTTCATGTTTGTCCTTTAGCACCGCTCCTAGGTCCATGTCCATCCACCTCCACCTATCGATGTGTTCCTTCTCTGCATAACACAGATCGAGCTCCTGTGATTGTTAATAACTAGTACTTTAACTTGTGCGATGCACGAGATGATAAGTAAAAAATAGTTTAAAACTTAGTAAATAATAAAATTAATTTATGACAGTTTTTTAAATTGACTAAAAACAATAAATAATTAACAATGATGTTCACGATTAAAAGTAATATTTTACAAAGGATTAATTATATAGGATCTTTGTTTCAAATTTTGATCTTCATATAACACCCTACATTGTACAATATAAATATATATTACTACTAAAGTATGTAAAGACTTGACAATAAAATGTAATGAATGTGTTATATAATAAACTAAAGTAAATAAAAAAATATAAACATAGATTTATACTTGAGCTTTAAATCTTTTGAAACACCTTTAGATAAACAACATTCCTGGTTATATTGTAAGGTTGCCCATTGTCATCCAATATTGATATTTTCAAATCATTTGTTGATTTACTTGATGAATAGCTACATAAAGTTGTCCATGAGTGAAGATAGATTTGGGTATAAACAATCCAACAAATCACAAAGATTGTCTTTGACTTTTACTAATAGTTATAGCAAAGCATAGAGTGATAATCGTGAATGGTCTCCTTTGAAACTTGAAAGACATGATGTATTAGATTCATTTGAAATATGTAAAACTTGAGAGACATATTGTATTAGATTCATTTGAGATATGTAAACCTTTTCTCCAATTTTATTACCTGTCATCACTACAATTGCTCTAATGACATTATTTCCCAAATCTTCAACTGTTAACCATTTTTCATTATACAATCCAGAAGATTGATCAATGTTTTTTAACATCATAATTGGGACTCCCTTCTTCAAAACTAATTTATGATTTGGAATGTTAGAACACTTTATCTCATTTAAAAACTTAGTTATCTAATCCTCCATTGTCGAAATCTTCATCTGCTATGCAACACAATATGAATTAGAACTAGACACTTTTTCTCGCCAAGAATATAAGAAAGAATAATTAAATTCATTGACCATTTCAACTACCTCAAGGGTAAGTGCGAGCAATGCTATATCCTAAAAAAAGGCATAGTTTTTGTCACAACCCGACTTGGCACGTGGACACGTGAGGAATCCTCATTCCCATGTAAGCCTCGTGACCTTTGAGTCTCTTTATATGCATATTTTAATATTAAATCCATTTATAAAACATCATTTCCATCTCTAATAAACCTCTAGCTCTTTGAAATATAATCATCGTAAAAACATATCATAATTAACTCTAGCACAAATCTCTAAAGTTAGAAAACAAATCATTTCTCAATCTCTGAAGATATCTCTGACTTAAAATATGAGTTGCTCTCTATACAAGATATATATGAAAACTAGAATCATTTAAATACAAAATAATCATGATAAATCAATGCACTCTATCTCTATGGTTCGGACCCTGCCGTCATGTACACTGGAGCACTCTATCTCTAATCAAAATGCAAAAAAAAAGGGTACTTCACTCCAAAGTGAAGCTCACCAACTGGAACTCTCTCCTGGGGAGGAGGTGGATGAGAAGGACCTGACAGCTACGTATCTGGAAAAGGGAGAGGGATGAGTTTCATCTAAAACTTGATGAGTAGGCTCTCACCCATAACCCTCTTATAGGACAACTAAGAGAACAAATATATATATATATATATATATATATATATATATATATATATATATATATATCCATCAAAACCAGTTAATTCTTAGAAATCATTTCATTACATGTACATAATAGTTCTTAAATCAATAATCTCTGGAAAATATAAATACAGTACTCTAATAAAGAAACGGGATATCTGTTATGCCTTGCATAACAAAATATAAATACTCTGTTATGCATGTCAACCATGTCATAACGAATTCTCTACTCTATGATCCCTTAGGATCTAAATTGGACATCTAACTAGGTTCCATTCTCTGCTCTATGAGATTGTCCTCTCGGGACAACTTGGTACTAAGGTTAACGATTGGGTATAAGTTAACTTACTGACTGTTTCCTACGACTAAGTCAAATCTCTAAATTATGAAATCATATCATTTCTCTAAAACTCCGTTCCTGGGATAAAACTCTATATTATATAATTACTTTGCTCTTGAAATCATCATGGAAATTTCTAAAATCTCTAAATCAAGTCATAATCATACTCTAGCTCTTTAATAAATCATTTAGCAATAGTGGTCTCATGAGTTATCATCAAAACAAGTATATCATGCTCTTGTTGAAAAACAACTATTTCAAAAATATGTAAAACCATCTAAAATCTCTATTATTCTCTAAAATCATGCAAAGAAGCTCCCAATTAATGAAAGTAACTCTAATTATCAATATAAGGATTATAGGATATGAACCCACTCACCTAGAGGGAGGAAGGAGTGGCGTCAACACCCACAACGTTCCTGGGTAGTGGAAATAGCACCAATATCTACCATTAAGCCACAAAACTCAAGATTAAACTCTAACAACCTCTAGATTGCACAAACATAACTCTAACAACATCGGGGAGCACCCTCAACTTAACAACAATGGAGACAAACGACAACCCATTCACCAAGATATGAAATGGGAATGAAAGGAATAATGAAAACCCATAAAACTTACCTTTGATTTCTTGGAGGAGGAAGGATTATAGGAAGAGATGGGAAGGGAGTAGAGGAGTGTTAGGGTTCGGTTTTGGGAGTAAAATCCCAAGTTGGAGTGTTTAAAAAGGGTGGGGGCATCACTTACACGAAACACTGTCGTTTCGCACGTGCCAGCCAAATGACACCGCTATAGCCTGCCTCGCACCCACCGTCCAGCCACTTATGACTGTTAGCGGTCCTTAGACCGCTAACACTTGAAACGCTCTCGGTGACCACTATAGCGGTCCTGACCACTATAGCGGTTAGCAAAACTAACTGCCATAATTCTTGTCACACAGCTTCCAGATCACATAGCCTCCAGATCACCTCACTTATTTACATCATTTATTCTTTTTTCCATTAACTTTAAAACATAAATGTAAATAAGGAAATATCTCCCATTTGGATTCAAATAAAATATCTAAAAAATCAAAACTCCAACCATTCAAAATCTAAATTTTGGGTTTTAGTTCAAATCCGAAAGTTTTCAAGATTTTCTAAACTTGGGGCTCAAAACGAAACGTTTAAAAGTTTCATAAAATTTGTTAAAAATCACTCTTCAACTCATTTTCTCTCTAGGAACAATTACCGGGACTTTTGATCCCAAGAATGTTATTCTAACATATAGCCCTCCAAGGAGGTGTAGGATCCAGACTTAGCAAAGTTCAGGACTCGCTGTAGGTCTCTGGGACCCTTAGACCATATAGAACTTGTCCTGACACGTGTAGGGTATCACAAATTTTTTTTTTAAAAAAAAGGTATAGTTTTTTACCCATACAATGCATGGGACTTATTTCATATTAAATAAATATATACAAATATTTTAAAATCTATGGAAAATGTAATTTTTTTAATAAATGTTTAAAATTTTTTATATTTAAATACTAAGAATCATATAATAATAATTTAAAACAAAATTTTTTATATTACTATATCATTTTATACACAACTTAGTTAATTAGAATCAACTTGAAAGTATTATTTATTATTTATTTTTCATTTTTTAAAAACTAAGATTAACTAATTAAAAAAATTGTATGTCCCTTTTTTTCCCTCAATTTGACCTCCTAACAGTGGTTTAACAAATTCAAATTGAAGAAAATCTACACAAAGTATACAAATAAAATTTATTTATAATATACTTTTACAAAATTTAATAGAAATTCAATAATTAAAATAAAAATTATGTGCTTTTTCTTTTATTGTATGTTCTTTAATATACTAATATTAGATATTAGATTTATAAACCAAAGTAAAGTATATTCATAATATTCTCTTAATAATTTTTTTACTTGTACAGGTCACTAATATTTTCTAAACAAATCTTAAATTATAAATAAATTTAATCTAAATTGATAAAGTTAATTTATGAATAATTCATAAATAGTTGATAATCAATATTTACATATAATAATAAAATGCAGTTATTTTCTATTTTTAAATGAGGATCAAACAATTGAAGAAAAAAATTAACCCCATTTTTTCTCCTACCCCTTTTAGTTAATGATTTCATTTCTCCCTCTTCGATTATATTCAACCATGTAACTATTTAAATTGAAAAGGAACATTTGTTATTTATGATATCTAGGAATATACATTAAATTTAAAATATTCAGAATATGAAAATAAAATTGAATGCACTTAATTAGAAATTTAATATTTGATTTTGAATTGACAATTTACAATATTGTAATTTTTTGTGACAATTTTGTAGTTAGTTTTTAAAAATAAATTTTTAAAAGTATAAGTTTCAAGAAAACACAGAGCATTTATTGGTTCTTAAAAATCATTTAGTCAATTTTTTAGGTAGAAGCAAAAAAAACTAATTTATGATTGTCATGATATATAAAAACTTATTTTTGTACAAAAAATATTAAATTAATTAATTATATAAAAACTTATTTTTATAATTGAAATTGATTTATGACCAAAAAAAGGGTTAAAAAAATACTAATTTATCATTGATGATTGATATAATTGATATCTAATAATTAATTACGATTATTATGATTGATATTGGCCAATTAAATCAAATGAATATAATTGATATCTTACAATAATTATGAAATTTTATTTTATTTTTTATATTTAAATATGAGCTTTTTGATATTTTGAGCTTTCTAGTAGGTTTAATGCTTAAAATCAAGATGGTATTATTGTTTTGTAATCTTAAAAGCACTATTATTTAAAGCAATACCAAAATGAGACATTTGATATGCCTCATCTTCTTTTAGCTTATTGAAAAATTTAAAAATCAATGTTCTTTTTTGATTGGGGTATGAATCTTTCCTCTTTTCAAAAAAAACAAAAAGTGATATAAATTAATAAGTACATAGATATAATAGAAATGAACAAAAAAAATGTGATACTTACATATTCGTCAATCAAAATTATTTCAATACGGAAGCTTTGAATTTCCAAAGTTAAGAATATGTTACTCCAAATAATCTTAACATGAAGACACCATGACTCTTTTAGAATTTATCTATACAACATGGTACCGGTATATTACAACGACCATTAAGCCTTGAAAACAATTAACACTAAGACGTTAAAAAAGATTAATAAGAATGTGAAGATTAAAATTAAAATATAAAGACAAAAATAGAAAAACTAACACAAATATTGATTTCCAATTAATATTATTATTTCCTAAGCGTAAAATTTACGATTGATAATTTGAGCAAGCAATGTCTAATATCATAAGTATATCTGTGATTGATTTCCAATTTTTAATTATGATTGTCATATTTTATATTTTAGTACTCAAAAAGCAAGAGTTGATGTTCAAGCAATACGTGTTGCACATCACCAACCCCTAACCTCATAGCACCTTGTTTTGCCTATATGTCTTAACAACATGTCCATAAACTTCCTCATGAGAAGGCGGTTATCGTCAACTAAGTTAGTTATAACATGGGGATCGCAGGTCTCCATTAAGCGAATCACTTCAAAACAATATGCACAATATTTTCATAAAAGTAGAAATCATCTTAATGCAGTTATATTGTAGTGGATTCAAGGCAATAGAAGTTTTTTTCTTTTTTATAACTGAGAACAATAATTAGAAATTCTAGAGTACATCTTAGAAGATGATAAAAGCAACCCAGTTAAGAGGTAAAATATTCTAAAAAAAAGAAGCATAAAGAAAAACTATTAAATTAATTAAAAAAAATAAAGAACTTGAGCCAGATCTCTACTATCATTATGAAATCACCTTGTTGCCACTATTTCCTAAATGAAGACACAATAAAAAGAGGAAGTAGTATAGTTAGTGAAGGAAGCAACATAAATAGGATGAACTATTTGTTATATAGGCATCTAAAATGAAAGAATGTGGAAAAAATTACAATTGAGAGGAAACAAATTTCAATTAAACACAATATAATTCTCTCATCAATAATAATTAACAATAATAAAATTGTAGTGTGGTAAAAGGTAACTATTTGAATTTCAAATATACTACTATTTCCATATATATATATATATATATATATATATATATATATAATTTAAATTTAGTTTGACAATGATTAATTTATTAGATTGTGATTTCTTGATCTTTTTATGTGTAAATTGATTATATTTATTAATTATGATAATATTATGTGATAATAAAATGATTTGATTAAATATTATAATAAATTGACCTAAATGTGCATAAATGATATATGTGCAATATATATATATATAGGATACGAATGTTTAGATTTTTTTTAGAAAAATTTTCACGTATTAAATTATTGTTCAAAGAAATTTTGCCATGTGGCCAAGTTTTCCCTAGAATAGATTTTTAATTTTATTATAATTATTATATAATATGATTATAGGATATGAAGATACTAAAATGTGATTGTTAAATTAAAATTCAAAATATTCAAAATATGAAAATAACATTGATTTCACTTAATTTGAAATTTAAATTTTGATTTGGAATTGAAAATTTACACTTTTGTAATTTTTTTTTCTAAATATTTTGTAATAAGGTTTTAAAATAATCTTTTGAAAAATATAAATTTTAAGAAAATGATATGTGAGAGAGCATTTATTGTCATTTCTTCTTAAATATGATTTAATAAATTTTTTATGCACAAAAAATTTTAAAATTTACTTATTTATCATTGATGATGATATAATTTATATCTAATAATTAATTATGTTTTTTGCTCATATATCTAAAATTGATTTTTTCACGTAAAAGTTTAAATTACATACCAAAACTAATTGAAACTAATTTATGTACAAAAAAATTGAAAAAGATCCTTATTTATGATCAATGATCTATATAATTGATATCTAATAATTAATTATGAAACTATTATAATTGACATTTGTTAATTAAATCTGATGAATATAATTGATATGTCATAAAAATTAAGAAAATTTATTTTATTCTTTATTTTTAAATAGATATTTAATGTAGATTCATTTTGATTGTGGCACTTTATCAATTAATTATGATATCATATTGATTGGATCCTTTTTATTTTATTTTTTAAAAAAATTTTGAGTGGATTCATTAATCCATTTATCCTTTTTTCTTATCCTGGTTCATATGTTAATCTTTGTCATTTTGAATTCACCATTTAAATGGTCATTTACCATTATATTTATATCAAATGTATTCTAGCTGGTCCTTTAAACATGTTTTAATGATATACTAAAAATATTTATATTATTATAATAGTAAAATGAAATTTACATATGTTTCATTCTTATCATCCTTTACACTTTTTTTAGCTTCTCCTTTACATTTGTTTAGAACAAATTTTTGAATTCAAAATTTAAAATTCATTCTTTAATAATTGTAGTGCAATTCTACTATTATATGTTGATAATAGTAAAATTACACTACAATCTTCAATGATATTTTAATGACATATAATAATTACAGTTATTTTTTAAAATTATTAATTATTAAAATTTTGAAATTTGCTCCTAAATGAATCATTGCAATGTAATTTTATTATTAAATACTAATAATTTTCAATGATTTTATCATGATATATAATAATTATGATTATATTTTTTAAAAAATATTAATTATTAATTATCAAAACTTTGAAAATTGTGGACCCTAAATTACTCTAGAAGTGACATATGAAAAAATTTTCTCCAAATGAGTCTTAAATATTAGTATTATAAATGTCTTTTATGGTTGTTTAAAATTGTTAAAATTATTTATGTCTATTGAGTCTGAATCGAGGTTGAATGGAAAAAATAAAAAAAAAATATTTGTGCATTTGTGGAAGCCCGTAGCAGCTGAAGCTTTGGTATTGTGGGTTGCAAAGATAAAAGGAGGGAAAATAAATTTTTAAAATACTAAAATATAAATATTATTTTTTATTATTATTTGATAAAAACCTTTTCATCGTGAAGGTTGACTACTTTTCCAACTATTGGGATCAGGGACCATTGCAAGCACCATCATAATCTCTTCGTATTAGATGGATCGTGAAAGTATTTGGTATTTTCTAATCAAACTTCCCTTTTTATTTCTTGTTCTTTTCTAATATTCTCGACTTTGGATAGCTATACGTCCTTTTCATCAATAAAGAGTTTAGATATAAGTGATTAATGCGTTAACCAAATTTGAGTAGAATTTAGATATATTTCATTAGCATATGCGGATGTAAAAAGATTTGCTCACGTATATATGGTTTAAATAAGTTTTTAGTTTTGGGGAAAATAAATGAATTTGGTTTTGGTTTCAGATTAAAGATATTAAGGGAAATACCATAGTGGGGCTAGAGTTTTTGAGAGAAAGGCACGAAGAGCAATAGAGACAGATTCAATTAGAAGATGAGATGTGGCAATTAGATGTAATTTAATTAATTAAATATTATATAATAGTTTAATAAAAAAATATAATATAACAGGCAATATAGGTAAATATAATAGATAATAGATAAAATTTTGGTGAAAAATGATTTTTCTTTAATCACAATTAGGAATTACCATCTGACACTTTACTAGAGTTGGTAATTTATGTACTTATAGATAATAGATATAACTTTTAAAAAATTCGCAATTTTACTTTAATTGTGATTAGAAGTTTTGTATGGTACTTTAAGATATTTCATTTGTTTTTTCGATAAATAGATAGTTCATTTTGGCAAACATAATAGATACATAGCTTTTAGAAAATTCTGACAAAAACATTTTTTGATTATGATTAATAGTTGTCACATAACACTTAAAGATAACCTATTTAATAAAATATAATTATAATTAGGAGTTGATATGCCATACTTAAAGAAAATTATTTAATTATAGATAATAGAATATAGATAAAAAATAATAATTTTGCATGTCTGATTATTTGTCACCTAATTAAATAATTATCTTCTCTCTTTATTCTTATGATCGATGCGAAAATATTTTTTATATACTCTTTGTTTATTAGAACTGATTTGGTTTTTAGCTGGCTAATATTCTATATGAGTAAAGAAAAATTATTTCTGATAAAATATGGTAAAACTTTCAATCTCTCACGTATGCTGTTGACAATGTCTACCCTTTTTTGCGTATTGTTTACTCTCTCACACTATGCTTTGCACTTTCTTGTTAATTTTTTTGGCTTTACCAAAAGAAAAATAAGTTCACTATATTTCCTTAACATTACCACGTTCACTTTAATCCATAAACTAACCAAATGAAGAGAGGAGGAGGTTAGGTCTGTCTTAAGAATAAATTAACCAAATGAGACATCTTATTTTTAAAGAAAAGTAGCCAAATTATAACATCTTAAATATTGGGTTTTTTTATCCTCTGTCCGCATTTACAGTAGAACACACCCATTTTAAAATAAAAATTACTGTTCAAACACTAAAAAAATAGATACCTATTATAATATTCATTTAATAATTATATTACATGTGATTAGAATTTGGAGGGAAGCATAATCAAGCTTCCAAATGTCATTATCTCATTAAACTTTCTTCTTAATGATTCTTAAATATTAAATAGATTATCATGCTTATAATGTAAGGATTGCTGACTGTGGTGCCAGAGATGTGATGGGGGAGTTCAGAGGGCGAATGATGGTTAGAAAAATTAGACTAATCATGAAAATGCAATTTTTTTAACTTATTTTTGTTTAAAAAAATTTAATGGCATTGAATTAAGTTGAATCTATAATTTAATTAAAATTATTCAGACTCTTCATTACTAACCAACTCTCTTTATTTCAACCTTTTAAATTTTATATTAGCAAGGACTATCACAGTCCATAACAAATAAAGCCCAAGTTAGAGGGCAACATATCTTAGAAAGTGAGGCAAATTTTGTCGTGGGGAAGGCTAAGTTAATGATCAAATTGGTCCTTACATCTCAACCATTAAAATCTCATTTAACATTTGAAATTTAAACATTTTAGTATAAGAAAATAATTCCAAAATAGTTAATATTTATATTTTAATATTTATTGGAATTTGTACTTTCACTTCTGTTCTTTTCATCTCTTCCCGACAATCCATCACTGCCACCCTGCATTTTGCCTCCACTCCACCCCTTTATTTTTCCTAAACTCCATCTATCTACTAAATCCTAGCCAATCACATATCTAGATCCACCTTTTTGAAACCTTAAATCCACAAAAAAAAAAACACCTAGATTTAAACTTGTCTAAATTGTTGAAAAGTAAAGAACATCAACATAGACAAGGAAAATCATGTAATTCAAACTTCATATACAATACATTTTCAAAGGAGTGTTATTGGCATAGAACAAAAGAAAACAAAAAGAAATTAAAAAAAAACCCAAAATAAAAATAAAAAACTTGACTGCAAGTATGAAAGGAAATATGCTCATTTCTTTAATGAGCTACCTCATTGATGCTAGGAAAGTAACATGAGTCTGCCAAGAAGTTATTGTATTGGCTGCTTCTTAAATATATTTATTATTTTTAATTACTTTATTTTAGTTTTCATTTTGCTTAATGTTAACATATTTGAAATATATAGGCCAAGTGAGCTTTAGTCTAGTGGTAGATTCTGTCTTAATGAGCTATGGAAGATCACAATTTCAACTCCTTTTTCCACCCCTATATTTTAATATCTTAGTTAAAAAAAATATATTTGGAATAGGGTATTTTGAAGGAATATGGATGTAGATTATTGTAGATGAAAGGTTTGTGGAGTTACATATACTCACCAGTCACTATGAAATAAAGATCAAACTTATAAGAGAGAAAGAGGGGAAAAATAAGTCAAGAAAGGCCAAGGAAGTAGGTTTGGGAAGAAAGGAAAAGGGACATGGTTAAAATCATAATTTTTTTAATCTCTAACAATTTTATATATTAAAGGCCAAGTTGGTGGTGACAAACTTTACAAGGCCTACCACATAATTCACCTAAAAAGTGCTACTTTCTTTTGAAAGTATGGAGTGTTCTTATATGGGACGGGTGGAGTTATGGACCTTCATGGTATTTGGGAAAGTAAAATTGGTAAAAGATCATTAATTTTATCTTTTTATCCTTAGCTTTTTTATTTTTCATCTATCTCTTATCTCCCGTCTTTATCTCTTCTCCATGTCTGTTGTCACCTTCACTCTGTCACCACAAAGCCTTTGTGTTCACGTTTGTCCACCTCCAGCACCGCTCCTTGGTCCACGTCCATCCACCTCCACCTATCGATGTGTTCCTTCTCCGCATAACATAGATCGAGCTCCTGTGATTATTAATAATGTCTTTTGTGGTAGTTTAAAATTGTTAAAATTATTGATGTCTATTGAGTTTGAATCGAGGTTGAATGGAAAAAATAAAAAAGTATTTGTGCATTTGTGGAAGCTTGTAGTGGTTGAAGTTTTGGTATTGTGGGTTGCAAAGAGAAAAGGAGGGAAAATAAATTTTTAAAATACTAAAATATAAATATTATTTTTTATTATTATTTGATAAAAACCTTTTCATCGTACGGGTTGACTGATTTTCCAACTATTGGGATCAGGGTCCATTGCAAGCACCATTCTAGTCTCTTCGTATTAGACGAATCGTGAAAGTATTTGGTATTTTCTAATCAAACTTCTCTTTTCTTTCTTTTTTTCTAATATTCTCGACTTTGGATAGCTATACGTCCTTTTCATCAATAAAGAGTTTAGATATAAGTGATTAATGCGTTAACCAAATTTTGAGTAGAATTTAGATATATTTCATTATCATATGCGGATGTAAAAAGATTTGCTCACGTATATATGGTTTAAATAAGTTTATGGTTTTTGGGAAAATAAACAAATTTAGTTTTGGTTCCGGATTAAAGATCTAAGCCCATGGTTCCAGATAAGGTCCAGTAAAATTCAAATTCCTACACATAATGTTCACCCGAACAAAACTATAATTACTACTTACTGCTAACTAAACCACGCCTTACCTTATCTTCATAGAACATTTTAAAGGTGCGTTCTACTGTGCATGCGCACAAACAAAAGGAATGATTCTGCGCAAAGGTGTTTTTTGTTTGAACTAAATTGATATAAAAAAATTTAAAAATATTAGGACTAAATTAATAATGTCAAAAATTATGTTTAAATTAAATTGATGTCAAAGTGAAAATATTACCATCAAAAAGGTTATTTATTCATATTTATTGAAGTTGAGTATGTGATATTCCTTTAAATCATTAAAAAGATGGCATTTAAAGTAAGAGCCTAATTATCATGTACAAATAGTGTAATACTATTTACCAATAAAAAAAATTATCATATAGGCTATTATAAGATCATGTCTAATTTAAATTTTAAGAGATTGCTCAAAATCAATGACAACATTTTATTAGTTACAAAATATTAAAATATTTTATACTGCAAGTATTTAATAATTAATTCCTTTCATTAAAAAGATTGAGGTGTATATATTGCACTATGAATGAGATAAGATTACTGAGCCCATTGTAAATCCATCTATTTGGCTGTACGTTGTTTAGTTTATGGATTAAAGTGAACATGTTGTAATGTTAAGAAAATATAGTGAACTTATTTTTCTTTTGATAATGGTAAAAAATTTAACAAAAAGAGGACAAAGCGTAGTGTGAGAGAGTGAATAACATGCGAAAGAGAGTAGACAATGTCAACAACACATGAGATAGATTGAAAGTTTTTAGCATATTTGATTAGAAGTAATCTGTCTTTAATCGTATAGAGTTTTCACATAACACTTAATTAGAAGTAATTAATTTAGTTATAAAATATAGATATAGATATAGATATAGATATAGATATATGGACAAATTTTAGTAGGAATAATTGTTTATTTGTAATTAGAAGTTGCCGCATAACTACTTAGAAATAGTCCATTTATTCATAGAAAACGGACAGATATTAGGAGAAATACCATAGTGGGGCTAAGTTCTTGAGAGAGAGGCACGAAGAGCGATAGAGACCGATTCAATTAGAAGAGGAGATGTGGCAATTAGAGGTAATTTAATTATTAAATATTATATAATAGTTTAATAAAAAATATAATATAACAGGCAATATAGATAAATATAATAGATAATAGATAAAATTTTGGTGAAAAATGATTTTTCTTTAATCATAATTAGGAGTTGTCATGTGACACTTTACTAGAGTTGGTAATTTATGTACTTATAGATAATAGATAATGTATAACCTTTAAAAAATTCGCAATTTTACTTTAATTGTGATTAGAAGTTTTGTATGGTACTTTAAGATAGTTCATTTATTTTTTTTTTTTGATAAATAGATAGTTCATTTTGGCAAACATAATAGATACATAGCTTTTAGAAAATTCTGACAAAAACATTTTTTGATTATGATTAATAGTTGCCACATAACACTTAAAGATAACCTATTTAATAAAATATAATTATAATTAGGAGTTGATATGTCATACTTAAAGATAATTATTTAACTATAGATCATAGAATATAGATAAAAAAAATAATTTTAATGTCTGATTATTTGTCACTTAATTAAATAATTGTCTTCTCCCTTTATTCTTATGATCGATGCGAAAATATTTTTTATATACTCTTTGTTTATTAGAACTGATTTGGTTTTTAGCTGGCTAATATTCTATATGAGTAAAGAAAAATTATTTCTGATAAAATATGGTAAAACTTTCAATATCTCACGTATGTTGTTGACATTTTCTACCCTCTTTGCGTATTGTTTACTCTCTCACACTATGCTTTGCACTTTTTTATTAATTTTTTTGTCATGATCAAAAGAAAAATAAGTTCACTATATTTCCTTAACATTACCACGTTCACTTTAATCCATAAACTAAATAATACAAATACCCAAAAGAGTGGTTGATTTGCACAAATAAAAAATGTTAGAGTCAATTTCGATATTTTTAAAATTTTGAAGTGCACATAACCTGTAATTTATGGGATTAAAATGCCTTTTCTTTAAATGAAATAACATATATTTTATTTGAAAAAATAAATAAAAAAAATAAAATTATCATATTAAAAAAAATAAAGAAGTCAAAATCAACCCATGAAATTATGGGAGCAAATACTAGTTCTCGTTAAACGGGGATCAGGTGGGTAGAATGGGTTTGTCAGAGAGGATTTGAAATTAATGTGTTGAAGGATGGTGTGCGGGTAGTGGTGAGGAAGAAGAACAGGCAGGGAAATGGAGGGAGAAGTCGTAGCGAGTGAAGGGGGCAAAAGGACGGAGAAGGGATGCTCATGATGGCCGTGGAAACGAAGGGGAAAAGGATGTAAGATTCAAAGTGACATGGAGGAGCTGCTATTGTCAACAATACAGGTGGAGGGGACAGCAAATGAAGAGAGGAGCATGTTAGGTCTGTCTTAAGAATAAATTAACCAAATGAGACGAGAGAATCTTGTTTTTAAAGAAAAGTAGCCAGATTATTACATCTTAAATATTGGGTTTTTTAATCCTCTATCCGCATGCACAGTAGAACACACCCATTTTAAAATAAAAAATTACAATTTAAACACTAAAAATATATATGTCTATTAGGATACTCATTTGATAATTATTAGACGTGATTTGATAAATAATGTGTATAAAATTTATTATCATATCTAATTATTATTAAATAAATATTATAATAAATATTAATTTTTTAGATGTTTAAATAGCATCTTCCATTTAAAATATAATGTGATGTGCAAAGCAAAATTAAGGGCATATGATTTGCCTAATCAACAATGTTTCAACCGAAATCTGAAGAGGATTCGTCCACTCCAAGCTATTAATATTCAAATCTTCTGGAGAAACAGAAGTAACCGTACTACTGGTCCTTTAATTCAGATATTTTACATCCTAAAGTCAAACTAATGCTTTTTTAGGTTAACCTTAATTTCTAGTCAATTGACTCCAACGCAGGAATTGACAAACAGAGAAGTTCCTTCCTCCCCCCGCCCCCCCCTCTCTCACGTTGTGATTTTTTTATCAAAAAATTTCAACTTGTCTAACTATCCCGCATAATCCGAGGTTAGGTGGGTTGGGGTGGACTTGGTTAATCAGGTCAAGTTTTTTATATTTTTTTAAAAAATTTATAATTTATTGATAAAAAAAGAAATATATTATCTAAAAAATAAAAAAATAAGAAATATGTATACTCACCAATACAGTACAGCTGTAATATTGATATTATTCATTTAAAGTTAAAACCTAAAAATAAAATAATGTCATAACTCACAAATAATACTATTAATAATAACATTTTTTAGTCAAAACTAGTGTATAATTATTATAGAACTTGAAAAATTTAATATACATAATTAAAAAGTATTTTTTAAAATATTATTTTAAAAAATTCATCAAAATATTAAAAAATATTTTTAAAAATTTTTTTTTTTGAACCAACCGTTCTAAAATGAACTTGACTATTTCAACCTATTTTATTTTACCTGACACGCCCCATTCCTTTTTCAGAGATTTTTGTTGAGACCTTAAACAAATGCCTATTTTGACATCTCTAGTTGGACCCTTCATTTCTTTGGATCTACCCCTTTTATGAATTCCAAAGCTAATTCAACGGCATGAGATTCAAGTGGAGGAAGAAATGAGTACAAATATAAGAATTTTTCAATCATCCTCTTTTCCTCAAACATATTGCTGCCATGACAAAACCAGAACAACCATTTCATAACCCGATAACCATATGGCAACAAAACTCACTCTGATGAGAACTACAGCTCTCCCTACAATAATCCTTACATTTCTTGGCTTCGTAATCGTTACCCTCTTCATCACAACAACATGTGCACAACAATCCCCAAACTACGTGGGAGATGACTGCCGCAACTCATCACAAGAAGCTCTAACAGGAGCATACCGAACCAACCTCAACAGCGTCCTGTCCTGGCTCTCCTCCGATGCAGCAACAAGCAGGGGATACAACCACACCAGCATAGGAACCGGCACAGCTGATGCTGTCTATGGCCTCTATGACTGCAGGCAAGGACTGATCTACTCTAAAAGTAGCCAGGGCTTTTTACTTCTAGCCCGTGAAAATTTCAATATTTTGTTAATAGTAGTATATAAAATAGATGCATATTTTGCCGTCATAATTTTATGAAAATTGATCCTATGCTAAAGGGAAAAAAATACAATAAAATTATGTGCAACTTTTTATCGTGCTTATCATTATATTTGTCTCCTTTACCTGATTGCAGGGGTGATGTTACTGGAACTTTCTGCCAGTTCTGTGTCTCCACTGCCGCCTCAGATATTCTCCAGCACTGTCCCAACAGATCATCTGCAGTGATATGGTACAACTACTGCATCCTCAGGTACTCCAATCACAATTTCATAGGGAACCTCACAATAACCCCCTCATGGCAAATTTTGGGATCCAAGAATGACCCCGATCCATCAGGAGATCTCAAGAAAGCCGAGAGTTACATGCAGAGTTTGATAAGGAAGGCTACGGTGGAGACCAACCTGCTGTATGCGATGGGTGAGTTCAAGTTCAGTCCTTCCGCGGAGAGGTATGGGTTGGTGCAGTGCAGCAGGGACCTTACCAGTGACCAGTGCAGCCAGTGCTTGAACGCTATGTTGGACAGAGTTCCCCAATGCTGTGCGGCGAAGGTGGGGTGGCAGGTTTTGGCACCAAGCTGCCTGATAAAGTATGATGATTATATGTTCTACCAGATCACTACTCAACAAGCTTCTATGCCCAGTCCAGGTAATTATATTACTTATTTACTACACTGAAGATTGATTTTGCTCCTTGAATTCTCATGCGTATTTTTTTTTAGAATTTAAAGTAAAAAAGTTTAATGATTTAATTGTTGATATTAGCAAAAAAAAAAAAAACAAAAAATCATAATTGATCCATAAAACAATGTTTACAAAAGGTTAACTAACAGTGTGTTTGGATTTTGGTTTAACGGGTTAGAATTGATTTTGGTTCCCAAAATTGATTCTAGTAAATTTTGATTTTGTTTGGCTGCCAAGTATAAAAATCAATTATTGCTTTTAAAATTGATTTTCAGAAAAGTAACAATTTATCACTTTCAAATAAATTATTGAATATAAATAATTTTATTTTAAAATTAATTATAATAAAATCAATTTAACATATACATCACCAAATATATCCTTACAAATTACAATTTCAGTCATCAAAATTAAATTTTAGTTCTTTTACTCTACTTAAAGTTATTATTGGATTTTGTTTGCTTGTACCTTGCACTCCGCACTGTCACTCAATTGTGTCAAACTGCAAATTGAAAAACTGGTAACTCAACAAGGCGCTTTGCTAGTATCAAGATTAGGGTAAATTCTTGCCTAAGCATTACCGCCATAGGCTTTAAAAGGTCGTAAGTGGTGCACATCAACTCACAAACCAAGCAGTATATGCCAGAACTAGAGTCGATGTTTTGTATTGGTTAGGCGTTTGACCCGGTCCAACCGTTGTAGCAGGCGACGAGTCAAAGATTTGAGATCTTATTTGTCGTTTGCATTTAGAATAAGCATAACAACACAACACTCATTGGTCCTCAGACAGTCGGTGCGGGGTTGCGTCCCCTGCTAGCTAGGCTGGCCTTGTGTGCGTGGTGCTTAGTTGCATTAATGACAGCTTGCTTTTCTCGATTTTAAGTCATCGTTTCACATTATGATACATTAATTTATAGTAACTAATAGGTGCGGTACGTATATATCACTGTCAAACCTGAATAGCTAGAGGACTGTTTCGCCCCTTAAGCATTAATGGGCAGACGTTACGTTAGCGTAATTAGTTGATTCCTTAAATTTAAATGGGCCACCTTATATATAAAGGTTATAATTTTTAAAATAAAGCTAACATATATAGAGTTTTTAGAATACAGGGTGGCATAGTTTTAGTTCTTTTATTGTCTTAAATGTTTAATATTCACATAATAAAAGACCTATTATGATAATTTAAAATAGGAGTTTATTAGGTTATTGTATCATTTTTTTTTTCGCTGCTAGGTTATCGTATCACCTTATATTAAATATAATTAATCATAATTAAATTGAAAAGATATAAAAACTCATTATTTAAAGTATTATTCAATTTTCATTTTTCTTTTAAAAAAGATAAGTAAAGATTAAACAACTAAAGGAAAAGCCACTAAATTTGGTCTAATGGTGAGGGATTTGGATAGTATACATTAGGTTTAGATTTGAACCTGATTTGATCAATGTAATTTTTGAAATACAAATATAAAAACAACTAAAAGAAAAATGTTTTATTTCTCTCTTTGTCCCTTTAATTTGACCTCATAACAATGATCCATTAAAATCAAACTGAAAGATATATATACATCAATTATTAAATATAAATTAATTTATAATATATGTTTACAAAATTTAACGGGAACTCATGATTAAAATAAAAAATCCATGTATTTTCTCTCCCATTATGTGTTAATTAATATCTTGATATCAAATTCTTAAAACCAATCTAAAGAATATTCATAGCTTCTATTTATAATTTCTTTTATATAGGGATTCAATACTGAATTTTTTAACAAAACCCAAATTTCATTATGTTTTATATAATTTTTCAATCCTACATATAATGACATAAATAGTTCTCAATATTATATAATAAAATGAGTTAAATACATTTTAACCCCGTATATTTTGGGTCGTATACAATTTAGACCCTAACATTTTAATACATGTAACCTGACCTGTTGGTCTTTTGAAATAGGCAAAACACTCCTTCCATTAAGTTGTCATCCATTTGAACTACGAAATAGTCATGTGCATGTCACGTGATTAATTTCAGACTAAAATGCCCCTCCTTTTAAACTAATTTCCTAACCTGAACCCAAACCCAAATAGAAACACATGCATCTTTCTTCTCTTTCACCCTTCACCTTCTGCTCCCTTCTAAATCACTCAGGAAAATCCCAATCCTTGATCTGAACTTGCTTGATAGAAAAAACTGAAAAGTAACACATAGACTTTACCTTTATCAACTTGACTTAACGAATTTACCTTCTTTTCTCATCAATCCCTTAAGTTAAACCTTACATCACACACACACACACACTTTCCACCAAAAATCTGACATCGTGTTTTGCTAAACCTCCCTCACATTCAGCCTCTCCTAAACCCTCTTCGTTGTCATTATCATTGCTGCCACCACCACCACCACCATCATTACAATTCCCATTATTATTTAAATCTCACTCCAAACCCTCTTATCTCTCAATTCTTCTTTCCAAATATATAATTTATATATAAATTTGGATCTTGTTATCATTTTTTTGAGTTCAGGGTTTGATTCGTGTTAGCAATGGCGATAATGTTGAAAAGCTATAACCCGTTGTTGAGAGGCTTCGATTTCCCTATTTTACACTTTGATAATGGCAACAAGAGATTAAACGAAACAAAAAAAACTCTTCTTTATTTTTTTTTTAAAAATTTTAATATGTAAAAAATAATCAATTTTGTTTATTTAATCAGTTAGTTATTTTATTTGATTATTTCTTTCTTTTCTAAAATTGTGTTTTGTATCTCGCTGGGTTTGCTTCTCATATTTTTCTTTTATTTTTGGTCATTTTAGTAAAATGACTCAAATAAGTGAACTAAATATACATACGTGACTTAAGTTAGTTCTCTATGTATATTTAGACATTAATTTTGATCCTTAAATCGATTGTTATTTCAGAAGGGTGAGCGATTTCGGAAAGAGAGCAGAAGGTAAATAGTGAGAGGGAGCATTGTAGTAGGGGTGCAGAAGGTTAAGGGTGAGTGAGAGTAGGGGAAGGATTTAGGGTTGGTTAGGGTTGGGAAATTAGTTTAAAGGAGGGTATTTTTGTCTAAATATTGGTCATGTGACATGCACTTGACCATTTAACAATTCAAATGGATGATAACTTAACAAAGGGGCTTTTGCATTGTTTCAAAAGGTCAAGGTCTAAATTACATATGAGGTAAAGTATAGGGAATAAAATGCATTTAATTGTAATAAAATATATAATTTTATAAAAATCTTATTCAACACATCTTAACATGTACATTTAGTTTAAGATTAAATAATTCTAGAAATAAAATTATAATTATTAAATTATTATTAATAAAACAAGTTATATCAAAAAATTTATAAATCAATTTAATATAATTTCATTATTTTTTTAAAAGAATTTAAAAGTGAGAGTAAACATTGTTTTTGAGGACAAAATTATTGGTTTATTTTTGTTTTGCCCTTTATAAAATAAAAAAGCCATCCCATTTATCCTTCTTAATATTAAACTAGTTTATTACCCATGCGATGAATTGACGATATGATGAGTAATAGTAAAAAAAAAATTGAATATTAAATTCATTTACCTGCTTTTAAAAAATTATAACGTAGTCCGCATACATATTTATGTAGTTAAAAAAATTATTGCATTTTCTTTAAGTAAATATATTAATTTTTATAAAATACAATCCAAAACAAACAATCAGGAAAGACTAGAGTACAATAATAAATAAAAAAAATTTTAAGCGTCATTCATTTAACATACATATTATGAAGAAAAGAGAACCATAACTAATGATCATCTTTATAGTTATAATCAACTATAATATCATAATATCATGCCTTTATGATCTACAAAATATCAACATATTTAGATATTAATCATATCAATCCTAATTAGATGTTATTTTAATATTTCTTAATTAAATTAGTTAAAAATACAATTTAAATTAACATTCCCAAATATTTCTCATTCATGGTATAATTTTCACATATATATGTCATTATACTTATCCAAGAAAATTGTAGTTGGTGTTTGAATAATGTGTCTTACTTGGAATTGATTCAATAAGGGAATAATTAACTTAAATCTTTAATAATTAATTATATTCTATTTTCAATTATACATCAGGTGGAACCAAAGAGGAATCACTAATGATCATCCACATAATTATTTGTTTATGAGTGGCTAATAAAATATAATAAACTATTGTATTATTATATTTATTATGCCCATTATAAATAATACATTCTCTAAATAAATAGCCTCAAAAGAAATCTAGTTTATTTTTTAGGTCCTATATAAAATATTATTATTTAAAATAATTATTAAATTTAAAATAAAAATATTATATCTCATTTAAAAAAAATTAGGAATTATAATTGATAATAAAATTGAAAGCAAGTGTGAAATTAATCAACTATATTTATTATTGCCAATGATGTCATCTCAATTTCAAATTCAAACATTTAAAAATATTCAAATATAAAAAAATATCATATTATATTATCTAGAAAATGTATTAAATAAAAATTATGAATAATCATTGATAATAAAATACAATTGACTACGAACATAATTATAATCATTAATTATATTTGTTACCATTATTATAAATGAAACATTATCTAAACAAATAACCAACAAAAATCTAGTTTAATTTTTCCAAGTCCTCTATCATATATTATTCTTTAAAACAATTTTTTTTAAAAAATAAAATAATACATCTGATTTAATAAAAAATAGTAATAATTATTGACTGTAAAATTGGAATAAGTATAATTAATCAATTATATTTATTATTAATATAGATCTAATCTCAATTTCAAATTCAATAATGATCAAATGCAAAAAAATATTACATTTTATCTTATAAAAAATTATTTAATAAAAATTATGAATCATGGTTGTTAATAAAATACAATTAATTAAAGGTTTTTGTTATGACACCTTGAGGATATCGGTACCCTTTTGAATTTAAGGGTTACGATTTAATCATGAATATTTAAAATATTAATAAATTTAGTTAATTGGACACGTAATAAATTTTCAGTCATAAGTTATCTAGAAGGTCCTGATACCCATAAATTTTATAGGGTATTGGAGAAATCTCCTTAATTATATTTGTTAACATTATTATAATTATAACTGATACATTCTCTATAGAACCCGAAAAAATCGGATTAAATTTTTTTAAGTCCTATATCAAATATTATTCTTTAGAACAAATATCTAAATTAAAAGGAAATTAGTACATCTAATTTAACCAAAAATTACGAATCATGATTGATAATGAAAGTGGAATCAAGTTTAATCAATCAACTATATAATTATTACTAATGATTTATGTAACATTCCATGTTGCTTTATAAATTGATGACTATCCCCACAAACCAACATAGGTCTTCTAGCGCTTTGTCCTCACTCACATGCTCCTTGAGAAACTTCCTAGGAGGTCATCCATCCCAAAATTACTCCAAATCAAGCACGCGTAACCGTGTAGTTCTTTAGTGATGGGCTATCGAAAGAAGATGCATCTTGTTAGTATAGGTAATACCAATTAATTCATATAAGTCATCCTTAATTGTATAGTCCCATACCTACACAGTTAGGACCCTTTCATTCTGGTGTGTAATCGGTTCATTCATGTACCTCTCCACTAAGACGCTTACCAGGAGCCGTTCCTTGTTCGTGCCTTCTTGCACGAGACCATTTGTAACATCTCATGTTACTTTATGGATTGATGACTGTGCCACAACCCAACACATGTCTTCTCACGTGCTTTGTCCTCACTCACACGCTCCTGGAAACTTTAGTGATCACCTATCCCAAAATTGCTCCAAGTCAAGCACGCTTAATCGTGGACTTTTTTAGTGATAGGCTACAGAAAGAATATGCATCTTGTTAATATAGGTAGTACTAATCAATTCATATAGACCATCCTCAATGTATAGTCCTATACCCACACAGTCTAGGATCCTCTTATTCTAGTGTGTAATCGGTTCATTCATGTACCCTCAACTTAAAAGTCTACCAGGAGCCGCTCTTTGTTCATGCCTCTTGCACCGCGATCACTCTCGCCCTTGTTAGCCTAGGTGTTACAATTTAATCTTAATTTCAAAATTCAAAAGTTTTAAAAAGATCAAATCCAAAAAAATATCATAATTATATTATCTAAAACTTATTTAATAAAAAGTTGTGAATCATGATTAGTAATAAAATTAAGTTAATATATTTATTAAAATTGTTATAAATGATATATTTTCAAATAACCCAAAAAATCTAGTTTAATTGTTTCAAATCCTATATCAAATATTATTCTTTAAAGTAAATATCTAATATAAAAAGAAATTTGTATATCTGATTTAGTTGAAAATTAAGAATGATGATTGATAATAAAATCAAAATCAAGTATAATTAATCAATTGTACGTAATTACTAATGATTAATTCTCAATTTCAAATTCAAATCTTAAAAATATTCAAATAAAAAATATCATTTTGTACTTTCTAAAAAATTTATTTAACAGAAAATTATTGTACATGATTGGTAATAAAATATAACCAACTATATTTATTACAATAAATATAATTGATACAATTTATTAAAAAATTATAATTGATATGTTCTGGTTTAAATTTTTTCAAAGTCCTAAATCTAATATTGTTATTAAAACAAATATCTAGTTTAAAAGAATTAATATATCCGATTTCACAAAAAATTAGGAGTCATGATTAATCAACTATATTTGTTATTATTAATGATTAATCTCAAATTCAATTAAAAAATTCAAAAATAATCAAAGAGCTTCAAAATCAATACAGCAATAGCAACAAATCAAATATTATTCATCACAAAGAAAAATAGCAAAGAGTTTCAAAATCAACAGTAAGAGTCTTGAATATAGATAACAATAATCAATACCATGAAATAGAGATTAAACAATCTATAGCAATGGTAGGAAAAAAATTTGTCCATCAAAATATTATATAATCTTTCTTCATTAAGTTCAGTTTGTAGAATTTTATCTATCATAAACTATGGTCACCTGAAATTGAGACCTAAAATAATTGGAAGAAAAAGTAATGGGTAAGAATGAATTGAAAAGATCTAGGACAAATGGAAATAATATAAAATAAAAAATTAATCATAAATTAATACCTCTACCATGGCCGACAGAGGGAGATGATTGATATAAAGTGCAACATAATATATATTCTACAATTCGATCACATATGTAGCCTACTTTCTAAAAATTTGCATGGACGGGAGTATAGTTGTTTGATTGATAGTCAAAATTATTTTATTGGAAATTGTAATTATTTGATTGACATTTTACATTTAATGAGTGAGGTTATAATTTTTTGATTGACAATTATCACTAAATCAAAAGCTTAATATAATATCAATAGTCGATATGATTGTCATAATAAGATTGTGTGAATAAGTATTGATGCATTGGCGGAAACCAAATGCTCTGATTGAATGATACGTCAATCATTTCCTTTCTAGTAAAACCTGATTTTAGAATCATATTCTACCAAATTTAATCCTTCTCAATATCTATTTTGATCTTCAAATTTAATATGTTATTTAATTTAAAAAAATTAATTTGTTGATATTTCCATTCATGTCAATTTGTTATTATCATTTTATTTGATACCATTTTTTAAATTATTGATTCTAATATCATATTTGAGAGATTTAGTTACAATTGCAAACTTCCTTTACTTAATTACAAAATGGTAAATGACTATAGAGTAAAGGCTTTATCGTAAACACAAAAGTCAATCAATTTCTTAGTATACAAATCATATTTATTATTTATAATAAATACTAAAATCCCAATAATAATCTTAGCATCAATTGAAATGAAATATATTTACAATTTCACTAATTTGTCATTTTTAATAACAAATATATATAGACTTTTTTTTCATAATATAAAACCCATTATAAATTTATAAATCAGTCATATATTATTGTAAATCTAACTCATATGATATATATAGTGGGTAATGAAAAATTATTGATAAGTTTAATATATTATAAATGATACATGATATGTAATATATATACTGATTTGGTCTAGTATGTTGTAAATTTAACATATAACAAATAATTGGATACTTGACATATACATGAGATATGCTATATGGATAATAACAATGATCTACCGATGTTATTATTAAGAAGTTATATTCAACTAGTAAAATATATTAATATATATTTTTAACCTTTTTTTCGATAATGAGAACAAAGCTTCAAGCCTATCATGATATAGAGGTGAGCCAAAACCACTATAATGTCCACAAAATGTAGACAAAAGAAATAGCAAAAAGGAGGTGCTGTAATAGATATGGAGCACCAAACAATACCTGTGATACTACATAACCAAAGTAGTAGCAAAATTGAGAAAACTGAGAAAATTGCAAGATGGAAACAACCAAAAAGCAGCGGCAACAAGATATAGACATAACCAACCAGCAGGACATGGCGTTAGCAAGATAAAGACACATCCAATAATAGTGAGAAAAAGGTTGGAGCTGTATGGCACTAATACTAGCCGCCCCTTTGGTATTGCCATCAAAGATAGGTTAGGACACATATAAGAACCAGGCCATCCATGGGATGATTTACATATTTTTTGTTGGCAACAAAGAGAATGCAAGAGACATATGCCCCCGAAGTTCATAAGTGCCATGCATAAACCTGATTTGAATTCCGTACCAAAGATTGGTTTAAAGGAAAATCTTTACACCATGCTTTAGCCTAAAAACCAAGTTTTACTAGAATATTATCTTTTTTAGTATCCCATTTAGGCTTAAATCCTTCAAAGATCATCCTATTTCTCAGCCACCAAATAGTCCAACACACTACATATAAGAGAGAAAGCCAAAGTTTCTTGTCAAAACCTTTGAAGGGGTAGATAACCATGAATCATAAAAACAAACAAGATCAACAGGTAGGCATGAATGTATATCCCACCATTTGCAGCAACTATACCAAAAGGATGAAGAGATTAAACAAGCAAAGAAGAGATATTCCAACGATTCCTCCTGAGATGAGTAGAACGGGCAGCTGGTTTCACTCCTAAGGATGTAGTTAAATCTACAAAGGTGGTCTTTAGTGTTAAGACGCCCTTGCAAGATAGACCACATAAGTAGTTTAGGACAGGAGGAGCAAGATCCTTCACCTTTTTCCTAGCTAACCACTATGTTGAAGGTTTAGTAATCGATTTGAAGACCTAGAAAGAGAAAGAAGACACAGGAAAACAACCAGATGGATTAAAATTCCAAACCCACTCATCACTCACACCCTCAACGAAAGTGTTTTGCTCTATTGCTAAAAGGAGATATGAGACGAAGGGTTCCTCCTAGGAGAATAAATTTCTTCGACATTCTAAACACCACCTCCATACCCTATCCACTCAATTACCGATTTTAGCTTCTTTTTTTTTTGCATTTTTTTGGGTAGAAATTGAAAATAATCTTGGGAATTTGGATTAGAGACATTCTTCTCCAATCCAAATGTCAGCCCAGAAAAGAGTAGATGTGCTATCACCCACCTTCTTATGCATACCACGTAGCATAATATTCATAATTTCAATCCCAAAGCTATTAAGATTTGCAATATGCCCCCAAATACTCCCAGCATTCCGTGCTCAACTAGGTTGCATATAGGAGATATGATTGATCCCATGGTTGGAACACACAACTCTCTTCCACAAGGGATATGATCCATCAGAACCTCTACCACCACTTAAAAAGGAGTGATGCATTTTTTATCAGAATATCACCAACTCCCAGGCCTCCTATTTCCTTTGGCCATAGGATAATCTCCCAATATATGAGAGGAATACCCTTCCTTGTTGAGCTTGTGTCCAAAAAAAACTTTATCTGAAGGCTAATTATTTTTTTAGCCACACTCTTCACCATCTTAGAAATAGTCAAATAGTAAATAGGAAGATTATTCAAGACCGACTTGATGAGGAAGCCTACCCGCTCTAGAGAGCAGATTTGCTTTCCACAAAGCAAGTCTGTTCTCAATTTTGTCAATGAATGGCTTCTATGTTTCAAATCTTTGGGGGTTTGTGCTAAAGGGAATGCCAAATATACAATGGGTAGCTTAACAACATCACAACATATGTTTAGCATAAACAACCTACTTATAAGAACATCCAAGAGCAATCAGAGATTTATTGTAGTTAATTTTCAGACTTGACATAGAAATCAAGCATGAAGGCGCCTGTAATTTCTTAGGCATTCCCAAGGAGCAAAAATTAATGTATCATCTACAAGTTGCAGGTGTGATAATTCCACCTTGTTAGCATCGATCTTGATCCTTTCAATACAACCTAGTGACTCAACAACGGAAACCATTCTATTAAACACCTTTGCTACCAACAAGAATAGGAAGGGAGATATTGGGCCACCTTGATGCAGTCCACACTGAAGGTCAAAGGCAATTGGAGGGTTGCCATTGATAAGAAGTGACATAGATGCTGTTGAAACACACTACATATTCCATCTTCTCCCCATTGAGCCAAACTCCATTTTTTGCAACACTTTATCTAGAAACATCCATCTCAGTGTATTGTATGCCTTTTGTTGTTATTCTTATTTGATACCAATTTTCTAATATTATTCTTAAACGATATCAATTTAATTTGATGTGCTTAAATAGTAATATTAGTATTATCCTTAATTGATATCAAGTTAGTTTGATGCACTAATTAATTTTATCAAGTATTGAATCTAATTTACTAATATGATAATAATTCAACATTCTAATTAAAAGGGAAAAAATAAAAAAATTATTTATTGGTTATCTTATTTCACAATAAGTGATGATATCAAACATATATTACACAGGTAATGATTAATATATCTTGCCATGTAATCCAAACATATGAATTGTAATTGCAATTAAAATACTAAATAAATACATACATACATAATATATATGTATACACACACACACACACATTATATATTACATTTATATATTTTTAATGTCATACTTATTTTTTTTCTAAACCTTTGAGAAGATAATGATGCTTACATGACAAAAGAAATTAATCACAGAATAATTTTCTTATTGTTATTGTTGTTTTTATTGGGTAATACCAAATTCATATATTACATGAGTGATAACAAAGATATGCATTATATGGTTAATAATTTAGTTGTAACATTACTACTGATATGCTCAATTAAAATTAGTTCTAAGTTACAACGTGTATATATAAATGTAAAATTTTGATATATTATTTATGGTAAAAAATAAAACATATTTATCTTGAAAAAATTAAACTTGCTGAATTATTCATAATAAATTATACAAAATGAAATAATTATAATTCAATTCAATTTTCTAATATACTTTTTTATCTTTTTTTAAATAATTTATAGGTATAAAATCTCGTGCATCGCAAAAACTAGTGTGTGTATATATACATATGTCACCAATTTTGTAATTCAACATAAATTTAGTTATATTTTATAGTATTTTTCATTACAATTCTAGTCAAATGTAATATTGAACTGAACTTGATATGTTGCTACTTTGTACACTTGGCCAAATTGGGTGTTGAGAAAAAAAACTTGTTATGACATTGGTATGGGATGCTAATTTAAACAAATTCTTAAGAAAATATTTTTTTTGTTAACATCATGATTTAATGAACTCTTAACAATTATATAATAAAGAGTTAAATGCATTTTATCCCTAACTTTAGGCCATACGCAATTTATACTCCGATTTTTCAAAATATGCATTGTAACATCTTGAATTTTCCAACAGTGCAAAAAACCCTTATTTTCTAAACGTAAAAAACTTTAGGTAATAGCAGGGTGTCGGGTTGTACACAATAATAAAATCAGAGAGTTAAGTACACATGAGAATTCACAAACAAGGTGTTGAGTTGCTTATAGAGGGTTAAGTGCACATAAATCACACTTTCACTAATTGCCAAATTTATGATGATAGGTATTTTGTATTGTTTGGAAAATTTAGAGTGTTGTGATGCATATTTGAAAAATCAGGATGTAAACTGCATATGGTTTAAAGTTTAGAGGTGTAAAATGTGTTTTACCTTGTAATAAATGAAAACCACAGACCTATATAGTTAAGCTGGACCAATTTCAAATTATACTAGAGTTCATGGAGACCTCACAAAGTGAGGTTTAATATGTGAGCAATGACAATTTGGAATTGTTTTTGAAAAATAATTTCCTTCGCAAAATTTGTTAATTTGTTTTTTGAAAAATTGTTGAATAGTTTTCCTAGGTTTCCTTTTTTAGTATTTTGGTATACAAGAGCAAACAAATTCAACATGTTCTTTGCGATTATTACAGCCAAGCAGGATGGTACAAGTAAGTCAAAAACCTTGATCATCATCATTGTGAGTGTGTTGGTCGCACTAGGTCTGCTAAGTAGTTCTATCTATTGCTTATGGCATCGCCATCGATCGAATAAAGGTAATTAATGCTAGTTATATACATGATCAAAGTTCTTTGGATAATTTACATGCTCTCTTATGACAATAACACAAAATATAAACTCACAAGTTTCCTCTATAGGTGGACCACTACCAGATCACTTCCATATCGTTACATGGTCATGCTCAAAGAGAGGATTCATTGAATGTGGACCTTCCTACAATCCCTTTAATTTGGATTCGACAAAGCACTAATAACTTTTCAGAGTCTTGTAAATTAGGGGAAGGTGGATTCGGTCCGTTTACAAGGTATAAATGAATTGAATATTGAAATCAAGCTCTACACAAACTTGATTTTACTCATAAATGCAATAATTATTTGTTCATTTTTTTTCTTTTCAAATTTTTTTCTAGGGAAATTTGCAAGATGGGACAGAAATTGCTATTAAAAGACTCTCAAAAACATCTGGTCAAGGTCTAGAAGAGTTCAAGAATGAAGTCATCTTCATAGCCAAACTACAACATAGGAACCTTGTAAGACTATTGGGTTGTTGTGTTGAGGAAAATGAAAAACTACTTGTATATGAGTACATGCCCAATTCTAGCCTTTACTTTCACCTGTTCGGTAAGTTTTTATCAAACTAAGCTCCTTTATTTTTCTTCATTTCCTTTTTTTCTTGTTATTTAATGATTATATATACCATGGAAGAGTATAGTTGTAAAAATGATATTTCCTTTGTGATAGAAGTTTTTGGGTGGAACTTTATTTCAAAAAAGTATTTTATGGAAGCGCAAATGAGTTTTGGATTTTGGAATGACACGTCCTATGAGTTTTCTTGATTCTTGAAAAGCAAGTTACTGATAAAAAGAAAAGCGCAAATGAGTTTTTCCTCCAGTATCATCAACATATTATATGAACAACTTCATTTTTTGTTCAATACTCCTTATATTCCGTCGTCAGGAAACTTATGTTGCTTGTCAGATGAGGAAAAAGAAAGCAACTAGATTGGAAGTTACGATTGAACATTATTAATGGTATTGCAAAAGGACTTCTATACCTTCATGAAGACTCTAGGCTTAGAGTAATCCATCGAGATCTAAAAGCTAGCAATGTGCTACTGGATCAAGATATGAATCCAAAAATATCAGATTTTGGATTGGCAAGGGCATTTGAAAAAGGCCAATTCAGGAAAATACTAGAAGGGTTATGGGCACCTAGTAAGTCTTATTGGATTCTCATTTCTTTTCATGACATGGTGCTATGTCTTTAATTACATCATATGTTGTATTTACAAACTAACAACATTATATTGGTTTTAAATAGTGGATACATGTCTCCTAGTATGCTATGGAAGGGTTATATTAGTGAAGTCTGATGTTTTCAGCTTTGGAGTTCTTCTATTAGAAATCATTTCTGGAAAAGAATAGTGGATTCTATCTTTCAGAACATGGTCAAAGTCTTCTTATATATGTGAGTTTTCCTAAGCTAGCTCATATTGCAAAGGAAATGATATCATAAAAAGATATGCATGTGTTTCTACTTTCTGCCATTGCTTCTAAATATTCACATTTCCATGCAGAGTTGGAGACTTTGGTGTGAAGGAAAATGTTTGGAAGTAGTAGATCCAATACTAGAAAAGACATACATAGACAATGAAATGATGAGGTGCATACATATTGGTTTGTTGTGTGTACAAGAAGATGCAGTAGATCGACCAACCATGTCTACAGTTGTTGTCATGATGGCAAGTCAAACAATGGCCCTTCCCAATCCTAATCATCCTGCATTTTCAGTTGGACGAAAGATCAAGGAAGAAGAGTCAACATCAAAAGCTTCCAAGGATCCTTCTATTAACGAAGTATCAATCTCAAATCTTTTACCCAGGTAATGAATATAACATTATAATAGTTTTACCATAAAAGAACTTAGATTGTATAAGCAATTACAAAAAAATGGATACCCTCTTCTATGTATTAGAACCATTCTCATATCACTAGGTTACAATCTTAAAATTGTATATCCATATTTTACTTATGTTATAGATAGTTTTATTGTTCAAAATTTAATAATTTCCATTTTTGGGTGAAAATCTTCTCTAATTATTAATTAATCACATATTTTTATTTGTATTAAGTCTAAATTGATTTTATAAAATAGTTGATGTATTTTGCTGGTAAAAGTGTAATGGAATAAGTAAGACCTCATTTAGACAAAAAAAAAATCAGTTTACACCAAAGGACAAAAGAAAAAGGACAAAGGACAATCTAGTTGTTTTTCTTTAATTTTACGTGGTGTAAAGAAAATTGTTTTTATTATAAAGCCAAACAACACTTTCAAATCAAAATATGTAAATCAAATCTAGATTGAATAAGATCAAATACATTTGATTCTCTAAACTAACCAACCACTACAAAAAATGCGGGATACTGACGGTTTATCGATGGACACAGGGTGTTAGCTTTTTGTTTGTTAGTAGATTATTACGACTGGTAGTTCAGCTGGGAGTACTAATGGACTGTCGATGGGAAATAAAATAAAAAGCGTCGATAATAGTGTAAAAAAGGCATTAATGTGGTCATCAGGAAATTAATAGTAACATGTTTTAATTTTACCGATGGGTTATGAAAATTAAAAATATTATTTATTTTATTTATTTATTACCAATGGTTATTCGAACAAATTCAACTTTTAATAATTATTTTACAATTAAAATATTCATTTATTTCCAACGGGTTTAATTGTCGGTAATTTTTTTTTAACAAATTAAATTGCATTATGTGAAATATTTATAAAAATTAGAGATATTTATAAAAATTATCTAATTATTTGACATTTACATCACGACTTTATTTGAGAACATGGAAATGATCCCATGGAAGCTTTTATATGCATAAAAACCTTGTGATTTCCAATTCAACATGTTTAAATATAAACTCGATAAGCACTTGTTAGATATCATAAAATAATCCATAAACAATATCCATACGATAAAATAATTGTTCTGAAAGTCATAAGATCATTTACTCATGATTACATAAAATCTCAAAATAACATAACTAAAATAAATGCATTGTCCATGAATCGTGCATGCAATGTATTGGAGCACTACTAACACAATTGAAAAGTATCACTTCATTTCAAAGTGAAGTTCACCCAAAATAAAACTAACAGCTCTGAGGAGGAGTTATCTAGGAAAACTCTGGACTAGCAAGTGTACCTGTAAGGGAAAAAGATGGGTGAGTTTCATTTAAAACTGTGAGTGGATTTTCACCTACAGCCATACATGGGACAACAAAAAGATATGTAATAGTAATGCAACAATCAAAATCCATTCATAATAATAATAATAATAATTAGGGTGGTTATTATTATTATTATTATTATTTTGTGAAAATCATAAAGAGTTGTAATAACTTTATGAGGAATTAAAATGTGATAGAATGATAAGGAATTGATAAAGGCGATGTTCAGTTCCTCATGAACAAAAGCACCTACTAAAATTTTAATAATTTCTCGTGAAGTCCCTTGTTGACAAATCTAAGTGAATAGTAATTATCCCTCACGGGCATCATAGTATATCATGGTTAAGGAATTTACTATTATTAGCTCACATCTCTCTCTCTAATTCCTATCCAAATTTTACTCACAGTTATCATGCTAAGAGTTCAAAAGCTAAATCTCAATTTTGTATTTTTGTAATGTCTTAGGTCCATGTGTCCCAGCTAGGCTTAGTATCCTTAGGATACCTTGAAAACCCCCATCATGCTGGAAACCATGTCATTGCTAGAATCTGGAGAATTATGTAGAACAGGCTTAATTCAGTGAGTCTAGTTTATTGCAGTGAGTGGGCAAGCCAAGCCGTGCCTCAAATGTCAGCCAGGCTTGCAGCGAGAAATTTTCACTGCAGTGAGTGATCCCAATGTCAGCATAGTAGAAAATGACATAATTTTGAAAATGACACCCTCATCCTTTTAAAACCTTTCCCCTTGGGTTTCTCTTCCAGAATACCAAAACCTTCACCCTCCCATCTTCCTTCCTCCTTTCTACCTTCCTCACTTTTAACCACATTCCAATCTTCTTCCTCCAAGCTTTAAGGTGAGTTTAGTTGTTGATTTATGCTTCCTTTCTCTCCATTCTTCATGTTCTAGGGTATGAGCATTGTTGTTTCTTAGTTGTTGTCAAGTGGGGGTTGCTCTCCCAATGTTGTTAGAGTTTGTTAGAGTAGTTGGGGTTGACACCATTCCTTTCTCCCCTCCAGGTGAGTGGGTTCAATCCTGATCTCTATGTTGATCATTAGAGCTATTTTTGTTAAATATGGCTTAAATGCATCATTTTAGAAACTATTTACAAGATATCAAAGATTATTGTTGAATTTGACAATTAATGAAACTATGGATTTCAAAGAGCATGCAATACATGTTTTAAGAACTCATGGGACTATTGTTGCTAAAATGATTCTTATGAGGAGCTTGATGTAATTACATTAGGAGATTTTATGATTTATGGTTTAGGGTTTAGAGCCTAGTACAAAGTTTTAAGAGAAAATACTTAGTTTATGATTTTGGACTAGACGGTAACTATAGAGAAACGGATAGTAAGTTAAAGGCTGTGAGCGATTGTTAACCTTGGTATAAAGTTGTCCTCGAGGGACAATCTCAACCAAAGCAGATGAAACCTAGCTAGGTGTCCAATTTGGGTCCTTGAGGAACCCAGAGATAAGAGAATTTGTTATGCCATGTTTATCATGCATAACCAGAGAATATATTGTTATGTCTTATTTATTATGCATAACCAAAGTATTTGTTATGCCACATATTTTATGCATAATTAAAGATCCCTGTTTCTTTATTAGAGTACTATTATTTATGATTTAGAGAAATTTATGGTTTTGGGTTAATATGTATGTAAATACAAAAAGGGTTTTAGAGTTTTGTTTTGCTATTATTATTATTATGCATCATTTGTTGTTGTCTCATGAAGGGGGTTACGGGTAAGAATTCACTCACTAGGTTTAGATGAAACTCACCTCTCTCCCTTTTCCCCCATTTACAAATACAGGAGCTTGTGGGTCCTCTCAACTACCTCCTCTTTAACAATAGTAGAGATAGTAGTTGGTGAGCTTTACTTAGAAGTGAAGTGCCTTTTTGTTTTGTTATAAAGTGCTCTAGTGGCAGGTAGTCCAGACCATATAGAGAAAACATTGCATTTTGTTACCATGATTTATTATTGTATTTACATGATTATAATTTTCATGGTTTATTTTGTATAGAAAGCAACTTGACATATTTTGTATTATGACGACATATGTGGAGTTTGATTATGAAATTATTGGTTATGATTATCTTGATTTCAAAAGAGCAAATGGATTTATATTAGAGATGAAATTATGTTTAAAACGGTTTTATGCTTAAAATATGCGTATCGAGTGACTTAGTGATCACGCGACTTCCTCAGAGTAGTCACGTTCCCAGATCGGGTCGTGACTGTAACACCCTAATATTTAACCCCAATACGCCTAGGACGTATCAAGATTAATTATTAGTTATTACTTCTCTTTAAATTCATTTACAAAATACTTAGCGGAAAATACAGGTAATTTTTTTTTTAAATGAATCATGTAAAACAAAGTGCGAGCCTTTGCGTGTAACATAAATGTAACGTGAAGCGAAAGAATAAATAAATCATATAGAACATAAGCATTAAAGAATACATCAATCATGAAAACATTCTTCATCACATTAGTTAACATAGTTTAGTACAATACCATTGGAATATAAAAGAAACATAAAGTCTTACCCATACTAGTGGGCAGAGCTTCAGGTACAACAACGTAAATAAGAAACATAACAATGAATACATGAGACAGCCCCAAAAGATGCTCCTAAACTAGGACTACTCCCTCCCTCAAACTATGGATGGCGCTCCTCCTCGTCCTCGACGGCACATACCCATGAACTGGGCAAGCTCCTCGGGTGCATGAAGACGGAAGGGTGGGCGAACATGTCCTCCACGCGTGGGCGCATCTCGGACATCGTGCTAACCCGTCACTGTCTCCTCGCTACCCGCCCCAATATCCATGGGTAGGAGGGGCAAAGACCTCTGAAAAGGATGAGAAGGAGGATCCTCTGACGGTCGGTCTCCGAACGTCTCGGGCAAGGCACGTACTTCGGGTAGCCTCGTACCGCTGAGGATGAGGACGAGCGCGATGGTTCTGCTCGTCTCGAGGTCGCGTCCTCTCAAAAATATGTCATCGTCGTAGGGTGAGGTCGGAGTGAATCGGAAGCTGGAGACTGGAAAGGCGAATGGGCGTCCCATGTATGCAAAAATACGTATAGCACAACGAACCTTGAAGTGGTAGGACTGATGATCGGATCGTAGTGCAGTTCCCACACGGGCGCATCAACGAATATCACGAACGACGCCATCGATGTCTGAAGACGTAACGGAAAGAAGAGAGAGGGGTGAGAATCTTGCTAAAGAATCTCAGTGGGGAAATCCTCTATCCTAGTGTTATCGTTACGTCCCAGGAACCTTGGATTTATTATAAAAAGGTTAAGCATGCATGGTTCATTATGAGGTTTTCACAAGATATTTATCCAAGGTCCATGTCTTTTATAATGAGTCTTAATGCATGTATGCAGCATAATAGTTCATGAATGCATGACAGTACTTTAGGCAATCCAAACAATAATCAAACAACATATAAGTGGAATGTAACTTCTCTTGAACATCTTTCCTTTTCTCATACTCGTGACACCAAACATAATAGTAACCGCACCCTTTAAACTAGGCTATGAGCTCATACCTTAACTAGTAGTCACTAGTTCTTACTTATCCTCTTGATAAGCGAATCATAAACATAATCATAATCATCATAATCCCGACTCCTAGAGTACGGGTAGGGGCTTAAGGATCACCCATCATGGGACTTTTTCCTTCTTTGAAACGCATCGACTTTAAGACCAGCGACTTTGTCCGCTTTGGCAGGCTAATATCGATGCCCTCACGGTTTTACCTTCTCATTCAGCAGGAGAAGTACGTCTCACTGTGTCACACTAAACATCTTATTTCTCAAAACTTTCTTTAGTCTCTCAAATTTACGGAAATTCGGCGGCATAAGCTACACTCGAATTTCCTCAAATTGAGTCATGCCACATAATCTCAATCACATACATCATTCTTATGGAACTTTCTCAATTAAAACTTTGTAGTTCACATGAGCATATTCTTCTAGTTCGTTCATACTTCGAACCTCTTGCATCTCAAATTAAGGCATAATACTTCATCACATCAACATGCCAATCATACACATAAAGTTTCATGCTCAAGGAACTAACATAATCACATCATCATAAATATGCTCGAGGTTTATCATCATAAATATGCTCACTCGGCCTCCTATCTTATAGTATTTTATGCTCTACCCTTACGGGTCTTAAACTTGTATTGCATCATTATTACCCTCAAGAGGTCCAATTATGAGGGATTCCTAGGCATGTTCTCTAAGTTGTAAACCGTTTTTCCTCAATCTAACTATGCTGGAATAGAATTGTGTTTTGCCATGTCTAAGTGTGCTAGAATTTCTATTTTAAGTCCTTATCATCACCTTAAGCTTAGAAATTAATACCTAATCATTTATGAAAGGATTTTACACATGTCTTACTGATTATGAACCATTTATCCTTGAATTAATCATGCTGGAACAGATTTGCATTTTTATGCATTAAAGTGTTCTAGAATTCTCATTTCTAATCCTTTCAAGTTACTTATTCTTTTCTAACTTCTCTAAATCGATCCTTGCTTCACTCAAACATAATTTTACACATTTTAACACCTTAAAACAACATTTATGCAGTAGCCAATCATGAAGGGCAGAACCGAAATCATAAGCCCATAAAATCACATAATCTCATGAATTAAAATGCATACAAGTTGCTAGTTTTCTCTTGGAATAATTCTAGGGATTCAAAACTCTTTTAGGACTCAAATCCTTTCATTAAAATCATGCACTTACACATGAGGTCAGTAGCTACATTAACTTGTTCATAAAATAGATTCAAAGTATATAATTTTATGCATAATGTTGCTTAGGTGCTCCTAAGCTTGGAAAAATTACAAAACATAAACTATGGACACTTGTGATTAGAGGAACTCATACTAAGTCCATCATCATCACCACAAGGCCGAAATGGCTTCTTAAGAATGCCAACATTTTCTTAAAAACCTTACATAGGATACTTGGGTAAGTCTTTGAGCTCTAGACCATTAAGGTGTTGACATAAACTTAAACATGCTATGCACCTCATTTTGATTCTTCATTAGAAAATAAAGTGAAGACATAAAGTAAACATGAGATGTACCTTTTTATTATCTTTGGAGTTTAAGTGATGGCATTGAATATAAACATGCTAGGCAAGAAAGTAAACATAAGATGCAAGGTTCAATTCTTTATTTTAGTGCTCTAGACCTCTTGAGGTATTTACCCCAAATCAACAATCAACTTTAAGTTTGAAATAGGTAGGCTTTGAGATTTATTAAGTGAGGATGCACATTCTTGTTTTAATATTTAAGTTGTTTAGTGATGAGTTGAAAATAAACATGCTATGTAAAGCATTAAAGTAAACATGAATGCATCTTATTTTAGATCTTAGCTAGAGCTCTTTGCAAGACTTTAAAGGAACAAAATCTCAACCCATTATGTATCATAAGGCAAGCTTTAGAGTTCTTAGCACCTAGACTTCAAAGAAGTCTTAAGGTTTGACACTTTGTCTTAAGAAAATAGACACAAAGTTCAACACTTTGTCTAAACAAAATTACAAGAACTAAGTCATATTCTTTATTTTATTGCTCATGGGCTTCAATCTAGAGTAAAACTCTTAGAATGGCCGACCAACTTTAAGGTTGGCAAGGGTAAGCTTAGAGCTCTTTGAAAACATGTGATTAATTTTCTTTAACAAAACTTTTGTGATCTACTTTACATTTTTAGCAAACTTTGTTCAAACTAAGGCAAAGGAAACCGAAATCTTTAAGAAAGAAAGGAAAAGGAAAAGGAAACCGAATCATTTAAGAAAGAAAGGAAAAGGGACCAAAATGAAACTAAAGGAAAAGAAAGAAACACAAACATGTATGGTCCAAGACCAAGTTGTTTCAAGCTTTAGAGGTTTCTCACATGACAATAACAAGTCATTATCTTGAAACCTCATCATCAAGCTCATGTTATTTTCATAAAATAGCCTCTTGGCCGAAAATGAAAAGGAAAGAAAGAAAGGAGTTTGAACCAAGAGAAAACTAGAACTTTTTTTGAAGAAAACAAGTAAAAACATTAAAACAAACCCCTACCTAAGGAAGTCTTTGGAATGGAAGAAAGAAAGCTTGATTCTTGAAGAGTTGAGAAGACAAAATCTCCTCTTGGATGTGATGATGGATTCGGCCAAAGGGGAAACTCAAAGGAGATGATTTTTCCTTGAGTTTCTAAACTTGGGAATGGAAAGTTTAAGTGTTTAGGAGATGGTTTAAGGTGAGGTAGTGGTGGTTTATAGTTGCTTGTGGTGGTTTGTGGTGGTGGCAAGGTTCTTTGAGAGGTAGAAGAAAATGAAGAAGATGAAGAGAAGTTTGAGAGAAAAAGCAAGAAAATGCAAGACAACTAAACTTAGCAAATGATCTAAAGTGTATCAAGGTTCTTCAAGGCTTGGTATTTATAGAAAATTTTGCACAATGAGGGCTGATTGGGGAGATGGCCGACGGCCTTAGGGAGGGAAAAAGAGAGAAAATATCTCTTACAAGGTATGGGCAAATGCATGGTTGAAAGCATGGTGAGGTATGATTTGAGGTATGGTCTAGGCATGGCTCTTGAGTGATAAATCAAACAACATGTGGCACTTCTCCTTGGCCTTGCATTCAGCCAGAATTTGGGACAGCCAAGGGAGGAATTAATTTGCTCATGTAATTGTGTTTTAATGATGTGTTTAGGTGTTTCTTTGATTAAGGTTTTGGTTAGGAGTTGTAAGAAAGTGTTTAGGTGAGGTAATTGGGTAATTAGGAGTGCCAAGACTTGATTAGGAGGGCAATCTTACTAGATTAGTAATTTAAAATAATTCTTTTGGTCAAATGAGGTATGGCACAATTCCTTAATTTAAGGAATTGGAGAGAGAAATACTATTCAAGATTCCATGACTAGGAATCTTGAATTAAAGAATGCAATTTAGAGTTTAACTAAGCAATCTTAGGTTCTAATTAACCTTAATAAATTATTTTGACTCTAGATTAATTATCGAAATAAATTAATCTTCGATTAGAGCCTAATATTGCTTAGGTTTGCTTAATTGCGTCATTAGGCTCACTGGACACGTTCTAGGGGCAAAATGGTAATTTTACTAAAACTGGACCTTCGGCCCAAATAAACATCAAATATCACTCATAAACATCATTCCAAACTTCCTGGAAAATTCTGGGCTCAAACGGCACCTTTTACCCGTGTAGACATAGTGGGGTATTTTGGTCATTTTGAGCCGAAAGTTTGAAAACGAGATTTTCACCTCGGATATCATTCATAACAGTTCTAACCGCTTCAAACATTGAGTTGACCCATTCGGGGACTGCTTGGTCAACTGTCCTTTAATTCTGGTAAAAATGACCTTAGGACTTTTTGGTCATTTGTACTCAAGGCAGAAATTCGGGGCGTTATAGTGACAATTTGTTAACATCTACAATTCATTTTCAAGTTTTTTAAAGTAGATATTCCCATCCAATATTTTATTTGAAATTAGTTGAAATAAGCATGATAAAAAAAATTTGCATACAATAGTCAAAATGATCCCATGTATTTTCTAAAAATCATGCATTTTCATAGAAGGCTGTAAAATCATAATGTTTCTAATTTGGCACAATTTATAGAACATGTTCCTCAATTAAATAATTTTCTAAATTCATGGAAAGCATGTACGATGGATAGAAACTATCTATAATGGCAAAAAATAAAGTTATGAATTTAAACATGCTCACTTAGAGGGCTCAAAGGAAGGTGCTGATGAAAACTCAGGTTTATGAGTTTAAAATTTGGATCTAGGAGTTGGAGCTAGGATCAAAATAGAATTAGATTCTAAGGAAAACAACAAAAATAAATAGAAACGCAATAAAAGTGGGACTAAAAGAACATAAGAAAAAGATGGATAAGATAGAGGATGGAAGGTGTAACTTAACACCCTAATATTTAACTCAACACGCCTAGGACCTATTTAAGTTAATTATTAGTTATTTCTCTTTTGTTTCAGTTCTTAATTTAAACTCTTGGAAATACTTTAATGATTATAGGTAAAAAAATTTTAAAACAAAACGTGAGTCGTGCGTACTAAGTAAAACCCATAATCTATCTCGCACATATAGAGGAGAAATAAAATGAGTCACATGCGTGCATAACAATCACATGAACATAACCACATCATCATATATAATTATAACATAAGTATTAATTATTCCACATCATGCACCAAAATACACTACTAAAAGGGTATCATGCAACAGAGGTTGGGCTAGGTGTAGTCATCCAAAAAAGATATAAAAAGTATATGAACTAAAACATCTCCTCCTACTACTCCTACTGGGATATGCCTAGAGTAGATAACCTCTAACAAAAACATCAAAAGAAGGATTCTTTCAACGAGATATTCACAAGCACTCCAAGAGGTCCACCATCAACACCTACTAATGACACTCTCGAGAAGGGGGAAGGTATCGAGCACACGAGCAAGGTCGATAGGAGTAGCGAGACAACCCACAAAATGATAAGATTGGTTGGAGGATCAAAGTGTATCTCCCAAGTGAGAGCATCAACGTAGATCACTAATGTAGCCATTACCATCTGAAGATGAGATGGAAAAGAAAAAGAGAAGGAATGAGAAACTTGTACAAGAATCTCAATAGGGCTTTCACCTCCAAACAAATGTCATCATCTTCATCTTCAGAAACCTCGGGTTTCATTATGAAAATAGTGGACAATTAAGAAGATTCATTTATAAAGTTTCAAATACCATTATCCGAGACCCGTGTCTTTTAATATGAATCTTAATGTCATGAATGCAGGATATCATATTATGAAATGCATGTCAATGCATATGCAACATACCACAAGACTTGAATGAATTATAATAACATAAGGAATATAATTCATTTTAATATAATTTTTCCTCTTTACTCTCTTAGGTGACTTAACTTTCTTGTTCTCTCTTATGGGGCCACCCTAATACTCTATCCTCTTGAGAGTTCTAGGTTATGCGCTCATACCTAACTAGTCATCACTAGTCTACACTTATCCTATAGATAAGCAAATTCCCGACTCCGAAGTGCGGGTTAGAGGGCATAGGATCACCTTTCATAACCATTAATTCATGGAGTCTAAAGGATCACCTTTCATAACCTTTAATTCTGGAGTCTAGAAGATCAGTTCCATATGTTTTATGTCACCTTATCCTTATTGGATCACCTTTGATAACCTTTAATTCGGGATTTCCATGTGTTTATGTTATTTAGAGATGTAGTACATGAATATATAATCATAACTTATCATTCATTATTTCATGCTCAAAATTCCATAATTTTTCTAAGCCCACAAATTTGGTAAAAATCCGACGTATAACGTTTGAACGAAATTTCCCCATGCTGCATAAGGACACAATCAAATCCGACTCTAAAAGCATCACAGAACACCAAGAAACCACCTGTGGTCGAGGGCACCACAAAAATTGAAGCCATGGTCAAACAAGTCTTTATCTTCTAGAAACTCTCTTCACATGCATCTGACCATTGAAACTTAACATTCTTCTGAGTCAACTTGGTCAATGGTGCCGCTCTCCTTGAGAAGTCATTAACAAACCTTCGATAGTAACCTGCTAAACTCGCTAAACCCAGGAAACTACCGATCTGTAGCACTGGAGAAGGCCTTGGGCACTGCTAACTGCTTCAACTTTCTTCGGGTCCACTAGAATACCATCCTTGGACATTGTGTCCAAGAAACGCCAATTGTTGAAGCCAAAACTCACACTTAGAGAACTTGGCATACAACTGATTCTTTCTCATGGTTTGCAGGACAATCCTCAAGTGCCTCTCATGCTCCTCCTTGCTTCTAGAGCACACTATGATCAATGAAGACAATCACAAAGTGGTTTAGGAACAGCCTAAAACCCTATTCATCAGGTCCATGAAAGATGAGGGGGTTGGTTAACCCAAAGGACATCACCAAGAACTCATAGTATCCATAGTGTGTCCTAAAGGCCTTGGACACATCCTCGCCTTTGATCCTCAAGTGATGGTACTTGAAAGGCAGGTCAATCTTGGAAAAACACCTAGCCCCTTGGGGCTGATCAAACATGTCATAAATGTATGGCAAGGGGTATCGATTCTGACCTCCACCTTATTCAACTGGGTAGTCTATGCACATCCTTATAAACCCATCCTTCTTATTCACAAACAAGACTGGAGCACCCTAAGGTGAGGTACTCGATAGATGAACCCTTTCTCAAGCAATTCTTGCAACCTCCTTTAGCTTTTTCAACTCCGCAGGAGCCATCCGATATGGGGGAATAGAGATGGGGTTGACCTTGTGCTCAAGCTCTATCTAGGTGGCATACCCGGTAACTCCTCAGGAACACATCTGGAAACTCACATACGACTTGAAAACTCCAAGCTCACATGGCACTTTCACATCTCTGATCGAATCTAAAACCCACAATTGCCCTTGACCATAAGTCGCATGGTGCTCATTGCCGAGATCAAGCTAGAAGGAACCAAACAACTAGCACCCTTGAACTCCTGAGCTCGCCTCTAGGAACCTCAAACTTCACCACCTTGCTATAGCAATCCACCATAGCATGGCATGAAGCTAACTAGGCCATGCCTAAGATAACATCAAAGTCGGACATGTCCAATATGTGAAGATTTGCTAGTGTTTCCATGTCACCAACCTTGACCTCACAACCATTGTACATGACTGGACATAAAGGGGATCTAGAAGGCACCCCTACATAAAAAGGCTTTTCTAAACTGGTAGGGGTCTCTAAATGTACAAGCAAAGAATAGGGACACATAAGAATATGTAGACCCCGGTCGATCAAACACAAAGCCTCAAGGAGCGACGGTACTTGCTATAATTGCATTGGACGCTATCGCGTCCTGACGTGTCATAGCATGCGTTGGGGCTATCCCTAACCTGTGACCTCTATTGCCTTACCCTCTGCATCCTAGCCTTTGCCTCCAGGGCGTCTACCTCCAGCTCCTCGGCCCAAAGCAATGGAGCCTTTATGGGTCACTGCTGATATGATGGTGCTAGAGTGGTGAGGTTCGCGACCCCTGAGTAAAAGATCCTCTAGGAGAAGACAATCTCTCCTATGGCCTTCCTGGCCATAGCTGTGGCACCTTGATAATCCTCTTATGCACTTGCCCCGAGTGCTTCTTCCCACAGTTTGACATGCAGGGATGGAATGCCCAACACTCTACCAACTACGCTAACTACCTCCCTTGCTCTGAATGTGAAAGGCGGAGACCAGTCGCATAAACTCTGAGAGGTGCTCTGCTCTAGCCCTATCCTCGTCTAAACTGGCTCCACCCGAGAAGAGCCATGAATCTTGGCCCTCTTGGCCTCTGTAGCTTTTCTCTTTGCCAAACCGCTCTTTAAACCAATTGCCATATCCACCACCTAGGCATAATCCATGGTCCCCATTTGAGGTTATAAGATGAGGAACATGTCCTTAGGCAGTCCCTTAATGAACTCCTCACCCTCTCGGTCTAGAAAGAGGCATGCTTGATGCAAGAAAACCAATCCGATACCACTTTGTCACAACCCAATTTGGATCGTGACCGGTACATGAGGAACCTCATTCTCACGTAAGCTTTGTGATCACTACGCTGGACTATATGCATATCTTATTCATAAAATAAATTTCAAATTTGTAGATCAAATCTCATATTAAACTCATAGCAAATCTGAATAACTTTTTTTCTATAAATGAAATTCAAAACTGTAGTCATAACATGAATCGCTCTAGTTTCTCATTTACAAAAGAACCATGAATGTTATATCATTTAAATATAAATAAATCATGGTGTGCAAAATGCAAAACATATACATATATATATATATACATACATATATATATATATCAATGCATGTGGTCTAGTACCTTGCCCGTCATATTATTGGAGCACTCTACAAAAGAATCCAAAACATTGTGGCTCCATGCTAATGTGAAGCTCACCCACTATGAAGATATCTACTACTGAGGCAGAGGATGAGGAGGATCCTGAGCTAACCTATATCTATGGGAAAAAGAAGAGAAGAGGGGTGAGTTTTCCAATAAAACTCAATGAGTGGATCCCACTCATAACCGTACATGGGACAAGAAGGAATTATACATAAGTAATAATAATGCAGCATTTGCAATTCATTTCTATTTATTTTACATATGACTATAAAATCATAATTTAGTTGAATCATAAAACCCATATTTTCTCAAGGCGTTACAAAGAGATTAGATTATCCATAAACTGAAGGGTGGTACTCAGTCTCTGTCTAACATGAGTCCATAGATCTTAATGGTCCCTTACGTACCGCGTCCCTAGCAGATTGATTTAGAGTATGGATAACTTGCCCCTGGTAGGCCTTGGTATATCAAGGTTAACGGAATAACTCCTGTTAACTCACAGTTCTGCTCCTCTATAACGCCTCGGTCTCTGTGTGCAAATGATCGAAATGCCCCTGAAGTCATTTTACCTGGAAAAATAAGGATCGCGGTCCCCATCCTCAAGGGGATGTTTTGATGTTGATAGGGGATTATATGTGTTATGTGTGGTAATAGAGGAAAAGAATCTCATTTTTGAGTTTCGACGTGTGAAATTACCAAAATGCCCATGTGGCTGTTTGTCATCATTTTACGTGTCGGTTAGCCCGGACTTTACCAAAAGGTTTCAAATGATGTTTTTAAGTGAAGTTTAACAACAGGTTAAGCTCTAGCCCGAGCAGTTTAGTGCAAAATTATCATTTTACCCCTAGAAGTGTAATGAGCCTAATGACGTAATTAAGCAAAGCTAAGCAATATTAGGCTCTAATCGAAGATTAATTTATTTCAATAATTAATCTAGAGTCAAAATAATTTATTAAGGTTAATTAGAACCTAAGATTACTTGGTTGAACTCTAATTACATCTTTTGATTCAAGATTCCTAGTTATGAAATCTTGAATAGTATTTCTCTCTCCAATTCCTTAAATTAAGGAATTGTGCCCATACCTTCATTTGACTAAAAGAATGGTTTTAAATTGTTAATCTAGTAAGACCACCCCTAAATCAAGTCTTGACTACCTTAATTAACCATTACCTCACCTAAACACTTTCTTACAAACTCCTAATCAAAACCTTAATCAAAGATACACCTAAACACATCATTAAGCCATAATTACATGGACAATTTCTTCTCCTCCCCTTGGCTGATATGCTCCGAATTCATGCCCCCAAATTGTGTCACATGTTGAGTTTGTTTCACTCAAAAGACCATGCCTTAAGCCATGCCTTGCCCATACCTAGCCATACCTCCAACCATGCCTTTGAATGACAAGCTTTTGAAGATATTTTCTCCTCCCCATGGCCTTGAAGCCGTCGGCCATTTCCTCCCATTGGCAGCCCCATTGTTTCAATTTTCTATAAATACCAAGCCTTAAAGAACTTGGTTACACTTTAGATAATTTGCCAAGTTAAGCTTTCTTACTATTTTCTCTCTTTTCCTCTCAATTCCTCTTCATCTTGTTCTTTTTCCTCCACCCTCAAAGAAGGCTTTCCACCACCACAAGCCACCATAAACAACCTTGAACCACCACTCCCCCCTCAAACCACCTCTCAAACACCAAACCTTTCCATTTCCAAGCTTACTTTCTCAAGGAAAAATCATCTTCCTTGGTTTCCCCTCTTGGCCGAATCATCACTTTCATCAAAGAGGATATTTTGTCTTCTCATTTCATCAAGGATCCAAGCTTTCTTTCATTTCTTTCAAGACTTCTTTAGGTAGGGGTTTTATTTCAAAGTTTTACTTGTTTTCTTCAAGAAAGGTTCTAGTTTTCTCTTGGTTCAAAACTCTTTTTCTTCTTCTTTTCCTTTTCAGCCTTGGAGCTTTTTCATGAGAAAAACTTTGGCTTGATGATGAGGTTTCAAGATAATGGCTTGGTTATTGTCATGTGAGAAACCTCTAGAACTTGAAAATCTTGGTCTTGGACCATATATGCTCTTGGTTTCTTTCTTCTTTTTTTTGGCTCAAAGTTTTCGACTATCTTTTCCTTCCCCTTAATGGTTTTCGGTTTCCTTTTCCTTTATTTGAACAAAGTTTGTTAAAAATGTTAAGTAGATCACTAAAAGTTTTGTTAAGAAAACTAATCATATGTTTTCAAAGAGCTCTAAGCTTACCCTTGCCAACCTTAAAGTTGGTCGGCCGTTCTAAGAGTTTTACTCTAGATTGAAGCCCATGAGCAATAAAATAAAGAATATGATTTTGTTCTTTGTATGCTTGTTTAGATAAAGTGTTGAGTTTTGTGTCCATTTTCTTGAGCTTGATGATGAAGTTCAAAACCAAAGGCTTCTTAGAAGACTTGGTGCTAAGAACTTTAAAGCTCACTTTATGTTGTTAAGATACATATTGGGTTAAGGTTATAACGTTCCTCTAAAGTCTTGTAAGAGCTCTAGTTAAGATAAAATGAGTTGCATTCATGTTTATGATTATACCTTGCATAGCATGTTTATTTTGATGCCATCACTAATCTCTCAAGAATAACTAAATGAACTTGCATTATCATCTTTAAATTTCCAAGCTTGCATTTCATGTTTATATTTCAATTCATCACTTAATCTTTAAAGATAATAATGAGGTTGCATCTCATATTTATTTTATGCTTTTACTTTATTTTATAATGAAGAGTAAAACAAATGCATAGCATGTTTAAGTTTATGCCATCACCTAAACACCCTAGAGCTCAAAGACTTGCCCAAGTATCATAAGTAAAGTCTTAAAAAATGGAAGCATTCTATGAATGCCATTTTGGCTTTATGATGATGATGAAGGACTTGATGTGAGTTCATTTAATTATAAGTGCCAATAGCTTATGTCTTGAAATTTTTCTAAGTTTAGGTGAACTTAAAGAATGCCATGAGCAAGATTTGATGTTTTAAATCTAGTTCATGAACAAATTGTTTTAGCTACTGACCTCACCCACATTTATGTGATTTCAATGAGATTAATCTAGTTCCTAAAATGATTCCAAGAGAAAGCTAGCAACTTATATGCTTTTAAATAATGAAAGTATGTGACTTATATGAGCTATATTTTTCGGTTCTGCCTTGTGCACTTGGCCACTATATAAATTTTGTTTTATAGTGTTAAAATGTGTAAAATTATGTTTGAGTAAAGCAAGGATCAAATTAGGGAAGTTAGAAAAGAACAAGTAACTAGAAAGGACTTAAAATGAGAATTCTAGAACACTTAGAAACAAAAATTTATGAATTCTGTTCCAGCATAATTGAGCTTAAGGAAAATGGTTTATAATTAGTGGATATGTGTAGGAATCTCTCATATTTGGTTTAGGAATTGATTATAGGGCCTTAGAGACGGATCTTAAAAGGGTAAAAAATGGAGATTCAGGACCCCGTAAGCGTATGATAATTTTCTGCCTAAGTGATGCAATGCTGTTTGGATATATTAGTGAACATAAATCTTACTGAGAATTGTAAGCAATGATCCCTTAGGTGTTATAAGGAACTATAATGGGTGTTAGGATGCTTAGATTATAAGTTTAAGACCCGTGAGGGCCAAAGCATAAGATATCTTAAGATAAGAGGATGTGAGGTAAGAATGAGATCAAGTGTGTATTGCTTTGATGTATGTAAATGTTTTAAATACCGTGAGTATGAGAACGTATGGATGTGTGGCATGTTGCTATGATGATGTGGTATGCTATGTTTACAATGCATGAGAATATGAGATATGAATAAAGGATATGTTATATGATGTTCTATGGTTGTATGCTCATGTTGCATCCATATAAGATATGATAAAGTGGAAATGATCCCATTATGACTTCCCGAGTTAAGGGTTGTAGGGTGATCCAAGAAAGAGATATGTTAATGAGGAAATGATCCCATTATGACTTCCCAATTTAAGGGTTTACGGGTGATCCAAGAAAGAGATATGATTCTCCCTCTTTTTTCCCGTATGAATCTAGCGACGGCTAGTTAGGATGAGCTCATTCCTAGGCGATGGGTGTATTTGGAGTTTTGATGGCTATGTGAAAATCGGAGGCGGCATGTTGGGTGGATTTTGGTGGCTACAATGAGGGTGGAAAAAGTTAAGAAAGGAACTTGAAGAGTTTAATTATGATAAAGTAAAAGACGCACTTGCATATATTTCGTGGTTGTTCCATTGGTGCTTATAATTAAGTGATATATGTGGAGTACGTGAACTGTCATGCTCAAGCATTGCCATGCATACATAAAATATCTGCTGCATTCATACCATCAAGACTCATGCTAAAAGAAACCCACTTTGGATAATAGGATTTGAGAAATTAAAACTGAACCTATGTATGTACACCTCTTTTATAATGAAACCTGAAGTGGCTGGGGGTGACAACGATGACACTTGTGTTAAAGTCGGGGAGCCCTAGAATCTTCTATAAGTATTCTCACCCCTTTTGTTTTCCCTCCCGTGTCATCTCCAACGGGATTGATACAGATGTTCATGATCTTCCTTGAGGCGTGGGCGTAGGAACCACGTCGTCTAGATAGAGGGCGTAACGGAAGCATGAAGACTAGTCTAGCCTCGTTAACACTTTGTTTTGCGTTAGTTAAAGTTGTTTGGTGTAATTGATCCCCTAGGTGTCCTTATATTTATAAGGACATCGTTGTTATGTTACGATTATGATATACTACTATAATTTATGTTGTGATTATTCTATGGTTTATTCATGGTTGTTATGATGACGTATATCTGGTTGTTATGTCTTATATTTAATAGTTGGTATCTATGCGCATATGCGGCTCACATTTTAAGTCTTAAGTTTGAAAGAAAAATTTAGTCATATTTTATTACTCGTATTTTAAAGAAAAGTAAGTCAAGATCTGAAACAAAGGCGTAACAACTAATAACTAACCGGAATGTGACTCAAGCATATGAGATTAAAAGTTAAGGTGTTACATCCTCTTAATTCCTAATATAAAATCAATGAAATCATAAAAGGGTAGTTCTATGTGTACTAAATTCAACATTTCTCAACTATTAAAATTAAAGCATAAGCTTTACATAACCTTTCATTAGCCGTAGTGGCTCTCATCCCCAAAATCAATTCTCAAATCATGAAATAATTAGTATAATATCGACTTAATCCAATAATGGTCCCATGCACTTTGAAAGTTCAACAATTTTCATGAGGTGCTTCAAATATATAAACTCAAATTTTAAAATCACATGCATATAATTCCATATCGTACAAAAACTCAAGTTCTAATTTCTAAATACTTTATAAAGCTGGAAAATAATTAATATAATGACCAACATAGGACCATGGGATCAAACCCACTAACCTGAGGGGTAGAAAGTGAGGAACTTCTCCTAAAGCTTGGGAAAGGGATGACACCAATGTCTATCTTTGCAATCATAAAACTCATCAAAGATCTATGGGTACTCTTAGATTACCCTAAAACAACTATAACATTGGGAGAACTCCCATTATTTAACAATAATGAGAGAAAATAATAATCCATACTAAGAACATGGAAGAATGAGAAGAGTGGAAACAAAGTCTATCAACATAAATATACCTTGATGATTTGGGGCAGCTATATTTGAATAGGATTAAGATAAAAGAGAGAAAATAGGGGTTTAGGGGTTCTGTTCGAGAAAAATTGGAAGGAAAGAGTGGGGGAAAGGTTTTATAAAAAGGGGAGAGCTAAAAGTGGAACAATGCCATTTCTGGGTACTATTCACGTTCCAGGGCAGTCAGGTGTATGAACCCCCACACTATGCACTTATGACCGCTATAGCAGTCCTAGACCATTGAACCACGTGAAAGCACCCGGTGACTGCCATGGCGGTCTTGGACCACTATACGTGACAGCAGCCCCAACTTCTGCATTTTTCTGTCATTTGGCATCTAGGTTGTCTCAATACTCATTTATTTACATAAATGTCCTCATTTATTTTACTATCGACTAACTTTAAAATATAAATATAAATAAGAAAATACCCCCCATTTGGATTCAAATAAAATATCATAAAAATCAAAATCCCAACAAATCAAAATCTAAAATTTGAGTTTTAGTTCAAATTCAGAAATTTTTGCGATTTTATAAACTTGTGTGCTGAAAATGAAATGTCTAAAGGTTTCATAAAATTCATTAAAAATCGCTCTTTAACTTATTTTCCTTTGGGAACAGTTACCGGGATATAGTCTTCCAAGGATGTGTAGGATCCAAACTTATTGAAATTTAGGACTTTACAACATGGGTGTATCCTGGGACCTGAGGCTTATAGAAAAATTTACTAACACGTGTACCTGGATCACAGGGTGGTGATAAGGGACATTTATGTCACTTATCTTGCTTCTAAACCTTAACTTTTGCATAAGTTTTGATTAGTTATTGATGAAAATAATAGTGATTGTTGACCTGTCCCTCATTGTGCAATTTTATGGAATCATTGACTATTGCACTAATTGTTGGAATATTTATGGAATTAAAGTTTGTTGCATTTAACCCATCTCTTTGAGTATGATTTTTGTACATTGGAACATTGGATTGAGTGCAAAATATCAAAAGAAAGGCTGGAACTCTCTAGAAGGAACTAGGAGCTAAAAAGGAAGAAAAATGAGAAGGTCACCAAGTGCCAAGGTGGAGAGGTAGAGTTTAGCTGCCATCAAGCCCGAAGACTGGAGTCCAGGTTGAATGGTAGAGATGAAAAATTCATAAAAGTAAAAAGGATAAAATAGACAATGTCCATGAAATTAATTTTTAAAATGCTAAAATATAAATATTATATTTTTATTTATTTGATAAAAAACCTTTTCATCATAAGTATATATGTCAAAACCCACCCCAAAAGCCCACCCAAAATAAAATGCTGCCAAAAGCCCACACCAAAAAATTAAAAAACAATTCAAACAATTATTTTTTTAATGTTTTGATGAATTTTTTAAGAAAAAAATATTTTAAATTTTTTTTTATTTATGTATACCCAATTTTCAAGGTTCATAACAATTATACACTAACTTTGACTAAAAAATGTTAGTGTTAATAATGTTATTTGTGAGTTATGATGTTTTATTTTTAAGTTTTAACTTTAAGTGAATGATATTAACTGTACAATGGTACTGTATTGGTGAGTGTACATATTTTTTACTTTTTTCTTTTTTGGGTCATACGTTTCTTATTTTTTTACTAATAAATTATGAATTTTTTTAAAAAAATAAAAGACTTAGTCCAAAGCCCCCCCAACCCGTCTAAAACTTCAACCCAACCTGTTAAATTTGTGATTTACCATACCAACCCTGGAAACTAGCCGTTTTGACATTTCTAATTGTATCATAAGGGTTGATTGATTTTCCAACTATTGGGATCAGGGACCATTGCAAGCACCATCCTAATCTCCCCATGTTAGACGGATCCTGAAAGTATTTGATAGTTTCTTTTCTAATCAAACTTCTCTTTTTTTTCTTTTTCTTTTCTAATATTATCGACTTTGGAGAGGTATACGTCCTTTTCATCAATAAAGAGTTTAGATATAAGTGATTAATGTGTTAGCCAAATTTTGAGTAGAATTTAGATATATTTCATTAGCATATGCGGCTGTAAAAAGGTTTACTCACGTATGGTTTAAATAAGTTTTGGGTTTTTGGGAAAATAAACGAATTTGGTTTTCGTTCTGGATTAAAGATCTAATATCACGGCTCCAGGTAAGTTCCAGTAAAATTCAAATTCCTACGCATAATGTTCACCCAACAAAACTATGATTACTACTTACTCCTAACACTAAACCACCCCTTACTACCTTATCTTTGTAGAAGATTTTAAATATGGTGCCCACTCCCCTACAGTTGAAAGTCAATGCAGTTTTTACAGTTGTTTTTAACCACATTTCATAAATGTGGTTAAACGCAAATAAAAGTGTGGCCAAACACAATACTCACAAACTTGGACCGTGCAAAGGCACTGTAGCAAGCACTGAATTCGGACAGTCCGAATTCAGATGAAAAAAAAATTGCACTTAACCACATTTTGTAAATGTGGTTAAATGAAAATAGTGTGGCAAATTTCAATTAACCACATTTTATAAATGTGGTTAAATAAAAATAAACCTGTAGCTAAACATCTACACACACTACAATCCTCACAGTCTCCCTCCTCTTTCCCCACCTACCACTTCCCATCCCCACCACCAACCACCCACTTTCACATTACATTTTGTATAAATATTCTATGTATTATTTGGACAAAATGAATTCTATGTAGTGTTTCCTTTTTTTCTAAGTTTTCAGCTTTTAATTTATCTGTATTTATTTATGTTTGTTTATAATTTGACTTGTCCGAATTAAATTTAGGGAACAATGGGTGTTTTTTATTTTTTCTTTTCATATTTATTTTTTAATTTGTACTTTTAAAATTTTATTTCTGACCTTCTATGTGAGATGACAATGAATGCGTGGTCGAAGCCGAAGTAGTGGTGGTGGTGGTCGAGCTCCTGGTCACCACTTGTGTTAAAAAAGAAAGAAAAAAAGTTGTGAAAAAAATACATCGAAATCTAAAAAAAAAATTACTGTTGACACTCCAATGAATTGTGTTAAAATTAAATATTAAAAATAAATGCTAACTCTTTATTATAACGTGATGTGTAAAGCAAAATTAAGGACACATGATTTGTCTAATCAACAAGTTTCAACCGAAATCTGAAGAGAACTCGTCCACCTCAAGCTATTAATATTCAAATCTTCGGGAAACAGAAGTAACCATACTGGTCCCTTAATTAAGATATTTCATACTAAAAGGCTAAAAGTCAAACTAACGCTTTTTTAAGGTTACCATAATTTATTGTCAATTGACTCCAACGACGGACAAAGGAGTCTTCCTCCAGCAGGAGGAAATTTATTCTTCCTCTATCCCACATGTTGTGACCCTTCATTTCTTTGGGTCCATCGCTTTTATGAATTCCAAAGCTGATTCAACGGTGTGTTATGAGATTCATGTCTTTCTGCTTGAGTATATATATATAAGAATTTTTCAATCATCCCCTTTTCCTCAAACATGTTGCTGCCATGACAAAACCAAAACAACCATTTCATAAGACAAAACTCAGTCTGATGAGAACTACAACTCTCTACAATAATCCTTACATTTCTTGGCTTCGTAATCGTTACCCTCCTCATCACAACAACATGTGCACAACAATCCCCAAACTACGTGGGAGATGACTGCCGCAACGCATCACAAGAAGCTCTAACAGGAGCATACCGAACCAACCTCAACAGCGTCCTGTCCTGGCTATCCTCCGATGCGGTAACAGGCAGGGGATACAACCACACCAGCATGGGAACCGGCACAGCTGATGTTGTCTTTAAAATATAAATGTAAATAAAAAAATATCTCTCATTTGTATTTAAATAAAATATTATAAAAATTAAAATTCCAACAAATTAAAATCCAAATTTTGAGTTTTAGTCCAAATTCCAGAATTTTTAAGATTTTATAAACTTGTAGGCTGAAAATGAAGTGTCTAAAGACTTCATAAAATTTATTAAAAATTGTCTTTTAACTTATTTTTTTTGGGAATAATTACCGAAACTTCATCCAAGAATGTGATTCTATCATATAGCTCTCCAAGATATGTATGATCAGACTTAATGAAATTAAGAGGAATAACATGGGTGGTCTTGGGACCTTGAAGCTGTATAGAAAAAATCTATTGACACGTGTACCTTGGGTATCACAAGGTGGTCCTGATAAGAGGTATTTATGTCATTTATCTTGCTTCTAAACCTTAGCTTTTGTAAAAGTTTTGATTAGCTATTGATGAAAATAATAGTGATTGTTGACCTATTCCTCATTGTGCAATTTTATGGAATCATTAACTATTGTGCTAGTTGTTGGAATAATTATGGAATTAAAGTTTGTTGCATTTAACCAATCTCTTTGAGTATGTTTTGTACACAGGAACATTGGATTCACTACAAGAAAGTTGTCATATACCCACGGTAAAAAACCATAGGTAAAAGCATAAAAATCGTGGGTATAGCCTCAAAAACTCATACCCAGGACGTATGCTTTCGTCATTTTTACTATGCCTTTACCCATGATTTTTTGCTTTCAGTATAACATATAGTGACGGTACCTATTATGTAACACCTTGAAAATTACTAAAAAAATTAATTTGAGCTTTGTTAGTTATAATTATAAAAATATAACAGTTTAGCAATGATGAGGGTGGCCAAACAGACATATAAAAAAAAAATTTGGGTAGGGATGAATAGTAACCTTGCGTGCCCTACGGCCCGGGAGGCGAAACCCTACATCCTGACCAGGAAATGCCTGATTGAGAAAAGAGAAAGTTAAGGTTAGAAATAGTTATGAATAAGGATTTTATACCTAAATTTAATTTTCGGATAATATCGTTACTCTGTATGGTGTTTACCCGTTTAGTGAGATTTCATGTAGGTTTCTTACACCGAATGAAACTTGTGCAAGTTTGCCACCTAAGGAGGACAAGTGTGTGGCTTGAGATGTGCCACACCTTGTCACCTTTATGATTAGCCAATAGGAATCTTACAAAATTTTATCTATTTATCTTAAGGAAATAATTTTTGTGGTAGAAAACAATTCCAACACCTGTTATAATAAATGACTCAAGATCACAATTACTTCCTTTCTTCTTCAAAATTTCGTGCAGCCTTCAAAGAGACAAACCGGCCACCATTTTCATCCTCTTGAGCTTCACTTTGAATTCTAATCCCAAAATCCCTAAGCTAGAGTTGCTAAAACTCCAAAATTCCTTTACAAAACTTGTTCTACACCTCAAACCCTACAAAACTAACCGATTAAAATCTCTATCCCTCACCAAAACATATCTTGCTACTTCACCCTCACTGAGTTAAGGAGGATTTTGGGTTGATTTGGGGAGCTTTGGGGAGCAAGAAGACAATCTTAAAGCATCTTGGGGCCAATGAGCCATTAAGACACTCAAAGTAGGGTTTCTGTTGTCTTTCTTTGTCAACTTTTCCTGATCTGTTTTGACTTGAGATAGGTCCAAAATTTCTGTTGTATTGAGTGATATTATGTTGATATTGATGTATTAATTTTGGTGGTGTGTTTGGATGGTGTTAGAAAATAGTTTTTATCAAAAGAAGTTTGGACTAGGCTGCTGAATTTTCGATTTTCCTGGAGCAGGAGTGGTGCATGAATTTTCTGATATATTTGTGGGTATTTTCATAAGTTATAAAAATTAGATATTGGAGTTAACATCTTAAGCTAACTATATGAATTTTCTTGGGTGTCGATTTTAAGGTTTACTACCTCAAAAAAAAAAAAAATCAGAAACCGAAATGAGACTAGTGTTGTCTTGATTGTTGAAACTGAAGCAATAAAGTTGTCCAATTTTATTACTATAGCAAATGATTGAACTAGCCCTTGAAATTTTTACACGAGGTTAATAACATATTGAAGTATCACTGTAAATTTTATTGTGCATTGATTCAATCATTTGCTAAGGTTAAAAGTTATAAGAACTCTGGTCTAAGCTGTGAATTGATGGTCCCTGACCACTAAATTTGTACAATTTACTGAAGGAGTTAGAGAGCTCTGTTTGTGTTGAAATTTTTAGGGGACCTTGTGGACACATTAAAGTGTCCTTGAGAATTTTTATAACTTTTGAATTGCTTGTTTGGTGAGCAAATAAATTTGTGTTACAATGGTGTAAAATCTGCCATTATGTTGGAAATGCAATAATGCTTTGAATTGATGAAGTAATGGCATTTTAGATTCTAGTATGACATGAATACTTGATGTTACCTATTTGGCCATGTGACTTGTGACATATAAATGCATGCTAGAAGAAGTAAAGAGTGGTTTATGAGCCATGATTGAGATTTCATTGTGAATAAAATGCCTTTATGTGCTTTATGCATGCATTTGCAAAAAGAAAAGAGAATGTACAAAGTCTACTTGTGCATGTTCTGACATATGGACAAAACAGAAACAAGACTTAGATTGAATGAGGGGAAGGAAACAGAAAGAGGAACCTCCCTAAATATTTTGAGTCGATAGACGTATCGGTTAAAAATAATCTGTGTGATTCGGAAATGAAAAAAAGTGAAGTTTCGATGATCACATATAGCACTTAGCTCATCCTAATAAGCAATCTATTTCCCTTGGGTGGTGTGATCCACTACAAATATCATTTGGTATAAATTATTTATTGTGGAATTGTCCACGGCAAATACCCGTTGGGTATAACTAAGTCTTTCCTATGTCAATAAAAAGAGAAAATGCACTGACTTGATTTCTATGACCAAAAGTGGAACCATGTCACATTGAGATAAGTTCACTGCATGTATTATATGCATACTCATCTTACTCTAGATTGGCTGCCTGGGATGAATTATTATTTGTTGAAACATTATGACATATTTGCTCTAAGTGGTTGATTATTAAAAGCTACCCACTTCGGAGGGATGATTTTAGAACCTTAAAAATGTATCTTTAGTTTATGTTGCATGCTCACATTTTTGTAATAAACCAAAGTGGCTTGGGCGATGACGATGACAGTATGATGGTGTAACTGAAGAGTTGCCCTATTGAGAATTGTTTAATTCTCACCCCTATGTGTTTGTGTTTCCGTGTCGTCTCCAGGTTAAATCAGGGATGATGACGCCTACGGAAGAACTAGAATGGCAATAGTGTAGTAGTGAATGTTTATATTATGCTGTAATTAGTGGAATGGATATGTATGGAACTATATTAGAGAAGATATATGTACTAAAGCTCATAAAGGAGCTTCCTCTTGTACTCAGCTATGTACTCAATAAATATAGTGTTCTTTTGTTATATGTTTTAATAGAATTGCGCTTAGTTATTATCTATATTAATCGAGCTTGCTATAGATACTTAAGAAAGATCCGCTAATTAATAAGTAACAACTCTTGAGTATGACGTCATGACTTAAGGATGGGGTTGTACTTGGGAGGTGTTACATTATGGTATAGAGCAGTTCATTCTTGTAGGACCTTGAGGAATGGACTAGCTATGCTTCCTTAGTAAATGTCATGCATTATAATTTTATATATGTGTATGACATGGTTAGGTTGATATTTAGCCTAATCAACTCAATAATTCTTGTTTAGTGTGACAGGAATCAATGACTTCAAATCGGCAAACTAGGAGCGAGTAGGAAATAATGCCGAAATGATGTACACCTTTCGTGAAATGGCGGCGGCTATGAGAGAACAAGTTGCGGCAGACCTGACTGATGGAATGGTTGGATCGACATGCCAAAGGAAATCCGTGGGGAATCTTAGAGGAGTAGAAGTGGACAGGGAATATGAGAAGTTTGCAGAGTTTAGGAAAGCAAATCCTCCGCTTTCGAGGAGCTTTCAATCCAAATAAAGCAAAAGAATGGATTAAAGCCATGGAGAAGATTTTTTAGTTCTTCCCTAGATGATCCGAGAAAGTTGCTTTTGCTACCTACATGTTAGAAGTAGATGTCCAATTTTGGTGGGTTGGCATCAAGGGATTATTTGAAGCATCCCAAACTAAAGTTACTTGGGATATCTTCAAAGAAGCTTTCTACCACAAATACTTCCCTATTTCAATGAGAAATGCAAAGGAGCTGGAATTCATGGCGCTTAAGCAAGGATCTATGAGCATAGCAGAGTATACGGCCAAGTTCGAGGAGCTCTGCAGTTTTCCATTATCTACCAGCGTAATCGATGAAGCTTGGAAATGCATGAAGTATGAAGGAGGGTTACAGGAAGATATTGAAGTTGCAGTGGTCTCAGAAATTCGGATTATGCAACCCTAGTGAACAAGTGCCAACGTGAGAAGATTCCAACAAGAAACTAGCAAACATCTAATCTGCGAAAGACTTTTAATAAGGGACTGGCGCCTCAGACCAAGATTATAGGAAGCCTGGCCCCAAAGGAAGCAGTTCAGCCAATCTGTATGAGGATAAACAGGTAACAACAGTCAACCACGAGACAAGATTGTCTAAAATGTGGAAAGAACCATGGGGTAGACCTTGCTTGGCTGGACAATAAGTATGCTACCGTTGTGGCAAACCGGGGCATAAGATTTGGGAGTGTCTTGAAAGATATCCAAAACCTGCGAAAAGTCAACAGAAACACAAAGAGTTAAGACGACACCACCACCTAACAATCCGATTAGAGGTAGGAACGTTTAGGGTTCAACTGTTCCCTTTTGTTTGCCTATGTGTAAATTTCTTGTTTGATTTATGAAAATTGTCTTTTGAGAGTGTTTTCAAATAAATTTTGAGGACAAAATTCTTTTTAAGGTGGGTGGTAATGTAACACAGAAAATTACTAAAAAAATTAATTTGAGCTTTGTTAGTCATAATTATAAAAATATAATAGTTTAACAATAATGAGGGCGACCCAATGGACATATAAAAAAAAAAAATTTCGGCCTGGTGAATAGTAATCTTGCCTATGGGCTCGCAGAAGCTTAAACCTAAAATGGACTAGGAAATGCCCTGATTGAGAAAAGAGAGTTAATGTTAGAAATAGTTAGGAATAAGGATTTTATACCTGAATTTAATTTGGGTGATATCAATTCAATTTGGTACGGTGTTTACCCGTTTGGTGAGATTTCAGTGTGCAGTTTCTTACATCGAATGAAACTTGCAGTGCAAGTTTGCCACCTAGGAGGACAAGTGTGTGGCTTGAGATGTGCCACACGTTTTCACCTTTATGATTAGCCAATAGGAATCTTACAAAATTTTATCTATTTATCTTAAGGAAACAGAAAAGAGGAACCTCCCTAAATATTTTGAGTCGATACGTATCGCTAGGAATAGATCTGTGTGATTCAGAAATGAAAAATGTAGTTCGATGATCACGTATAGGACTCAGCTATCCTAATAAATAGTCTATTTCCCTTGGGTGGTGTGATCCACTACAAATACCATTTGGTATAAATTATTTATTGTGGAATATCCACGGCAAATACCCGTTAGGTATAACTAAGTCTTTCCTATGTTAATAAAAAGAAAAATGCACTAACTTAATTTCTATGGCCATAAGTGGAACCATGTCACATTGAGATAAGTTCACTGCATGTATTATATGCATACTCATCTTACTCTAGATTGGCTGCCTGGGATGAATTATTATTTGTTGAAACATTATGATATATTTGCTCTAAGTGGTTATTATTAAAAGCTACCCATTTGGAGGGATGATTTTAGAACCTTAAAAATGTATCTTTAGTTTATGTTGCATGCTCATATTTTCGTAATAAATCGAAGTGGCTTGGGGCGATGACGATGACAGGATGATGGTGTAACTGAGAGTTACCCTACTAAAAATTGTTTAATTCTCACCCCTATGTGTTTGTGTTTCCATGTCGTCTCTAGGTTAAGTCAGGGGATTATGATGCCTGCTACGCATAAGAACTCGGAATGACAATAGTGTAGTAGTGAATGTTTATATTATGTTGTAATTAGTGGAATGGATATGTATGTAACTATATTAGAGAAGAGATATGTACTAAAGCTCATAGAGGAGCTTCCTCTTGTATTCAGCTATGTATTCAATGAATGTAGTGTTCTTCTGTTATATGTTTTAATAGAATTGTGCTTAGTTATTATCTACATTAATCAAGCTTGCTATAGATACTTAAGAAAGGTCCGCTAATTAATAAGTAACAACTCTCGAGTATGACGTCATGACTTAAGGATGGGGTTGTACTTGAAGGATGTTACATATTACCATCAGAAAATGGCTTGATTTATACCTACAGATTTCATTATGTCACTATAGGTTTTAGTGACAAAACTAAAAACCGTAAAAATAATCACTAGGTAATTACCCACGGAAACAATTCTGTCACTATATACTTGAGAGCAAAGGCCTTTTTCTATGAGTATAGCTTATAGCCACACTTTTATTGGTTTTTAATTTTCCGTGGGTATAATTTATAATGATTTTTTTTTGTACAAAAAATTAGAATTTGGAATTCAATTTATGTATTTAAATTTATATATATATGAATTACAATCATATAAAAAAAGACTCCAATTATATTAAAAGTAAAATAAATCTTAAAGTAATAGATATCAATATTACAAAGAAATATAATCATATCAATATAAAAAAGTACATATGTTATGCTCCCATAAAGTAAATATGGTGCATACAAAATACAATTCCAAAATACAATCTCCCTTGGATACTTAGTAATGCGGCAGGAACTTGAAACTTAGCCTTGCTATTCTTCCCGGAATCTACAAGCAGAGGAAATGTAACAAGTGTCCATATCAGAACTATAACGACGATTGTGCCAAATGGGAGGGCAGAGGTAGCATTGTAAGCAATTGCAACAGTGTTCAAGAAGCAGAATGTGTGAAACCACTATAAAAAAATTATGTGTATTGTGGAGGTTGAATTAGGGCGGTTTGAAACCGCCATAATATGAGTGAATTAGGCGGTTTTCTTGCTGCTACAATTTTAGTTAGAAGAATGGTGGCCTACTTAAACAAACCCAAACCCAAGCCCTAGCCTTCTCTGACCTCTCTCTTTCTCTCGTGTATTTTCCAGATGGTGCTTCCCCCAAATTGTTGAGTTCACATTCCACTCTCATTTTACCATTTACCCCAAGTTCAGAGTCACATATCTCTCTCTCTCTACCCAAGGACAATGTGGCAAGCCGTGCGATAGTGGAGTGAAACGATGGAATAGGAGAGTTTGGAGGCAACAGAGCTCGCGAACCAGGAGGGCCAGTGGATGACGACAATAGAGAGGAGTACGACATCAATAGAACCGATAAAAGGATCGCTTAGCACAATAATATGATTAAGGTTTGTCCTTGCTAATTCCTTCCATGAGTTGTTGATTTTCTTATTTGCTCTTATCTCTTAATCTTCGATTCTTATGCTAAAAGTTGATGAGGTTTCTTTGAAAAATAGGTTGAAATTTTGGTTGGCCCTGTTTCAAGTTGTTCTATGAAATTGAGCTTGCAATGTGTTTGATGAAATGTTTGAATCAATGTTCTCCTCTCTTATTTTTGAATCCTTTCTTAGCTCTTCAATTGCTTCAAGGCTGCCTCTCAGGAGTGACTATGGTACGTCCTCCAATCTCCTTTCTTAGCTAAAGGTATCATTCCCACCTAACTAAACCCTAATCTTTATGTATGATACCCAGTTTAAAACAAAATTTAAAAAATAAGCAGGACCCTTTGTTGGTTCTTGAAGATCAATTCGGTTGCTTTATTTTTTTTTGGTTAAAATATGAATTTAAATTTGGTATTTTGTAAAGTCAAAATGTTGTGGGTTGGTCTAGGTTGTTGTAACACCTAATATTTAACCCAATACGCCTAGGACGTATCAAGACTAATTATTAGTTATTACTTCTCTTTAAATTCATTTACAAAATACTTAGCGAAAAAATACAGGTAAATTTTTTTTTTGAAATGATTTATATAAAACAAAGTGCGAGCCTTTGCGTGTAACATATAAAACGTGAAGCGGAAGAATAAATAAAACATACAGGACATAAGCATTAAAGAACACATCCATCATAAACATCATTCCTCATCACATTAGATAACATAGTTTAGTACATTACAACAGAAATATAACAGAAATATAAAGTCTTACCCATACTAGTGGAGAGCTTGCAGGACAATAACATAAAATAAGAAACATGAAGACAGATACATGGAACAACCCCAAAAGATACTCCCAAGCTAAGACTCTCCCTCCCTTGAGCTATGGACGACACTCCTACTCATCTCTCGGTGGCACATACCCAATGAACTGGACAAGCTCCTCTGATGCGTGAAGGCGGAAGGATGGCGAGCATGCCCGCCACGGTGAGGGCGCATCTCTGACGTCGTGCTAATCTCCGCGCGTCACCGTCTCCTCGCTACCTATCCGATATCCATGGGTACGGGCGGAACCCGAGAAGGGATGAGAAGGAGAATCCTCTGATGGGTCGGTCTCGAACGCCTCGGCGAGGCACGTCTCGGGTAACCTCGCACCGTTGAGATGCCGAACGGCGCGACGTTCTGCCGTCACGGGTTGCGTCCTCTCAAAAATCAGTCGTCGCCAAAGGGTGAAGTCGGTGGAAGCGATAGCTGGAGTGGAAAGGCAAACGGGCGTCCCACGTATGCAAAAACGCGCACCTCGCAATGACCCTTGAAGTGGTAGGACTGATGCTCGGGTCATAGTGCACTTCCCACACGGGTGCGTCAACAAAAATCACGAACGACGCCATCGATGTCTGAAGACGTAACGGAAAGAAAGAGAGGGGTGAGAATCTTGCTAAAGAATCTCAGAGGGAAATCCTCTATCCTAGTGTCATCGTTTACGTCCCAGGAACCTTGGATTTATTATGAAAAAGGTTAAGCATGCATAAGTTCATTATGAGGTTTTCGCAAAGGTTATTATCCAAGGTCCATGTCTTTTATAATGATTCTTAATGCATGTATGCAACATAATATTTCATGGATGCATGGAGTACTTTAGGTAAATCAAACAATTATCAAACAACATATAAGTGGCATGTAACTTTTTCTTGAACATCTTTCCTTTTCTCATACTTGTGACACCAATAATATAGTAACCGCACCCTTAAACTAGGCTATGAGCTCATACCTTAACTAGTCGTCACTAGTTCTTACTTATCCTCTTGATAAGCGAATCATAAACATAATCATATTCATCATAATCATCATAATCTCGACTCCCAGCACGGGTAGGGGCCTAAGGATCACCCATCATGGGATTTTTTCCTTCTTCGAAACGCATCGACTGGTTAAGCCAACGACTTTGTCCGCTTTGGAGGCTAATGTCTATGCCCTCACGGTTTACCTTCTCATCCGGAGGAGAAGTACGTCTCGGTGTGTCACTTTAAACATCATATACTTTTCCTTCTTTAAAATGCATCGACTGGTTAAGACCAGCGACTTTGTCCGCTTTGGCAGGCTGATGCCTATGCCCTCACGCTTTACCTTCTCCTCAGAAGGAGAAGTACGTCTCGGCATATCAGTTAAACATCATTTTCTCAAAAACTTTCTTATATCCCTCAAATTTGACGGAAATTCGACGCATAACAACTACTCTTCGAATTTCCTCAAATTTGACTCATGCCACATAATTTCAGCCACATGCATCATTTTCATGGAACTTTCTCATTGCAATACTTTCTAGTTCACATGAGCATATTTCTCAATTTCATTCATATATTTGAAACATTATGCATCTCAAACACAACATTTCATCATATCACCATATCAAATTTGGCACATAAAGTTTCATGCTCAAGGAACTAACATAATCACATCATCATAAGTGTGCATGAGGTTCATCATCATAATCATACTCTCTTGTCCACCTATCTTATAGTATCTTATGCTTTGACCCTTACGGGCTTTAAACTTGTATTTGCATTTTTATTACCCTCAAGGGGTTAACACTTAGACTTTTCTCTAAGATTTGAACCCATCAAAATTTCAATCAGCACTTATCATAAAAGGAGAAAATATCGTATGCTTAGGGCTCTAAATCTCCATTCGTGACCCTTTTTAAGATCCATCTTCGCCTAAGGTTCCATAATCAATTCCTAGACCAATTATGAGGGATTCCTAAGCATGTTCTCTAAGTTATAAACCACTTTAAATCTCTTATCATCATCTTAAACTTAGAAATCAACACCTAATTGTTTATGAAGGGATCTTGTATATGTCTTACTAATTATAAGTCATATATCCTTGGATTAATCATGCTAGAACAGATTTGCATTTCTTGCATTAAGGTGTTCTAGAATTCTCATGTCTATTCCCTTTTTAAGTTACTTATTCTTTTCTAACTTTTCTAAATCGATCCTTGCTTCACTCAACATAATTTTACACATTTAATACCTTAGAACAGCATTTATAGATGCCAAACATAGAACCAAATCATGAACCCATAAGATCACATAATCTCTTGGGTTGAAATGCATATAAGTTACTAGTTTTCTCTTGGGATATTTTTGGAAACAAGGCATTCTGGTAATCGATTACATGTTCCTAGTAATCGATTACCAGGAGCTCAATTCATTCTGGGTTTCAAAAACAACCTGGTAATCGATTACATGCAATGGTAATCGATTACTTAGGGTTAAACTTTTCCGAAAAATAAAGAACATAGGGTAATCGATTACACTATAAGGTAATCAATTACAGGGTTTCCAAAAGGTTCTGGGCATGAAGAAGCCGTGGTAATCGATTACACTGACTCTGGTAATCGATTACCAGAACCAAAAGTCTTTCAAAACTTCTGGTAATCGATTACATGGATGGTAATCGATTACCAGAACCTCCGGAATTTGAGAAAACATGATTTTTGACACATTCCACACTATTTAAACATCTTAAGACCTCACAAAATAGTTTTCCAACATTCTCTTGAAATTATTCATGCATTTTACAAGATCAAACCATTATTAAGCCATACCAAAACTCATCCATTTTTTCTTTACTGAGTTTCCTTTTTAGGCTACTTAGGGCAAGTCTTTGAGCTCTAGAGTATTTAGGTGATGACAAAATCTTAAACATGCCATGCACTTTATTTTACTCTTCATTAGAAAGTAAAGTGAGAGCATAAAATAAATATGAGATGCAACTTCATTATTATCTTTAAGGATTAAGTGATGACTTGAAATATAAACATGAAATGCAAGCTTGGGAATTTAAATATGGTAATGCAAGTTCATTCATTTACTCTTGTGAAATTAGTGATAGCATCAAAATAAACATGAGATGCAAGACATAAATTTAAACATGAATGCATCTTGTTTTTATCTTAGCTAGAGCTCTTGCAAGACTTTTAAAGGAACACAAACCTCAATCCATTATGTATCATAAGGCAAGCTTTAGAGTTCTTATCACCTAGACTTCTAGAGAAATCTTAAGGTTTGAACTCATCATCAAGCTTAAGGAAATGGACCCAAAGTTCATCACTTTGTCTAAACAAAACTACAAGAACTAAGTCATATTCTTTATTTTATTGCTCATGGGCTTCAATCTAGAGTAAAACTCTTAGAACGGCCAACCAACTTTAAGGTTGGCAAGGGTAAGCTTAGAGCTTTTTGAAATCATAAGATTAACTTAACAAAACTTTTGTGATCTACTAGACATATTTTACAAACTTTGTTCAAATCCAAAGAAGAAACTGAAATCCTTAAGGGAAAGAGGAAGAGGAAAACCAAAACTTAAGCCAAGAAAAGAAAGGAAATCCAAGCATGTATGGTCCAAGACCAAGTTGTTTCAAGCTTTAGAGGTTTCTCACATGACAACAACAAGTCATTATCTTGAAACCTCATCATCAAGCTCACATTCTTTTTATAAAAAGGCCTCTTGGCCGAAAAAGAAAGAGGAAGGGGAAAAGAGTTTGAAACCAAGAGAAAAACTAGAACTTTCTTGAAGAACACAAACAAAAATCATCAAAACTTAACCCCTACCTTAAGAAGTCTTGAAGAGAGATGTAAGAAAGCTTTGTTTTCTTGATGGAAGGAGAAGGAAATCCTCTTGGAGTCTTGAGGAAGAAATCAGCCAAGTTGAGGGAATTTGAGAGGAAATGAGAGAAAGTGTAAGAATGCTTAAACTTGGCAAATGATCTAAAGAGCAACCAAGTCTTCAAAGACTTGGTATTTATAGAAAAAATGAGACATGTTGGCTAATTTGGGAGGGAATGACTGATGGTTTTCAAGGTCAAGGGAGGAGAAAATATCTCTTACAAAAGCATGGGCTTAGGCATGGCAAGCATGGTTGGAAGTATGGACAAGGTATGGGCAAAGCATGGCCTAAGGCATGGGTTAGAGTGCATCAAAAATCAACATGTGGCACCATTTTTAGGGGGATTTTTGGTCAACACATCAGCCAAGGGGAAGGGATTTTTGTTCATGTAATTGTGGTTTAAGGATATGTTTAAGTGTTTCTTTGATTAGGTTTTTGATTAGGAGTTTGTAAGCAAGTGTTTAGGCATAGTTATTAAAGGAAGGAATGATTGACCAAGTCAAGGTACAATTGGTCATTGGTTAAAGGTTATCTGTTGAACCGATTTATACAAAAAAATATATAAAAGTTTGAATAAAATTCAATAAAATGACAACTAATTAATAACTTGACATTCTTTAAAAGGTCTAAATATAAAAATATAAATAAATAACATAAATTTCTAAATATTGTTCACATTTCATAATCATGAATCACAATTGACAAGTTCAAAACATAATTACATAAGTAAACTCAGAGAGTTTTATATCATAAACTCACAAATCATGACAATACAAACAAAGTTATTGTATTTTCTATAAGTCAACGAGATTTTTTTTTTAAGGTTTTAAAAATGACATCATTTAGCAAAAAAGTAAAAAAAAAATGACCCAAAAAAAAAAAAATGACTGAAGGGTGTTGCTTTAGTCATCCTTTTGATACAAATCCAAGAGAAACCGGGTCACATTTGTTATGCGAGACCAATCCAAACAACGGCTGGACGTTTCATGACCCTTTTGCTTTGAACAAATTAAAGGCTTTTATTACATTGTGTTTAGGTGAGAAAATAGTTAATTAAGGTGGTTCAAGACTTGATTAGGAGGGCAATCTTATTAGATTAGTAAATTAAAATAATTCTTTTGGTCAAATGAGGTATGACTCAATTCCTTAATTTAAGGAATTGGAGAAGAAAACACTATTCAAGATTCCATGACTAGGAATCTTGAATTTAAAGAATACAATTAAGTTTATCTAAGCAATCTTAGGTTCTAATTAACCTTAATAAATCATTTTGACTCTAGATTAATTATCGAATAAATTAATCTTCAATTAGAGCCTAATATTGCTTAGGTTTGCTTCAATTAGGCTTACTGTCACTGTTCTAAGGTAAAATGGTAATTTTGCGCTGAACCCGGACCTGGCTCAACTAAACATCAAACATTGCTCATAAACATCATTCTAAACTTCCTGAAGTTCTGGTTCAAACGACACCTTTTACCCGTGTAGACAGAGGAGTATTTTGGTCATTTTGACCGAAAGTTTAGAAAACGAGATTTTCACCTCGAAAGTTATCCACAACGCATAGTCCCCTTTTAAACATCGAGTTGACCCATTCAAGGGTTGCCGGGCAGCTGCCTAAAATTTCGGGTAAAATGACCTTAGGGGCATTATTTGTACTTAACAGAAATAGGCGTTACAATTTCAGCTTAAGATAATGATAGCAATGATGCATTATGGGTCAGATCCTATTGTTCCCATTTTGCTCGATTTAGAGATGCCACAAGTAGTTAGCTTTGATATAATGTAGCAATTAAGTCATGCATGGTGTGGTGTGCTAGATTGGAATCTTCATAGCATATAGAGGAACTTTTGACAGTTTGATGATTGATTTGCAATGAGTGGGTTGTAAAATGTGTTTTCTTAGTTATGGGGTTTGTAGATGACTACAATTGATCTGCAAGTAGCTTGAATTCACAATCTAGTACAAGATAGTATCTAGTCCCAATTTTCTTCTTTCTTAGGTCATATTTGCATATGCTGGACATTTTGCAGTGCATGTAAATATTGTGTGACTTTGTTTTTACTTACAAGTTAACTGAAAAGTTTAGAAGCCTTCCACCCCTGTTCGAAGATACACTAAAGCTGTCCATGAATTAATGATAGCAAGTAACATACTTCACTCCAACTAGTTACTCTATTTTTTAATTTATGGATGTGTATTTGTTCGTTTCTTGGATTATCACTAATCCTTCTTTGTTATGTTATAGAAGCATATCTTCCCTTCTTCAACTGCAACATGATTTAATCTTAAATTTGGTTGATATTGAAAATCAAGTTTTGTACATTAGCTTGGCTATAAGCTCTTTGTGATTGAAAATTGATTCTTCCTTCCATGCCTTATTATAGTAAGCATGGCAAGTATAGATTAAACCTAACAATTCTTTTATGGTATTCATAGTTTTGTTAGAAAGGGGATGTTGCTATCAATTTTGTGATGCCTCAAATTTTAACATGAGTGAATTGTGATAGCTAGCAATTAGTTAAGCAACTGATGCAAAGTTTGCTAGGCTTAGGAATTCTGTTAGAGTCTAATCACTACTAGAAAAGAGGCTACCTTGTACATTTTAGGAAGACATTTTATACTATCTTATGCTTAACTCCATGTTTAAAGAAAGTCCAAAAAAGAATATCGACATGTTTATATATAAGCACAATTTCTCTTCTTATCTGAAAGTGTTTGAAAACTATGCCTGGAATTTGGAATTGGAAAGAATAATGTTGTTTGACATGGCCCTTGTTTATCAATAGAATGACACATGAGCTCTAAGATAAAATGTCATAAAATGTTTTTTTGTTTTTTCAAATAAAAGAGGAAGAAGATGAAAAAACAAACTCTAATAACTAACTGATAAATTTTAGAATAGTTGTTTAGTTTATTGTTTCATTGAATGAAAATGAAAATAGTTTCTTTAGACTTATCATTTTAGAATTGAAAATGTATGTGTGTTGTTTTCAGGTACTTTTGTTGTAGATTTATGTTATGGTTATTGTTTTGTTTTCACATTTTACAGGATGGTTTTGCTATGTACCCAAAAATAAAGGATGATTTTGCCTCTGAATGTGCTTTGTAGTTTACACAGGTGAAGAGTTTGGACTCATTTTTTTAAAAAAGTTATTTGTTGTCTTCCATAAATATCTTTGTTTAGATTTTTCCCCCTTTTAATTCCTTCTAATTGATGTTGTCTGTGTTATGCTCAATTAGCAAAGCTAACTAAAGAGTAATAGAATACAAAGAATAGTTCATGAGATGCTTTCTAAGGCAACCAACTCAAGACCTAAACATGTTAGTTTGGACCAACGTGGGCTCCATTGTTTTATTCTAGAAGCCAGATTGTTTTAAAGTGTAAGTGAAAAGAGCTAGCCGTAGTTCTAGCTTGCATTTAAGAAGTAAAGGTATTTGATTGTTTTTAGTTGCCTCGTTTCACCTTTTCCATGGAATTTTTATTGCATTATAGAGTTTTTGATCTAAATTGACTATTTTTAGCCTTGCAAATGTAGCAAGCTGTGATAATGGGAAGATTTCACTATTTTAGTGGCAAAACATACTTTTCCTTATCTTTCTTTTATTGGATTTTAGCATTTATCTCTTGATGCTTGGTATATTTTTTACTAGTTAGGAATTTGATCAACCTCATAAAAGATGGTTTCTAGTGATAGAATTAGCATTGCCTGACAATAACAAGGATTAGATATATATAGTTGCATGGACATCAAATATTGGTAGGTAAAATTCTTACCAAATTTGAGAGTTATGTTAATTATGTAGCATAATTGGCATCGAGATGCTAGATTATTGTCTTTGCGTTGATTTATTGCAAGTCTACCGTCTTCACCTTGATCAGATTTATTCCTGTGTTTTGTTTTAGGGAGGAATAGAGAAGTTGAGAATGATGAGTTATATATGACTTAGCATAGATATCTTCTCAAGCATAGCTTAAGTGTTTAGGAGAGTAATGGATCTCTTGAATATCCTTAACCATTGTACTCTTTTAGAAATAGTACTCATTCTCTTGATTTTTCTAGTATTTTCTGATCTAGTTCTAACAACTTGGATTGCCTGAGCATGCTTGTTTGTATCCACATTTCTTTATTTATGCTAGAGTTTTATATGCTATATTTTATTAGGCGTTAATGTTTTTTCTATTGCTTCTATGGATTGAATAGTGAAAACTTCTGAATTAATTAAAGCCAGTAGTCATATTAGTGCTTAAAATGTGTCTTGATCCACGTTTGATTATTTTACTTTATTTAATTAGCTTAATATGAAATTGAAGCTTGGTTTATTAAACTATTTTGCATGATTATTGTAACTTTTTTTTAAAAAATTAGTACTACAATTATGGTGGTTGAAACTTGTTGTAATAAATAGTTTTAAAAAATTTTCAAAAATATTTCACTTAAATCGGAGTTTCAAACAGCCATGATTAATATTTTTAAAAAACATTATAACAAATTGCGGCGGTTTCAAATCGACGTAATATATTTTTAAAAATATTTCACTAATTGCGCGGTTTCAAACCGCCATAACTCAATCGTCGCAATTCACTGAATTATGGTGGTTATACAGGGTGATTGCAGTGATTTTTTTATAATTGCTGTAATTTACCGAGTAGCATTGGTAATTACGGGTTCCTTGAATCGCCATTTGCTGTGAAAAACGGCGATTATTCCTGCCATAATTTACAAAAAAAAAATCGCGGTAATTTCCCTCTTTTTTGTAGTGAACAAAGGCCCACAAAAGAGGAATTAGTCAGGGATTCCTAACTTGTCAAGATAAAAGAAAGAACAAGAATATATAAATGACCATGACAGAAAACAAAATGCAAGTTTACTGGTAACTGGATCATATTGGGTAAATTCACAAGTGAATACCCAATTTGTTCCTCTAGTTGACAATAAAAGGAAGTTGCAGTGTAGCCAACAATTCTTGAAATGAGTGCATATGTGACAACAAGTGCAGGAAACAAAGCCCCTCGTTGTATGGATAAAATACTCCAACAATTTTAATCACTGAACTAAAGAAAAAAAATATTCACATTATAGAACTAATAATTCACAATAATGTCAATGTTTAGATGTAATATTGAGTTTGTTGGTTCCATCGAGAAGAGATTATTCATAAAAATATTCACAACGCTCACTAACACTGGATGCATGATCCAAAGATTCTTAGTTCTCACTCTCAACACAACAATCCTTCCTTTCAATTCATGAAACTATTTTTTGCCTTTTTTGCATAAAGACATATGGACTAAAGAAGAGGATATGGTACTAATCCAAGCTCATGCAAAGTTAAGAAGCAAATGGGAAAAGGTTGAAAAAAGATTGCCAGGAGGAACTAAGAACTCAATTAAGAACAATTGGAATGGCAAGAGGAGGCAATATTCAAAAAGAAAATAAGAAAAGTACCCTAGATACTCTGTTCTGAGGAATAGATCAAGAGCTGAACTTGACCAGAATCCACCAATAGACTAATAGAAAAATTAACTTAGGGAATGCTTAAATCAGTTACATTTTTTGTCAAATGAATATCTTCGTACTAGAACTCATGAGCGAGACTTAACTCCCATACATATAGTACCCTTCATTCGAGGTCATAGTATCCCACAATAGAACATAACATATTATCTATCCCACTAATTAAAAAAAGGATTTTATTATTAGTTAATAAACATTTTAGGAAGATTAATACTACTTAATAGATAAATTTCCTTATTGTTTACACATATGAACAAATTTTTGTTTTTTAAAAAGACAGAAATTAGATAAGCTTACAATGCTTGATCAAGACTAAAGCATTATGTCATACCTGATTTGGATTGTGAGGGACACATGCGAATCTCATTCCCATATAGTCCTCGTGATTGCTATGTCATACAGGATGCATATTTTATTCATAAAATATAATTTAAATCATAAATCGAATCTCATACTAATCATAAATGAAATTTGGAATGTTGTAATTGTGATATACAATTCAATTGAGTTGCTCAAATACAAAAGAAACCATGGATGATATACTGTTTAAATACAAAAGAATCATGGTATATCAAAATGCAAAATATAAATCTATAATCCGATACCCGTCGTCACATCATAGCACTATAATGACCCAAATTAAACGACTTCACTACAATGTGAAGCTCAAAGATGATATCTAATGCGGAGGAGAGGAGAGATCCTAGAGCTACACCTATATATGTGGAAAGGGAAGAAAGAGGGGTGAGTTTTGCTACAAAAAAAATAAGTGAATAACATTCATAACTATACATGGGACAAGGAAGAATCATACATAAATAATAATAATGTAACAATTACAATTCATTTCTATTTATTTTACGTAATAATAATAAAATTGTAATTTATTGAATTCATGAGTCCATGAGTCCATAATAATTATTATTTCCTAAGACATTACTTAAGAGAATAGATTACGTAACTGAAAGTGGTCCTGCTTAGCGAACATGAGTCCATAGCTAAGATTTTAATCCCTCGAGCGTCCTTGGAGACTATCTAGTATAATAATAACTTGCCCCCGCGAGCCTTGGTATACCAAGGTTAATGGAATAACTACCGTTAACTCCTCTTCCTCTCAATAATTCCCTATTCTAAAATCAACTGGAATCATAAAAGGGAGTTTTATGTGTTCGAAGTTCAACAATTCTCAATTATTAAAAATTGAACATAAACTTTATATATCCTTTCATTAGTGATACTAACATCTCATTATTAAAATCACTTCTAAGATCATGAAATAATTCATATAATATCAACTTAATTCAATAATGGTCCCATGCATTTTAATAAATGTAGATTTTCATACTAAGTTTCAAACATATTCATGATAAATCTCAAGCAAATACTTTCTAATCACTTTATGATGCTAGAAATAATTTATAGGATGGCCAAAATAGACCATAAATTAAACCCAACTTGAAGGATGGAAAAGCACCAACACCACTAGAACTTTAGGGAGGAGGGATGACACTAACGCTCCATTACAATCATAAAACTCATAAGAAAACTATGGGTGATCCTAGATTACTCTAAAACAACTAACAACTTTTGGGGAACACCCTCTGACAACAATGAGAGTAACCAAATCCAATCCAAGATTATGAAGGAATGGAAGAAAAGTGACCAAAATCTATCAACATAAACATATCTTTGATGATTGGAGGAGCTAGATTTAAGTGAAATTGAGAGAAAGAGAGAGAATGAGAGTGAAGGAGGTTCTGGTTTGAAAAGAATAGGAATAAGGAGGGGGAAAGGTTTTTATTAAAAAAAAAAGGTTGAAAGTGAAACAACGTCATTCTTGGTCCTGTTCATGTTCCAGAGACCGCTATAATGGTCCTTGATTGCTATAGGTAGGCCACGTAACGCACCTCCAGTGCATTAATGACCGTTATAGCGTCCTTAGACCACTCCAACCATGAAATGCATTTTGGTGACCGCTAGACCACTATAGCAGTGATAGAAAAACCCAACTTCTACAATAACTTCTGAAGTATCTCACTTATTTATATTTCTTAATTTCCATTAACTTTAAAACATAAATGTAAATAAGAAAATACCCCCTATTTGGATTCAAATAAAATATCAAAAAAAGTAAAACCCCAACAAATCAAAATCCAAATTTTGTGTTTTAGTTCAAATCCGAAGTTTTCAAGATTTTCTAAACTTGGGGTTCAAAACGAAACGTTTAAAGGTTTCATAAAATTTATTAAAAATTCTCTTCAACTTATTTTCCCTCTAGGAACAATTACCAGGATTTTTGAGGGAAAATGTGACTCTAACATATAGCCCTCAAGGTGTAGTCTAAACCTACGAGTTCAGGTCCTGGTGGGTCCTGGGACCCTGAGGTGACAAACCTAAATACTAACACGTATGTACCTGTATTACATACTATGCCCCTTAAAAGGATTTGGTCCCCAAATCTAAAACATATCTCGAGGAAAAGATGTGGATGTCAGATCTCATGGCTTCTTTGGCTTCCCAAGTGGCTTCCTCCTGGAGTGGCTCCTCCAAATGACTTTCATTGAGGCCACTTCCTTTGAGCGAAACTCTTCATATCTGCCTATCCACAATGGCTACCTGTTCTTCCTCATAAGCTCAGCTTCATCGACTTGGATCGTTTGTGGTGTGAAATGTGAGACTCATCTGGCATGTACTTCCTAAGCATCCTGACATGAAAGACTGGATGGATAGCTAATAAACTAGGGCGTAGCCAATCTGGAAGCCACTCTCCAACTCTCTAAGATCTCAAATGGGCCGATATAATGAGGACTTAGCTTTCCCGCTCACCAAACTCACCGCCCCTTTCATGGGCGGTACTTGTAGAAACACATGGTCTACGACTGCAAACTCCAAGTCTCAACACTGGTCAGCATAGGATCCTCCTAGGACTAAGCTACCAACAACTATTCTCTAATCAAGCTGACCTTCTCTAGAGTCTCTTGCACCAATTCTGGGCCTAGGGCCTTAGCTTCCCCAAGCTTAAACTAGCCTATGGGAGATCTACAATCTCCTATACAAAGCCTTAAATGGTGTCATCTGGATGCTAACTTGGTAATGTTATTGTAAGAACTTTATCAGGGCAAGTGATCACACCAACTCCCACCGAAATCTAAAATGCAAGCTCAGAGCATGTCCTCTAAGGTGGATCGTCCCTTCTGACTGCCATCCGCTCCCAAGTGGAAAGCGATGGTCAAGTCCACACGAGTCCTAAGAGCCTCTTGAAATGCTCTCCAGAACCGCGAAGTGAATTGAGACCCTCTGTCTAAGATAATGGACACGCATGCTATGGAGTCTGACAATTTCATCTATGTAAAGCTGGGATATCCTGGGCTACACTAAAGGTCATCTTCACTAGTAGGAAGTCAAGCTGACTCTCTTCTATTCACAATCAACAGATGGAATCAAAGCCCTTAGGGGTCCAGGTAACCTAACCACAAAGTCCATGGTTATCCTTTCCCACTTCCATTCTAGGATCTCAATCTCCTGCACAGCCCAGGTCTTTGGTGTTCCGCCTTGACTCTCACACACAGACACCGTGCCACGAAGTCACCTATGTCCCTCTTCATGCCTTCCCACCAGGAGGTGCTAAGATCTTCGTACATCTTAGCTGAACCAGGGTGAACGGAGTATGTTGCACTATGAGACTTTTCTATCACTTTTCTCTTTAGTTCACCTACAACGGTCCCCAAAGTGCAACACACCCTCAACATCAACCAAAAACTCGTGGTTCTCCCCTCTATGCACATCCTCCATAAGCTTCACTAACTTAGGGTATTCCCCTTGATGTGCCTTAATATGCTCCACTAGGGTTGACTAGGCCCTAATATGAGCAAGAAAGCCTCCTGAATCACCCATGCCAAACTAAACTCCCTCAGCCTCTAATTCATGGATATACTCTATCAACGATCATCTCAGGGTGCAATGTGGGCCAAGCTCCATAAAAGCATCAGCTACCACGTTGGCCTTGCCTGATGATACGGTGAGTCATAGTCCTTAAGCAACTCTAGCCATCTGCGCTCAAGATTCAGATCCTTCTCCTGGAAGATATACTTCAAACTCTTGTGATCTGTGAAGATCTCACAAGTCTCTCCTTAGATAGTGCCTCCAGATCTTCAAGGCAAAGACCACTACCGCCATCTCTAGATCATGGTCCGGGTTCTTCTCATGCCTTTTAAGTTAACTGGAAGCATATGCCACAATCCAACCGTGCTACATAAGGACAGCTCAGTCCTACTCTCGAAGCATTGCAGTATCCTGAGAAACCACCCATGCCCAAAGGCAAAACCAACACTGGAACTGTGGTCAACAGGTCTTCAGCTTTTGGAAACTCTCTTCACATGCGTTTGACCACTGAAACTTAATATTCTTATAGGTTAACTTGGTCAATGGTGCTACTATTCTTGAAAAGTCCTTGATGAACCTCCATAGTAATCTGTAAACCTAGGAAACTACAGAATCTGACACTGTAGAGGGCCTTGGCCACTGCTAAACCGCTTTAACTTTCTTCAAGTCCACTAGAATACCATCCTTGGACACTATATGTCCAAGAAATGCCACCTGATCAAGCCAAAACTCACACTTGGAGAACTTGGTATACATCTATTTCTCTAAGGTCTCCAGGACAATCCTCAAGTGTTGCTCAAGCTCCTGGCTCCTGAGTACACTAAGATGTCATCAATGAAGACAATCACAAAATGGTCCAGGAAAGCTTGAAACCCTCATTAGGTCCATGAAGGCTGTAGAGGCATTGGTCAACCCAAAGGACATCACTAGAAACTCATAATGTCCGTAGTTAGTCCTAAAGGCTGTCTTGGCACGTCCTCGCCCTTAATCTTCAATTGATGATAACTGGAATGTAGGTTGATCTTAGAAAACACTTATCCCCTTGAAGCAATCGAACAAGTCATCAATACGTGGCAAGGGATCCAGGTTCTTAACGTTACCTTATTCAACTACCGATCGTCTATGCATATCCTCATAGACTCATCCTTTCTTCACAAACAAGACGGAGCACCCCAAGGTGAGGAACCTGCCGATGAACCCCTTGTCAATCAACTCTTGCAACTGCTCCTTCAAGCTCCTCCAACTCTCAGAAGCCATCCAATATGGGGGAATAGAGATAGGCATGACCCTATGCTCAAGCTCTATCCGAACTCCACCTCTCTATCTGGTGGCATACCCAGGATAACTCCTCTAGGAACACATCTGGGAACTCACATACGACTAGAATTGACTCTAAGCTAGCATGGCACTTCCACATCTCTGACTGAAGCTAGAAACCCACAGCTGCCCTTGTCCATAAGCCGCACGCTCATTGTTGAGATTAAGCTAGGGAACCGAAACCTGATACCCTTAAACTCTTGAAGCTCGCCTCCAAGAATCTCAAACTTCACCACCTTACTATAGTAATCCACCATAGCGTGACATGAAGCTAACCAGGCCATATCTAAGTTGACGTCAAAGTTGAACATGTCCAGGACGTGGAGATCTAGTGTCTCCATGTTGCCGACCCTAACCTCACAATCCCTATACGACCTGGACATAGAGGATCTCCCAAAGGTACCCCCACATAGAAAGGCTTCTCTAAAAATAGGGACCTCCAAATCGTACAACAAAGAATGGGGAAACATAGGAATATGTGGACCCAGAGTCAATCAAACACCACTTGAAAGAACATCCTCCATAATACCTATTATAACTGCATTGGATGCCGCCACGTCCTAACGTGTCATGGCAAAAAGACGAGGTTGTCCCCAGGACTCTTGTCTCCACCTAATCCTGCGCCTCCCTGGCCTCTACTCCTCAGCCTCTGCCTCCAGCTCCCCCCTTGAAGCCACGAGCCCTCAGGTAGCTGATTATATGATGGTGCTGGGGTGGGGTTTGCCGACCCCTGACTGAAGATCCTTTAAGCAAAGGAGCCCCTCATGGCCCTCCTTGGCCATAACCATGGCATCTAGAAGATCCTCGCATGCACCCCCGAGTGTCTCTTTCTATAAGTCTGACACTCTGGATAGGAATGCCCAGGATCTGACCAGGCTGACTGTCTCCCTGACTCTGATGAGAGGTAGTAGGCCGATATCGACTCTAAAAAGGCTACTCGCTCGCCTGTGCCCTATGGGCCCTCCTGGCCATGCCCCTTACTAGAACCGTCCCCACCAGAAAAGAACCAAGTCTGGCCCTCTTGGGCTTAGTGAAGCTCTCCTTCTAAGCTAAACCACCCTCTAAACCGATCCCCATATCTACCACTTGAGCATAATCCATGGTCCTTACATGAGGCTGTAAGCTCAGGAACATGTCCTAGAGCCCCTTAACAAATCGCCTCACCCTCTCAGTCTTAAAAGAAGCAAGCCTGATGTTGCTTGGCCTAGATGGGTAACCGCTCATCATACTCTGCACTGACATATCAGAGTCATCCGAAGCTCAAAACTCCTCGAACATCTGAAGCCCTTGCTCAAACGAAACGTTAAAGATTTCATAAAATTCATTAAAAATCACTCTTCAACTTATTTTCCCTATAATGAACAATTATCGGATTTTTTATCCCAATGTGACTCTAAGATATAGCCTTCCAAGGAGGACTCAAACTTAATAGCTTTAGGTCCGCGATAAGTCCTGAAGATTCTGAACTAAACCTGAATCCTAACGCGTGTATCCTATGTATTACACATTACATGCTTATGGATGCATAAAGATGATAGTATGTTATCCAAACTTAAACCATTCTCCTTTTAATAAGTGAGAAACTCTGACTTGATGGAAACTTAGTTATGGTTTATCATGTATGGAAAAACTCAAAGAAATTAACATGGCAAAATTTTAAGCCTCAACACTAGAGAGATCCCAAGATTTTTGACAGACCAGCAACCAACACATGTAGAAACTCCACTACCATGGAAGCAAAGCATTAGCTATTTCTTAAATTTCATATTATTTCTTCTTTTTTTAATTATTTTCTTTTGTGAAGAGAGGTCTATTGACCAGTTTGGTATTTTAGTTAAAATTTAGAAGCTTTCCAACCAAGTATGGGAGAAGTGGAAGGGTAAATGAGGTTGCAGACGAAAAGGAAAAAGCTTGATGAGGGAGTGCTAGTGTTGGAAGACCAAACTCAAAGAATAAGATAGTCATGTAACAAAGTATTCAGAAGTTTACCTTGTAAAGGGTAAGTGAATGAAAGTGATAAACCTGCTGTGAGTTTAGTCACCTATTGCTGCTTCAATAACCGCAGAGGGGGCTGGGTCGCTCTCAGATCGGAGGTGACTGCGCAAAGGGCGGAGCGGCAGCATCTTGAGCAGATTGGTGGCGTTGTGAGAAAAGCGGTGGTTTCGTGAGCATATCGGTGCCTTCCCTCTCAGTTCGGTGGCGTAGCGAGCGGCGTGCCAGCGTCCTCCCAGATCCATGACGTCATGAGCAAAGCGACCAAGAGCACAGCGTGGGAGCACGGAGCAGAGCACGGGATCGGAGTGGGAGCACGTAGAAGGGAGCATGGGAGCGGAAGCGGAAGAGCAAGCATAGGACCTACAAAAGAGGAAGCGCACAAAGACGACTGGAGCTGAGGAATTTACGCGGAGGCGAAAGGAGCTACTCACGGTGGCAAAAGGAGCTGCTCACGCCAGCCACTGGATCTGCTCCTAGCCATGGGTAGAGCCGCTAGCACTATAGAGAAAGCGGCGGGTAGTATGACTTGTGGCCAATAGTGTGTGGTGGTATGGGCATAGGGAAATTAGTGATTGTAACAATTGGGAATAGAGATGAATCTCTCTGTTTCTTTTTTGTTATAGTCATCTCTCTCTTTGTGAACATTGTGTGAAGGGAGGGGAAAAACAAAAACAAAAAATGAGGGAACAAAAAATTTTAGGTGCTTCTTTTTTCATATTGGCATTAAAAGGAGAAATATATATATATATATATATATATATGAAAAAGAAAGCTATAGTGACAGTAAAATGAGTGTAGATAAATGTTTAAGTGTTATAGTGACAACATTCTTTATACCAATGGAAAAAAAAAAAAGTAAAGTTATAGTAACGGCAAATTATGAGTATAGGTACATGTTACTTGTACCCAGGAAATGTTCATAGTGATAGTAAAATATAAGTGTGGGTATAGATATCCAATACCCAAGGATTAATATTCTCCCTTATAACTATAGTGACGGTCCATATATTTGTAACTATATGCTACCTATACCTACAATTGTATATGTGTAGCTAAAAATTACCGTGGGTATATGGTAATTTTCTTATAGTGATTGAGTGCAAAATATTAAAAAAAAGTTGAGAACTATTTATAAGGAATTGGGAGCTAAAAAGGAAGAAAAATGCAAAAGGTCACCAGTTGCCAAGGTGCAGAGGTAGAGTAGAGCTACCATCAAGCCCGACACCAGGAGTCTGGGTGAAATGGTAGAGATGAAAAATTTATAAAAGTAAAAAGGATAAAATAGGCAATGTCCATGAAATCAATTTTTAAAATGCTAAAATATAAATATTATTTTTTATTATTATTTGATAAAAACCTTTTCATCGTAAAGGTTGATTATTTTCCAACTATTGGGATCAGGGACCATTGTAGGCACCATCATAATCTCCCCATGTTAGGCAAATCCTGAAAGTATTTGGTATAAGTGATTAATGCGTTAGCCAAATTTTGAGTAGAATTTAAATATATTTCATTAGCATATACGGTTGTAGAAAGATTTACTAACGTATGGTTTAAATAAGTTTTTGGTTTTTGGGAAAATAAACAAAATTGGTTTTGGTTCCAGATTAAAACTAGAGTTAATGTCATTTTAACCTTTGATTTTATAGTCATTTTAGTCTAACTTTTAAAATCAATCAAATTATCCTTATTATAAAATGTAGTTAAAATGTCTCTCATCCCATTTTTATTCAACATTTTGTTAAATTATACTTTGTAATGTTAATATACTTTGATATATTATGTATTATTTGAAATATAATGAAATTTAAACGACTCATTTTGTATTTAAAATTGTACAAAATAAGTCCTTTTATGATTAAAGGATTTAAATTAGTCATTTTGGATAATTTTAGACATTAAAATGAGTCATTTTAAACTTAATTTTACTTTAGATGATATAAAATATGTGAACTATCACTTAACATTATATATCATTGATTATTTGATGGAATGTTAGATAAAAGTGGAATGATGGATTAATATGACTCATATTTTATAATGTTAAAAATTAATTTGATTCATTTTAAAAATTAATTAAAATAACTAACAAATTAAAGTCAGGAAATAAAATAAACATTAACTCAAAGATCTAATGTTACGGTTCCAGCTGGTAAGTTCAAGTAAAATTCAAATTCCTACGCATAATATTCACCCGAACAAAACTATGATTACTACTTACTACCAACAGTAAACCACGCCTTATTACCTTATCTTCATAGAACATTTTAAAATATAACGTGATGTGTAAAGCAAAATTAAGGACACATGATTTGTCTAATCAATAAGTTTCAACCGAAATCTGGAGAGAACTCGTCCACCTCAAGCTATTAATATTCAAATCTTCGGGAAACAGCCGTAACCATACTGGTCCATTAATTAAGATATTTCATCCTAAAAATCAAACTAACGCTTTCTTAAGGTCGCCGTAATTTGTTGTCAATTGACTCCAACGACGGACAATGAAGTCTTCCTCCAGCAGGAGGAAATTTATTCTTCCTCTATCCCGCACGTTGTGACCCTTCATTTCTTTGGGTCCACCGCTTTTATGAATTCCAAAGCTAATTCAACGGTGTGTTATGAGATTCAGGTTATATATACATAAGAATTTTTCAACCATCCTCTGTTCCTCAAACATGTTGCTGCCATGACAAAACCAAAACAACCATTTCAGAAGACAAAACTCAGTCTGATGAGAACTACAACTCTCTCTACAATAATCCTTACATTTCTTAGCGTCGTAATCATTACCCTCCTCATCACGACAACATGTGCACAATCCCCAAACTACGTGGGAGATGACTGCCGCAACTCATCACAAGAAGCTCTAACAGGAGCATACCGAACCAACCTCAACAGCGTCCTATCCTGGCTATCCTCCGATGCAGCAACGAGCAGGGGATACAACCACACCAGCATGGGAACCGGCACAGCTGATGCTGTCTATGGCCTCTATGACTGCAGGCAAGGACTGATCTACTGAAAAGTAGCCGGGGCTTATTAGATCCCGTTAAAATTTCAATATTTTGTTGATAGTAGTATATAAAATAGATGCATATTTTGCCGTCATAATTTTATAAAAATTGATCCTATGCTAAAGGAAAAAAATAAATAAAAATTATGTGCAAATTTTTATCGTGCTTATCATTATATTTGTCTCTGTTACCTGATTGCAGGGGTGATGTCACTGGAACTATCTGCCAGTTCTTTGTCTCCACTGCCGCCACAAATATTCTCCAGCACTGTCCCAACAGATCATCTGCAGTGATATGGTACAACTACTGCATCCTCAGGTACTCCAATCACAATTTCATAGGGAACCTCACAATAACCCCCTCATGGCAAATTTTGGGATCCAAGAATGACCCCGATCCATCAGGAGATCTCAAGAAAGCCGATAGTTACATGCAGAGTTTGATAAGGAAGGCTACGGTGGAGACCAACCTGCTGTATGCGATGGGTGAGTTCAAGTTCAGTCCTTCCGCGGAGAGGTATGGGTTGGTGCAGTGCAGCAGGGACCTTACCAGTGACCAGTGCAGCCAGTGCTTGAACGCTATGTTGGACAGAGTTCCCCATGCTGTGCGGCGAAGGTGGGGTGGCAGGTTTTGGCACCAAGCTGCCTGATAAAGTATGATGATTATATGTTCTACCAGATCACTACTCAACAAGCTTCTATGCCTAGTCCAGGTAATTATATTACTTATTTACTACACTGAAGATTGATTTTGCTCCTTGAATTCTCATGCGTATTTTATTTTAGAATTTAAAGTAAAAAAGTTTAATGATTTAATTGTTGATATTAGCCAAAAAAAAAAATCATAATTGATCCATAAAACAATGTTTACAAAAGGTTAACTAACAGTGTGTTTGGATTTTGGTTTAACGGGTTAGAATTGATTTTGGTTCCCAAAATTGATTCTAGTAAATTTTGATTTTGTTTGGCTGCCAAGTATAAAAATCAATTATTGCTTTTAAAATTGATTTTCAGAAAAGTAAAAATTTATCACTTTCAAATAAATTACTGAATATAAATAATTTTATTTTAAAATTAATTATAATAAAATCAATTTAACATATACATCACCAAATATATCCTTATAAATTACAATTTCAATCATCAAAATTTAATTTTAGTTCTTTTACTCTACTTAAAGTTATTATTGGATTTTTGTTTGCTTGTACCTTGCACTCTGCAATGTCACTCAATTGTGTTAAATTGCAAATTGAAAAACTGGTAACTCAAAAAGGGGCTTTGCTAGTATCAAGATTAGGGTAAACTAGTGTAATAGCCCGTGCTTGCACAGGAATGACAGATCAAATCTGGTTAAACTTATAATGAAGAAATAATCTTAATTAAATTAGAATTTTAATTTCAAGTTAAGAGTTGTGGAATACCATAAAATTTGTGTGCATATGTGTGTTTTTTTCTTTTGTAGTCATCAGTGTAAATGTAATTTAAATAAATAAAAAAAATTAAAGTAATTACAATACATTCCAATTAGTTATGAAGCATTCCTTCTGAAGATAACATGAAATGATTTACGTTTGGTAATGATTTTCAAATAAATATATTCAACTAAAATTCATGACGTATCATCAGCATGATTATCTTTTTTGTTCATTTGAGAAGACTCCTCAACCATTTTCATCATTTTCTTTGGATTTTCATTGTAAATACTTGGAAAATATAAAAACATAATATTACTAATATAATAAAACAAAATTTCATATAAATGTAATATAAAAATGTAATATTAGTCTTGACATACCATTTGAATACACATTTGCAAATAATATAATTAGAGTAAACATTATCATGATAGCATGTTATATATATATAAACCATAATAATATAATTTAGTCAAGTTATGTTTCAATTTGTCCATAATGGATATTTAATTAAAATTAAACAAAATAAATGTATACAGATGAATTGTTATATTTGCATGTCCCATATGAACACTAAATGATAACAACTAATAACTCTATTTTGATGATAATAATTGTTATTGGTTACAAATAGAATTTTAAAAAAATACTCATAAATTGTACTTCAACTATATTCTTTTGGAGAAATAATATTGTTAATTATTTCTTTTGTCTTTATCTACTGCATAATTTTATCAAGTATGACATCTTGTCTCCTAACAGATGTCTTCCACCACCAACATTAAATCACAAATCAAACACAAAGTAGTTAACAGTCGAGGTCAACTTCATTGACCATGGCCACATTCCATAGTATGAAATTGGGAACTAACTTGCCTATAGGACATCTAACTTAATATTTGAATAGTATTCTACTATATATAGGCTATTTATCAATAATTCTTATATGCAATTTCTTTTACCCTCAATACTAAATTCTTTCCTTGGTCATCCAAGCCTTCATAAACATATCCTACTTAATATTTGAATAATATCTTCTAAATATACATCCCTGCAAACTACATCAACTCAATTGAGACAAATATAAAATATTAATCTATACAAAATTCAGAACGAATCAATCTTTGAAAAAGCACAGCAAATCTTGAATTTCTAATTTGTTAACACATGTAACTTATTCCAAATCTTGTTCTTTTAAAGCATTATGAGAAGAACTAAATATATAAAAGTGTAGTATAAAATTCTTATCTCTATTAGCTAAGTGAAGCATAGAAAGAACATGAGAAGTTTAAATTGTCTACCCAAGACATTTTAATGCACAATCAACCTTGAAACTTGCTATCAATTTTGAAAGACTTATTATCTCTGTCTCTATATTTGATATTAGAGGATATTATCATAAACAACCTTTCAATTTGAATGTTTTGACACAACTACTACAAATCACATAAAAGAAACTTATGTCAAATTATGCAGATTACATAGTTGGTACCAGGTTTTGATTAGTCTCTTTTTAAATCACCATTTCTAATGTAATAGCACGTGCTATGCATGGAACTATTTTGATGAAATTAATAATGACAATATATAGTGATCTAAATTATAATGCCTGACAGAATTATAATTGCTGAAATAAAATAATATATATTTTTTCTAAATCATTATTGTGATGAGGGGAAAAATATAGAAATATATTTATCAATTTTAGTACATGGATGTTACCTACATATCGAAATTGTTTAAGACAAATTGTTTATATTTAATATGTAAATAAAATTTATTAATTCAAAATTAATTTAAGTAGATTATATATTTAGATTTTACTTGGATGATTCAGTGCATTGAAATTAAATTTATAATTATAAAATAGATGATGTTTGAGGATTATCATCTCTGTAGAGTAAAGCAATTAAGGACCTCATCAGATGGCACAACTTACTGAATAGAAGTGGTGTGAAAGAAAGTAAGAATTTTAGTGCTGGCTTTTTTTTGGATAACTGAGTAGAAAGAATCAGCAAAAAAAAAAAAAAAAAAAAGAAATGCTCATCATTTATAATTGCCACAGCATGATTATAATGTCCTTTACTACAAATAGTTGTAGAACCTACACAAAGTTACCCCATGACCGAAAAATAATTCCTCAGTCCTCCTAATTGCTATCATACTTAGGAACAATTTGCTACATAAGGAATTCATACAGTATTTTATTGGCTGCGGCAATTTACAAACAAAACTCACGTATTCCTCATAAAATTAAAAATCATGGTATATCCATTCTATGATGCCAAACTGTGCTGCAATAAAGGAACCACCGTTGCTTGATTTATTGCCTTTTAGTCCATTATGTCACCTTGTAGGGAATGAAATTTAGACAGTATTCTGCATGACTTGAACCTTTTGCAAAGTCCCTTTAGTAAATACATTGATAGTTGTAAACCCAACCAGCTCCTATACTAAAAAGAATAAGAATCAAGGTTTATTCAGAACTGAAAAATGGCTTGGGAACAATAAAGTAAATGCATGTATTAAACTAAGGGCTTGAGGAGCTCTATCAAGAGCATAAAACATTGTTCATAGTGTATGTTTACTTAGCCATAGCTTCATGCATGAGATTTCTGATTAAATTAAATTGACAGTACATTCTATATCGAATTCTCCCAGGAATATTTCAAAAAGATCCCACGTTAATATAATAAGTCCCGGAAAGATAGTATAATTAAAAAGATTTATACTTTTTAAGTTTTAACCAATATAACATCATTGGTTGGGACAACAGTACAATCAACTTAACCTCTCCATAGAATTTGAATGCACACATCGAAGGATTGAATCTCAGGTGAACAATATTATACGAAGTATTTTTTAACATCAAATAGGAAAGTTGCAGCTCTTTTACTTCACATCCTATCTGTCTTGTTTTTCCTATAATTCAAGATAGATGAAAATTCCAAAATTGAGGAGCCAAGAAGCAAAACAATACAGCAAAAAGATCATCCACAAAACATAAATCAGCACCTATTTCCCTCAACGATAATACAATACTCCTAGACCTGGTCATACACCCAATAACAGATCGTACATCATAACAATATCAAGTACACAGATCAGCAGCAAGAAAAATCATCTAGCATAGTGACACCTACATATAGCAGAAAAAAAACGGCCTTTTAGTGTTAAACTTATGCAGAAAACAGATGCAATAAGCAACTCCCAGCAACAGAGATACTTGTGATGAAGAGATACTTAAAGCAACAGACTAGAATCATGCTTATCCTATATTATAGAATGCAATAATGCCAAAACATTTTGTGAAGCATGCGACCCTATATTATTTTGTTAGGTAGATGAATCCACGGTTGTCATTGGTTGGACTTATTTATAGCTAGAATCTACGTTTGCAGGAGCTAGCAAGCAATATATCAATGCTTTCCTAATAAATAAATAAAAAAAAAATCCAAAACTAAACAAATCCCATACACAGCAACAAAAAATTGATCCAAAAGCCATAAACATTGTGATCACTGTTGCTAGAGGGTTGAATATGGCCACACGAGTAGGGGCCCTATTGTTGGATCACCCATCGCTGCATCAACAACCGCGGGGAGGAAGAAGCCACCCTGCACCATGGATCACCCTGACTGCCGCACCTTACTCTGCCCTCACGCACTTGCATCCATGCGCCGGAAGCGAGGCTGGGCTGTGAACATCCCCAACCACAGGCGTCATCTCCTCCTCCTTCTATAAAGCACCACCCTCAAACCCACAAATCCTCCCAAATCTTTATATGTTTTATTGCAATAATCATGTGCTAGATTGTAAGGTAAAGATGAAAGATAGGAAAAGAATGAAGAAAATAGGGTGGGTTATTAAACAATAAGATGAAAAGTTGAGGAAGCATACAAAAAGAGAATGAAAAAGTGGTTAGGAGAAAGGCACTGAGGAGAATGAAAAATTTGTCATGTGGAATAAAGAAAGATGCAGTGAAAATTAATTTTAAAATTTGAAATTCAAAATTTCAATAGATGGAAGAGATTGTCATCTCATAAATGCAACACTTATTTATTATGCCGTGAAACAAACACGTAAAAGAGTCATCATTCAAGATGTATTTCAAAATATTGTAGCAGGTTCGGTATGAAACTCCCAATTGAATTTAATGAGATCATACTTGCATTGGTTACTATCCGAATGAAGTCAGAAACTGAATCTCTCTGGTGAAGCCACGTCGGATTTTTACACTGTATTGACTTGCTGGATGATTGGTTTTTAAGATATAGTATATGATTCTTGCCTAAGCTTTACAGCCATAGGCTTTAAAAGGAAGTAAGTGGTGCACATCAACTCACAAACCAAGCAGTATATGCCAGAACTAGAGTCGATGTTTTTTATTGGTTAGGCTTTTGACCCGGTCCAACCGTTGTAGCAGGCGACAAAGTCAAAGATTTGAGATCATTGTTGTGGTTTGCGTTTAGACTTAGCCTGACAACAGCAACACTCATTGGTTCTCGGACAGTCCGTGCGGGGTTGGGTCCCATGCTAGCTAGGCTGGCCCTGTGTGCGTGGTGCTTAGTTGCATTAATGACAGGTTGCTTTTCTTGATCTTAAGTCATCCTTTCACATTATGAGACATTAATTTATAGTAACTAATAGGTGCCGTACAGATATATCCCTGTCAAACGTGAATAGCTAGAGGACTGTTTAGCCGCATTAATGGGCAGACATTACGTTAGCCTAATTAGTTGATTCCTTAAATTTAAATGGGCCACCTTAGTGTCACGATCTTGGACACACTTCAAATCGTACCGGTATTTAGATTTACTCAACTTCTTGAGTTAAGCAAGTAAGCTCACTCAAAAATGATACGGAAAAGGCACAAGAGAATAAAAGAACTTTGGTGGAGAAATTTCTTTGTATTACACAATGGAAAGCTTACAAATGAATTTAGATGTCTTGGATGATTTGGCCAAGAATGGCCACCCATATATATAGCCTTCCACCTCAATTGACGTGGAAATTGATTCTAATAACGGTTGACATGTGTCCAGAACTTTCCTACATTCCACATATATCTACATATTTCTAGAGCCTTCTACATATGTCTATATAAGGACATTCTAGATACTTCTTCATACCTCTACATGCTTCTAGACACTTCTACATATTTCTACGTGCTCCTAGAAGCTTCTAGATAATTCTACACAGTTCCACAAGTTTCTAGAACATTCTAGAGCACTCTACATTGTTCTACAGAATTAGAAGTATCTAGAATTCTCTAGAGCTATCTACACTATTCCACAACATTTTATATTTTTCTATGGTCTTCCGAAATCTTCTAAAATCTTCCGTGAATTTTATCCCTCAAGAAAGATTGTTCGTGACAATCTCCCCACCTATTGCGCAGACGTCCTCGTTGCGCTTCTCATGGTAGCGCTTTAGGTGGTCTTGGAACTGCCAGAAGATCTTCTCGTGTTTCCCAACTAGCTTCGGTCATGGGCCTTCCTTTCATTTGATCAAGTATTGAACACTGGTACTACCCCTCTCTTTCTTACGACTCGATTGGCTAACACCTCCTCTACCTCCTTGTCAAAGGACTTGATGACTATAGGTGGTGCTCGCCTTGAGTCGCTTCTAGGTCTTCCATGTCTTCATGGTATGGCTTGAGCATACTCACATGGAAGACGGGATGGATTTTCATGGAGGGAGGAAGGTTTATCTTATAAGCCACCTCCCCTATTCGCCCAATAACTTCATACGGTCCTTCATATTTACGGATTAGGCCTTAATGCACCTTGCGAAAGGCCTTGAATTGTTGGGGAAGAAGTTTGATCATTACCTTATCTCCTATATTGTAGCTTGTATGTCTCCTCTTCTTATCTCCCACTTCTTCATTCTTTTTGCGGCTTTGTCGAGGTAAGAGCGGGTAACATCAGCTTGCTCATTCCAAGACTTAGCCATATGATATGCTCCAGGGCTCTTCCCGCATAAGATGATGATAGAGTATGGGGTGTGATAGGTTGTTGTCTATACAATCTCAAATGGACTTTTTCTCGTAGACTCGCTCCTTTGCAAATTGTAAGAGAATTGAGCTACATCGATGAGCTTAGGCCAATCCTTCTGGTTAGCACTTACGAAGTGCCTCAAGTAACACTCCAACAAAGCATTCACCCTTGGTCTGCCATCAGTTTGTGGGTGAAAGCTAGTTGAGAAGTGTAACTCTGACCCCAAGAGTTTGAACAACTCTGTCCACATCGACCTGTGAAGCGTGGATCTCGATCACTAATGATTATCTTCGGAAAACCCCAGGACTTCACCACATTCTTGAAGAATAATCGCGCTCATCCTCAGGTACAATCCGTAGGGGCAGGAATGAATGTAGCATACTTAGAAAATCGATCCACCACTACCAAGATAGATCCATACCCCTCAGACTTAGGTAATGCAGAGATGAATTCTAGGGAGACACTTTCCCATGGTCGCTCCGGAGTAGGTAGTGGTTTCAACAATCCGCTAGGAGCCCGTTCTCTATCTTGTCTTGTTGGCACACAAGACAAGTCTTCACATAGCTTTCCACTTCATCTCGCATTTGCGGCCAATAATAGGTTATTTCTACTAGCTCCAACGTTCGATGCTGTCCAGGGTGTCCAGCCCACTTTGTGTCATGACACTCCTTAATCAACTTTCTTCTCAAGTTATCCCACTTGGGGACATATAGTCTTCTTCCTTTAGTGTAGAGTAGGCCATCCTCTAACCAAAATCTCTTGGTCTTTCCTTCTCTAGCCATCTCCACCAATTTCTTTGCTAAGGGATCTCGATCCAATCCCTCCTTGATTACTTGTATAACATTCCCTTCGGCTATGGAAATGGCTGCCAACTCAGCCTTTCGACTTAGTGCATCTGCCACTACATTAATTCTTCCTGACTTGTACTTAAACTCAAAATCAAACTCAGCCAAAAAGTCTTGCCATTTAGCTTGCTTTGGGCTTAACTTCTTTTGAGTTTGAAAGTAACTAGTGGCCACATTGTCCGTCTTGACAATGAAGTGGGATCCTAGTAAGTAGTGACGCCATGTCCGTAGGCAATGCACCATAGCCGTCATCTCTTTTTCTTGCACCGTGTAACGCCGCTCATGTCATTCAACTTGCGACTTTCAAATGCAATAGGATGCCTCTCTTGCATTAGGACACCTCCTATGGCAAAGTCAAAAGCATCTGTGTGAACCTCGAACACTTTAGAGTGATCTGGTAAAGATAACACGGGTTCCTCCATGATAGCAGCCTTTAATCCATCAAAGGTCTTCTGACATTTCTCCGTCCACTCCCATGAGTGATTCTTCTTGAGAAGATCTGTCAATGGCGTGGCCTTGGCCTAATATCCCTTGATGAACCGCCTATAATAGTTTGCCAGTCCAAGGAATGATCTTAGCTCAGACACCTTGCTTAGGGTTTCCCATTCTTTGATAGCTCTAACCTTCTCCTCATCCATCCGAGGGTTCCATCCTTAATCACATGCCCTAAGAAGTGAACCTCATCTTTGGCAAAGGAACACTTCTCCTTTTTCACATATAAGTTATTCTCTCTTAATGTATTGAACACGATCCGCAAGTGATTTACGTGGTCCTCAAGAGTATTGCTATATATCACAATGTCATCCAAGTAGACCACTACGAACCGATCTAGATAAGGATGGAAAATCTCATTCATCAAGGTACAAAATGTCGCAGGAGCATTGGTTAAGCCAAAAGGCATTATCAACCACTCATACGAAGCCGTACCTCGTCACACAAGTGGTCTTTGGTTCATTACCATCGGCAATCCTCACTTGGTGATAACCCGACCTTAAGTCTAACTTTGAAAACCACTTAGCTTTTCCTCGTTGATCAAACAAATCGGCTATCAAAGGAATAGGGTACTTGTTTTTGATAGTTACCTTGTTAAGTGCCCGATAGTCGATGCATAACCTCAATGAGCCATCATGCTTCTTTTGGAATAAGACCGGCACTCCATATGGTGCTTTGGATGGACGGATAAGACCAGCATCCAACAACTCCTTGAGTTGCTTCCTCAACTCTTCCAACTCTGTGGTGCCATCCTATATGGTGCCAGCGGGTGGTTTTGTACCTTCCAATTCGATCTTGTGATCTACCTTCCTCCTTGGAGGAAGTTGTTTGGCAATTGGAGGCATGATATCCTTGTTTTCCTCAAGGACTTTCTTGATTTGTAGTGGTAAAGCTTCTTCTATCATTGGTTCTTCCTTGAACAAAGCCAAGTAGGTCACCTCTCCCTTCTTGACTCCTTTCTTTAGTTGCATGGCAGATAACATAGGAGTTCCTCTAGGCTTGGAGAGTGTAGGAATCATGCATGGAGACCCTTTCTCCATAACACACACCGCATCGCAATACGGCATGGGCACCACGTTCACTTTCCTCAAGAAGTCCAATCCAAGGACAATCTTGAAATCATCCATGGGTGCAACTGAGAAATCTACAAATCCTCTCCAGGAGCCAAGAGCTATTTCTACCTCTTTTACCATTCCTCTAAGAGGTTCTCCCTTGGTGTTGACGGTCTTGAGCCAACCATTCTTCTCCATGACCTTCAACCCAAGTCTCTCTACTTCCTGGGGCGTGATGAAGTTATGTGTGGCACCAGTGTCAATCATAGCTACAGCGGACTTCTCCTTTATGAGCACTTCAACGTACATCAGCCCATTCTTCTTCTCCATGGGGTGCACTTCTTTACCCTTTAAGGCATTCAAGAGTTGGACAGATCCAACATATTCAGCCTCATGTGTTTGAGATTCCCGTCCTTCAGCAATGGATGCCAATGTCCCTAGCTTGGGACAATCCTTCATTTGGTGTGGCCCCTTACATATGAAACATCCTCCTTTAGGCACAAAAGCCTTTTTCTTCTCCTCGTACTCTCTCTTAGAAGAGTACTTGAAGTCTTTCTTTGGAGGAATATTTTTCCCTTTGTCTCCCCCACCTTTAGAGGAGCTAGCCTTAGAAGATGGTTTGGACTTGAAGTCCCCTCGTTGGTACTCCGTGAGTGACTCGGCCATTACAATGGCTTCATCTACATCTTGGACTCCCGCCTTTGTAACTCTTGCTTTGCCCAAGGTTGGAGTCCATCAATGAAGAAGAATAATGCATCTTCTGAGGCTAAGTTAGGGATTTGAAGTGTGAGTGTAGTGAACTCTCTCACATAGTCACTAATCGTGGTTCTATGCTTCAATTCCCTTAGCTTCTTTCTTGCTTCATAAACCACGTTCTCAGGGAAGAATTGTCTCTTCAATTCCCTCTTGAAATCTTCCCACGTGGCTATGTTGCAAGTGCCCTTCTCTATGTTTGCATGCTTCCTTCTCCACCACAAGATTGCATTATCAGGATAGAGAGAAACAGGCGTACCTTCATTTGTTCTTTTGCCACCCCTTGGCATTCAAAGTAACTCTCCATCTGCCATAAGAAATTCTCCACTTCTCGAGCGTCCTTCACGCCCTTGAATTCCTTTGGCTTTGGGAGATCAACCCGTAGAGTTTCCCTTGCTCCACCTTGCGTACCAGCATTAGTCGCAACCTGAGATCCTCAAGGGATGCTCGGCCTCTTCAAGTAACTTCATGACACCTTCAAGCTTGCCTTCAACTTGGTTGAGGCGTTCATCCCTTTCTTCTCCACTTTTGAGAGCATTCATGACATCTTCCTTCATGACATCTAGCTCTCCTAGCATATGAGTCTCTAAGGTTTCTTTGTCATGCTCCACCCTTTGGATGCGCACATCTATGTTTGTTAGAGCATTCTCCAACAAAGAAACCGTTCCTCCTAGATGGCAAAATCTTCACCCCTTGGTTTGCTTGACCCACGGGTCTTCTTGGTATGAGGAGGAATAACATCCCTGCCCTTGAAGCCTCCACATGTTCCTCAATCACGTTTGAAGTCATTTTCTCCACACAAACCACTTGTGCTCCCACACGAACCTTGCTCTGATGCCAAACTTGTCACGGCCTTGGACACACTCCAACGCAACCATACCGGCACTTGGACTTACTCAACCTCTTGAGCTAAGCACCAAGTCAGCCTCACTCAAAAATGATAGCAACGGAAGCTAAGAGCACAAGAGAACAAAAGAACTTTGGTGGAGAGAACTTCTTTGTATTACACAATGGAAAGCTTACAAATGAATTTAGATGTCTTGGAGGGCTTAGCCAAGAATGGCCACCTATATATATAGCCTTCCACCTCCTCAATTGACGGTGAGATTGATTCTAATGGACTTTTACATGTGTCCAGAACCTTCCTACATTCCACATATATCTACATATTTCTAGAGCCTTATACATATATCTACATAAGGACATTCTAGATACTTCTTCATACCTCTACATGCTTCTAGGCACTTCTACATATTTCTACGTGCTCCTAGAAGCTTCTAGATAATTCTACAGTTCACAAGCTTGTAGAACATTCTAGAGCTTCTATCTACACTATATCCACAACATTCTATATTTTTCTATGGTCTTAAATCTTCTAAAATCTTCCGTAAATTATCCCTCAAGAAAGATTGTTCGTGACATTAAGGTCTTTTTTTTTTTTGTAAATATAGGATTTGAGTGGTGTATTTATAACAATATGATGTTTTGAAAAAAAAATCACACAATATAATATTTTTAGTATAGAATCCGTCATAGGTAGATTCAATAATGAATTCACCAAAAACAGATTCAATGTAAAAAAAAATTTAATACTTGAATCCAAAAGAGGATTCAGGATAAAAAAATTAACATGAAATCCGCCGTCAAAGAAATCTGAAGAGAGATTCTGTGTAATAATAGAAATCCATGAGGCTGATTCTATGGACACTATATACAAATAATTTTATCCATTTTCTCATATTAATATAAATCACCTATAAAAATAACATATACAAATTATTTTCTCAGCCACCTTATATATAAAGGTCAAAATTTTTAAAACAAAGCTAACATATATAGAGTTTTTAGAATACAGGATGGCATAGTTTAAGTTCTTTTATTGTCTTAAATGTTTAATATTCACATAATAAAAGTCCTATTATGATAATTTAAAATAGAAGTTTATTAGGTTATTGTATCATTTTTTTTCGCTGCTAGATTATCGTATCACCTTATATTAAATATAATTAATCATAATTAAATTGAATAGATATAAAGACTCATTGTTTAAAGTATTATTCAATTTTCATTTTTCTCTTAAAAAAGATAAGTAAAGATTAAACAACTAAAGGAAAAGTCACTAAAATTGATCTAATGGTGAGGGATTTGGATAGTATACTTGATGTTCTAGATTGAAACCTGATTGTAATCAATGTAATTTTTAAAATATAAATATAAAAACAACTAAAAGAAAAATGTTTTATTTCTCTCTTTGACCCTTTAATTTGACCTCATAACAATGATCCATTAAAATCAAACCGAAAGATATTTATACATCAATTATTAAATATAAATTAATTTATAATATATGTTTACAAAATTTAACGGGAACTCAATGATTAAAATAAAAAATCCATGTATTTTCTCTCCCATTATGTGTTATTTAATATCTTGATATCAAATTCTTAAAACCAATCTAAAGAATGTTCATAGCTTCTATTTATAATTTCTTTTATATAGGGATTCAATATTGAATTTTTTAACAAAACCCAAATTTCATTATATTTCATATAATTTTTCAATCCTACATATAATGACGTAAATAGTTCTCAATATTATATAATAAAATGGGTTAAATACAATTTAATCCCATATATTTTGGCTCATATACAATTTAGACCCTAATATTTTAATACGTGTAGTCGACCCTTGATCTTTTGAAATAGACAAAATGTTCCTTTCATTAAGTTGTCATCCATTTGAACTATGAAATAATCATATGCATGTCATGTGATTAATTTCAGACTAAAATGCCCTTCCTTTTAAACTAATTTCCTAACCCGAACCCAAACACAAACACATGCACCCTTCTTCTTTTTCACCCTTCACCTTCTACTCCCCTTCTGAATCGCTGGCAAATCCCAATCCCTGATCTAAACTCGCTTGATAGAAAAAAACTGAAAAAGTAACACCTAGACTTTACCTTCATTATAAGCTTGACTAAAAGAATTTACCTTCTTCTCTCATCACTTCCTTAAGTTAAAAACCCTACCACTCTCACCCTTACCTTAACCCAACACACACACACACACATTCCACCGAAAATCTGACATCGTGTTATGCTAAACCTCCCTCACATTCAGCCTTTCCTAAACCCTCTTCGTTGTCATTATCGTCGTCACCGTTACCACCACCACCGTCATTACAATTCCCATTATTATTTAAATCTCACTCCAAACCCTTCTATCTCTCTATTCTTCTTTCCAAATATATAATTTATATATAAGTTTGGATCTTGTCATCATTTTTTTAGTTTTGGGTTTGATTCGTGTTAGCGATGGCTATGATGTTGAAAGCTATAGCCCATTGTTGAGAGGCTCCGATTTCCGTTTTACACTCTGATAATGCCAACAAGAGATTAAAAAGTAATTAGTTTTGTTTATTTAATCAGTTACGTATTTTATTTGATTATTTCTTTCTTTTCTATAATTGTGTTTTGTATCTTGTTGGGTTTGCTTCTCATAATTTTTTTTTCAATTTTTAGCGTTTTGGTAAAATGACTCAAATAAGTGAATTAAATATATATACGTGATGTAAGTTAGTTCTCTATGTACATTTAAACATTAATTTTGATCTTTAAATCGATTGTTATTTCAGAAGGGTGAGCGATTTCAAGGGGAGCATAAGGTGAAGGGTGACAGAGAGCATTGTAGTAGGGTGCAGAAGGGGAAGGGTGAGAGAGAGTAGGGGAAGGGTTTAGGGTTGGTTATGGTTGGGAAATTAGTTTAAAAAGAGGGGTATTTTTGTCTTAAATATTGGTCATGTGATATACACTTGACCATTTAACAATCCAAATGGATGATAACTTAACAAAAGACGCTTTTGCATTGTTTCAAAAAGTTAAGGTCTAAATTACATATGACCTAACGTATAGGAAATAAAATGCATTTAATCATAATAAAATAAATAATTTTATAAAAATCTTATTCAACATATCTTAACATGTACATTTAGTTTAAGATTAAATAATTTTAGAAATAAAATTATAATTATTAAATTATTATTAATAAAACAAGTTATATTAAAAAATTTATAAATCAATTTAATATAATTTCATTATTTTTTTAAAAAGAATTTAAAAGTGAGAGTAAACAATGTTTTTGAGGACAAAATTATTGGTTTATTTTTGTTTTTCCCTTTATTAAGAAAAAAGCCATCCTATTTATCCTTCTTAATATTAAACTAGTTTATTACCCATGCGATGTATGGACGATATGATAAGTAACAGGAAAAAAAGATATATTGAATATTAAATTTATTTACCTACTTTTAAAAAATTGTAACGCATCCACATACATATTTATGTAGTTAAAAAATTATTGCATTTTCTTTAAGTAGATATATTAATTTTTATAAAATACAATCCACAACAAACAATCAGGAAAGATTGAAGTACAATAATAAATAAATAAAATTTTCAACATCATTCATTTAACATACATATTATAAAGAAAAGAGAATCATAACTAATGAACATCTCTACGGTTATAATAAACTATAATATCATAATATCATGTCTTTATGATCTACAAAATATCAACATATTTAGATATTAATCATATCAATCATAATTAGACGTTATTTTAATATTTCTTAATTAAATCAGTTAAAGATATAATTTAAATTAACATTCCCAAATATTTCTCATTCATAGGATAATTTTCACATATATATGTCATTATTATTGTCCAAGAAAATTGTAGTTGGTGTTTGAATAATGTGTCTTACTTGGAATTGATTCAATAGAGGAATAATTAATTTAAATCTTTAATAATTAATTATATTCCATTTTCAATTTTACATCTGGTGGAACCAAAGAGGTATCACTAATGATCATCCACATAATTATTTGTTTATGAATGGCTAATAAAATATAATAAACTATTATATTATTATATTTATTATGCCCATTATAAATAATACATTCTCTAAATAAATAACCTCAAAAGAAATCTAGTTTAATTTTTTAGGTCCTATATACAATATTATTATTTAAAATAATTATTGAATTTAAAATAAAATTATTATATCTCATTTAAAAAAAATTATGAATCATAATTGATAATAAAATTGAAAGCAAGTGTGAAATTAATCAACTATATTTATTATTGCCAATGATGTCATCTCAATTTCCAATTCAAACATTTAAAAATATTCAAATCTAAAAAAATAATATTATATTATCTAGAAAATTTATTAAATAAAAATTATGAATAATCATTGATAATAAAACATAATTGACTACGAACATAATTATAATCATTAATTATATTTATTACTATTATTATGAATGAAACATTATCTAAACAAATAACCAACAAAAATTTGGTTTAATTTTTCCAAGTCTTCTATCAAATATTATTCTTTAAAACAAATATATTTTTAAAAGGAAACTAATACATCTGATTTAATAAAAAAATAGTAATAATTATTGACTTTAAAATTGGAATAAAGTATAATCAATCAATTATATTTATTATTAATATAGATCTAATCTCAATTTCAAATTCAATGACGATCAAATCCAAAAAAATATTACATTTTATCTTATAAAACATTATTTAATAAAAATTATGAATCATGGTTGTTAATAAAATACAATTAATTAAAGGTTTTTGTTGCGATACCCGAGGGTATTGGTACCCTTTTGAATTCAAGGGTTGTGATTTAATCATGAATATTTAAAATATTAATAAATTTAGTTAGTGAGACACATGGTAAATTTTTAGTCATAAATTATCTGAATGTCTGTACCCATGAATTTTCTAGGGATCAAGAAATCTCCTTAATTATATTTGTTAACATTATTATAATTATAACTTATACATTCTCTAAAGAACCCGAAAATTTGATTAAAATTTTTTAAGTCCTATATCAAATATTATTCTTTAGAACAAATTTCTAAATTAAAAGGAAATTAGTACATCTAATTTAACCAAAAATTAGGAATCATGATTGATAATGAAAGTGGAATCAAGTATAATCGATCAACTATATAATTATTACTAATGCTTTATGTAACATCACATACGCTTTATGTATTGACGACGTCTAGAAAAACTTCCTAGAAGGTCACCTATTTCAAAATTGCTCCAAGTCAAGCACGCTTAATTATGGAGATTTTTAGTGATCGGCCACCAAAAAGAATATGTATCTTATTAGTATAGGTAGTACCAATCAATTCATATAAGTATTCTATTTATAGTCCAATATCTACACAGTCTTAGGATCCTCTCATTTGGTATAATCAATTCATTTATGTACCTTTCCGCTTAGAAGCCTCAGGAGTCGCTCCTTGTCGATGCCTTTTTGTGCTGTGATTATTCCCCGTCCTCGTTGCGTTACAATTTAATCGTAATTTCAAAATTCAAAAATTTAAAAAAGAACAAATCCAAAAAAATATCATAATTATATTATCTAAAAATTATTTAATAAAAAGTTGTGAATCATGATTAGTAATAAAATTAAGTTAATTATATTTATTAAAATTGTTATAAATGATATATTTTTGAAATAAATAACCCAAAAAAATCTAGTTTTATTGTTCCAAATCCTATATCAAATATTATTCTTTAAAGAAAATATCTAATATAAAAAGAAATTTGTATGTCTGATTTAGTTGAAAATTAAGAATGATGATTGATAATAAAATTGAAATCAAGTATAATTAATCAATTGCATGTAATTACTAATGATTAATTCTCAATTTCAAATTCAAAATCATAAAAATATTCAAATAAAAAAATTATTTTGTACTTTCTAAAAAATTGATTTAACAAAAAATTATTGTTCACGATTGGCAATAAAATATAATCAACTATATCTATTACAATACATATAATTGATACAATTTGTTAAAAAATTATAATTGATATGTTCTAGTTTAATTTTTTCAAAGTCCTAAATCTAATATTGTTATTAAAATAAATATCTAGTTTAAAAGAAATTAATATATCCGATTTCACGAAAAATTAGGAGTCATGATTAATCAACTATATTTGTTATTATTAATGATTAATCTCAAGTTCAATTAAAAAATTCAAAAATAATCAAAGAGCTTCAAAATCAATGTAACAATAGCAACAAATCAAATATTATTCATTACAAAGAAAAATAGCAGAGAGTTTCAAAATTAATAGTAAGAGCCTTGAATATAGATAACAATAATCAATCCCATGAAATAGAGATTAATATACAATAAAAAATTAATCATAAATTAATACCTCTCCATGGCCTACGAGGGAGATGACTAATATAAAGTGCAACATAATATATATTCTACAATTCGATCACATATATAGCCTACTTTCTAAAAATTTGCATGGATGGGAATATAGTTGTTTGATTAATTGTCAAAATTATTTTATTGAAAATTGTAATTATTTGATTGACATTTTACATTTAATGAGTGGGGTTATAATTTTTTGATTGACAATTATCACTAAATCGAAAGCTTAATATAATATCAATAGTCGATATGATTGTCATAATAAGATTGTGTGAATAAGTATTGATGCATTAGCAGGAAACCAAATGCTCCGATTAAGTATTGATGCATTAGCAGGTTGAATGCTCTGATTGAATGACGCGCTAATCATTTTCTTTCTTGCAAAACCTGATTTTAGAATCATATTCTTTCAATTTAATCCTTCTCAATATCTATTTCAATCTTCAAATTTAATATGTTATTTAATTTAAAAAATTTAATTTGTTGATATTTCCACTCATGTCAATTTGTTATTATCATTTTATTTGTTACCATTTTTTAAATTATTGATTCTAATATCATATCTGAGAGATTTAGTTACAACTTGCAAACTTTCTTTAATCAATTACAAATGGTAAATGACTATAGAGTAAAGCAGTTTTATCATAAACACAAAAATCAATCAATTTCTTAGTATACAAATCATATTCATTATTTATAATAAATATTAAAATTCCAATAATAATCTTAGCATCAATTGAAATGAAATATATTTACAATTTCACTAATTTGTCACTTTTAATAACAAATATATATAGACATTTTTTTCATAACTCAAACAATATAAAACCCATTATAAATTTATAAATCAGGTATATATTATTGTAAATCTAGCTCATATGATATATATAGTGGGTAATGAAAAATTATTGATAAGTTTAATATATTATAAATGATACATGATATGTAATATATATGCTGATTTGGTCTAGTATGTTGTAAATTTAACATATGACAAATAATTTGATACTTGACATATACATGATATATGCTATATGGATAATAATAATGATATATTGATGTTATTATTGATAAGTTATATTCAATTAGTAAAATATATTAATATATATTTTTAATCTTTTTTGAATAATGAGAACAAAGCTTCAAGCCTATCGTGATAGAGAGGTAAGCCAAAACCACTATAATGTACACAAAATGTAGACTAAAAAATAGCAAAAGGAGGTGCTGTTATAGATATAGAGCATCGAACAATACCTGATACTACATAACCAAAGCAGTAGCAAAAAGAAAACTGAGAAAACTACAAGATGGAAACGACCAAAAGGCGGTTGCAACAAGATATAAACATAACCAACTAGCAGGACATGGCATAGCAAGATAAAGACACATCCAATAATAGTGAGAAAAAGGTTGGAGGTGTATGGCACTAATACTAGCCCTTTTGGCATTGCCATCAAGGATAGGTTTGGACACATATAAGAACTAGGCGATCCATGGGACATTTACGTATTTTTTATTGGCAGCAAAGAGAATGCAAGAGACATATGCCCCCGAAGTTCATAAGTGTCATGCACAAACCTGATTTGAATTCCGTACCAAAGATTGGTTTAAAGGAAAATCTCCACACCATGCTTTATACCAAAAACCAAGTCTTACTAGAATATTATCTTTTTCAGTATCCCATTTAGGTTTAAAACCTTCAAAGATCATCCTATTCCTCACCACCAAATAGTTCAACACACCACATATAAGAGAGAAAGCCAAAGTTTCTTGTCAAAACCTTTGAAGGGGCAGATAACCATGAATCATAAAAACAAATAGGATGAACAGGTAGGCATGAATGTATATCCCACCATTTGTAGCAGCTATACCAAAAGCTTGAAGAGATTAAACAAACAAAGAAAAGATATTCCAGTGATTCCTCCTGAGATGAGTAGAACGGGGCTAGTTTCACTCCTAGGGATGTAGTTAAATCTACAAAGGCGGTCTTTAGTGTTAAGACGCATTTGCAAGATAAACCACATAAGTAGTTGAGCACATGGAGCAAGACCCTTCACCTTCTTCTTAGCTAACCACTATGTTGAAGGTTTAGTAATCGATTTGAAGACCTAGGAAGAGAAAGAAGACACAAAAAACAACCAGACGGGTTAAAATCCCAAACCCACTCATCACTCACACCCTCAACGAAAGTGTTTTGCTTTATCGCTAAAAGGAGATATGAGACCAGGGGTTCCTTTTAGGAGATTAAATTTCTTCGCCATTCTAAACACCACCTCTATACACCATCCACTCAATGACCAATTTCAGCATTTTTTTTTGCATTTTTTTGGGTAGAAATTGAAAATAATCTTGGGAATTTGGATTGGAGACATTCTTCTCCAATCCAAATGTTAGCCTAGAAAAGAGTAGATGTGCTATCACCCACCTTCTTACGCATACCACGTAGCACAATATTTATAATTTTAATCCCAAAGTTGTTAAGATTCGCAATATGCCCCCAAATACTCCTAGCATTCCATGCTCAACTAGGTTGGATATGGGAGATATGATTGATCCCATGGTTGGAACACACAACTCTCTTCCACAAGGGATATGATCCATCAGGAGAACCTCTACCACCACTTAAAAAGGAGTGATGCATTTTTTATCAGAATATCACCAACTCCAGGCCTCCTATTTCCTTTGGCCATTAGATAATCTCCCAAGATATGAGAGGAATACCCTTCCTTGTTGAGCTTGTATCCCAAAAAACTTTATCTAAGGCTAGTTATTTTTTTAGCCACACTCTTCACATCTTAGAAATAGTCAAATAGTAAATAGGAAGATTATTCAAGACTGATTTGATGAGAACAGCCTACCCGCTCTAGACAATAGATTTGCCTTCCGCAGGCAAGTCTATTCTCAATTTTGTCAATGACTGGCTTCTATGTTTCAATTCTTCAGGGGTTTGCGCTAAAGGGAATGCCAAATATACAATTGGCAGCTTAATAACAAAACATCGCAACATATGTTTAGCAAAACAACCCACTAATAGGAACACCTAAGAGCAATCATGGCAGATTTATTGTAGTTAATTTTCAGACTTGACATATAAATCAAGCATGAAGGTGCCTGTAATTTCTTAGGAATTCCCAAGGAGCAAAAATTAATATATCATTTACAAATTGCAGGTGTGATAATTCCACCTTGTCAGCATCGATCTTGATCCCTTCAATACAACCTAGTGACTCAATAGAGGAAACCATTATATTAAACACCTTTGCTACCAACAAGAATAGGTAGGGAGATATTGGGTCACCTTGATGCATTCCACACGAAGGTCAACGGCAATTGAAGGGTTGCCATTGATAAGAAGTGACATAGATGCTGTTGAAACACACTACATAATCCATCTTCTCCCTACTAAGCCAAACCCCATTTTTTGCAACATTTTATCTAGAAACATCCATCTCGCTGTATTGTATGCCTTTTGTTGTTATTCTTATTGATACCAATTTTCTAATATTATTCTTAAACGATATCAATTTAATTTGATGTGCTTAAATATTAATATTAGTATTATCCTTAATTGATATCAAGTTAGTTTGATGCACTAATTAACAAGTATTGAATCTAATTTACTCTAATATGATAATAATTCAAAATTTTAATTAAAATGGAAAAATAAAAAAATTATTTATTGGTTATCTTATCTCACAATTCAAATAGGTGATGATATCAAACATATATTCCACAGGTAATGATTAATATATCTTGCCATGTAGTCCAAACATATGAATTGTCCAGGTAAGAATTAGTATACCATATAATTATTGCAATTAAAATACTAAATAAATAAATACATATATATACACACACACACACATACATTATATATTACATTTATATATATTTTAATGTCATAGTTATTTTTTTTCTAAACCTTTGAGAAGATAATGATGCTTACATGACAAAAGAAATTAATCATAGAATAATTTTCTTATTATTATTGTTGGTTTTATTGGGTAATACCAAATTCATATATTACATGAGTGATAACAAAGATATACATTATATGGGTAATAATTTAGTTGTAACATTACTACTGATTTGTGCTCAATTAAAATTAGTTCGAAGTTATAATGTGTATATATAAATGTAAAATTTTGATAAATTACTTATTGTAAAAAATAAAACATATTTATCTTAAAAAAATTAACCTTGCTAAATTATTCATAATAAATTATACAAAATGAAATAATTATAATTCAATTCAATTTTCTAATATATTTTTTTGTCTTTTTTTAATAATTTATAGGTATAAAATCTCGTGCATCATGAAAACTAGTGTGTGTATATATACATATGTTACCGATTTTGTAATTCAACATAAATTTAGTTATATTTTATAGTATTTTTCATTACAATTCTAGTCAAATGTAATATTGAACCGAACTTGATATGCTGCTACTCTGTGCACTTGGCCAAATTGGGTTTTGAAAAAAAAACATAAAAAAACTTGTTATGACATTGATGTGGGATGCTAATTTAAATAAATTCTTAAGAAAATATTTTTTTGTTAACATCATGATTTAATGAACTCTTAACAATTATATAATAAAGAGTTAAATGTGTTTTGTCCTCTAACTTTAGGTCATATGTAATTTATACTTTGACTTTTCAAAACATGCATTGCAATGCTATGAACTTTTCAAACAGTGCAAAAAACCTTACTTTCCAAACAGTTAAAAACTTTAAGTCATAGCAGGGTGTGAAGTTGCACACAATAAAATCAGAGTTAAGTACACATGAGAATTCACAAACAAGATGTCGAGTTGCTTATAGGGGGTTAAGTGCATATAAATCATACTTTCACCAATTGCCAAATTTATGCTGATAGGTGTTTTGCATTGTTTGGAAAATTCAAAGTGTCGTGACGCATGTTTTAAAAAATTAGGGTGTAAATTGCATATGACTTAAAGTTTATAAGTGTAAAATTTGTTTTACCTTGTAATAAATGAAAACCATAGACCTATATAGTTAAGCAATGCCAATTTCAAATTATACTAGAGTTCATGGAGAGCTCACAAAGGGAGGTTTAATATGTGAGCAATGACAATTTGGAATTATTTTTGAAAAATAATTTCCTTCGCAAAATTTGTTAATTTGTTTTTTGAAAAATTGTTGAATAGTTTTCCTAGGTTTCCTTTTTTAGTATTTTGGTATACAAGAGCTAACAAATTCAACATGTTCTTTGCGATTATTGCAGCCAAGCAGGATGGTACAAGTAAGTCAAAAACCTTGATCATTCTCATTGTGAGTGTGTTGGTCGCACTAGGTCTACTAAGTAGTTCTGTTTATTGCTTATGGCATCGCCATCGATCAAATAAAGGTAATTAATGCTAGTTATATACATGATCAAAGTTCTTTGGATAATTTACATGCTTTTCTATGACAATAGCACAAAATATAAACTAACAAGTTTCCTCTATAGATGGACCACTACCGGAGATCACTTCCATATCTTTACATGGTCGTGATCAAAGAGAGGATTCATTGAATGCAAACCTTCCTACAATCCCTTTAATTTGGATTCGACAAAGCACTAATAACTTTTCAGAGTCTTGTAAATTAGGGGAAGGTGGATTTGGTCCTGTTTACAAGGTATAAATGAATTGAATGTTGAAATCAAGCTCTACACAAACTTGATTTTACTCATAAATGCAATAATTATTTGTTCCTAATTTCTTTTCAAATTTTTTCTAGGGAAATTTGCAAGATGGGACAGAAATTGCTATTAAAAGACTTTCAAAAACATCTGGTCAAGGTCTAGAAGAGTTCAAGAATGAAGTCATCTTCATAGCCAAACTACAACATAGGAACCTTGTGAGACTATTGGGTTGTTGTGTTGAGGAAAATGAAAAGCTACTTGTATATGAGTACATGCCCAATTCTAGCCTTTACTTTCACCTATTCGGTAAGTTTTTACCAAACTAAGCGCCTTTATTTTTCTTCATTTCCTTTTTTTCTTGTTATATGATTATATATACCATGGAAGAGATTAGTTGTAAAAATGATATTTCCTTTGTGATAGAAGTTTTTGGGTGGAAGTTTATTTTAAAAAATGTATTTTATGGAAGCGCAAATGAGTTTTGGATTTTGGAATGACACGCCCTATGAGTTTTCTTGATTATTGAAAAGCAACTTATTGATAAAAAGAAAAGCACAAATGAGTTTTTCCTCTGGTATCATCAACATATTATATGAACAACTTCATTTTTTTGTTCAATACTCCTTATATTTCGTCGTCAAGAAACTTATGTTGCTTGTCAGATGAGGAAAAACAAAAGCAACTAGATTGGAAGCTACGATTGAACATTATTAATGGCATTGCAAAAGGACTTCTATACCTTCATGAGGACTCTAGGCTTAGAGTAATCCATCGAGATCTAAAAGCTAGCAATGTTCTGGATCAAGATATGAATCCAAAAATATCAGATTTTGGATTAGCAAGGGCATTTGAAAAAGGCCAAGTTCAGGAAAATACTAGAAGGGTTATGGGCACCTAGTAAGTCTTATTGGGTACTCCTTTTTTCATGACACAAGTGCTATGTCTTTAATTACACCATATGTTGTATTTACAAACTAACAACATTATATTGGCTTTAAATAGTGGATACATGTCTCGGAGTATGCTATGGAAGGGTTATATTCAGTGAAGTCTGATGTTTTTAGCTTTGGAGTTCTTCTATTAGAAATCATTTCTGGCAAAAGGAATAGTGGATTCTATCTTTCAGAACATGGTCAAAGTCTTCTTATATATGTGAGTTTTCCTAAGCTAGCTCATCATACTGCAAAGGAAATGATATCATAAAAAAATATGCATATGTTTCTACTTTCTGTTATTGCTTCTAAATATTCACATTTCCATGCAGACTTGGAGACTTTGGTGTGAAGGAAAATGTTTGGAAGTAGTAGACCCAATACTAGAAAAGACATACATAGACAATGAAATGATGAGGTGCATACATATTGGTTTGTTGTGTGTACAAGAAGATGCAGTAGATCGACCAACCATGTCTAGTTGTTGTCATGCTAGCAAGTCAAACAATGGCCCTTCCCAATCTTAATCATCCTGATTTTCAGTTGGACGAAAGATCAAGGAAGAAGGGTCAACACCAAAAGCTTCCAAGGATCCTTCTATTAACAAAGTATCAATCTCAAATATTTTACCTAGGTAATGAATATAACATTATAAAGTTTTACAATAGAAAAACTTAGATTGTATAAGTAATTACAAAATAAACGGATTCTTCTATGTATTGGAGCCATTCTCATATCACTAGGTTACAATCTTAAAATTGTATATCCATATTTTACTCATGTTATAGATAGTTTTATCATTCAAAATTTAATAATTTCCATTTTCGAGGTGAAAATCTTGTCTAATTATTAATTAATCACATCTTTTTATTTGTACTAAGTTTAAATTGATTTTATAAAATAGTTGTGCGATGTATTTTGCTAGTAAAAGTGTAATGGAATAAGTAAGACCTCATTTGGACAAACAAAAAATCAGTTTACACCCAAGGACAAAAGAAAAAGGACAACAGACAATCTAGTTTTTTTTTTAAATTTTACGTGGCGTAAAGAAGTTTTTTTTTAATTATAAAGCCAAACAACACTTATAAATCAAAATATATAAATCAAATCTAAATTGAATAAGATCAAATACATTTGACTCTCTAAACTAACCAACCACTACAAAAAATGCGTGGAATATTGACGGGTTTATTGATGGACATGGGGTGTTAGCTTTTCGTTTGTCAGGAGATTATTACGATGGATAGTTTTAGCCGCCAATAGTATCGATAGGTGCCAATGGGAAATACAATAAAAAACGATAATAGTGTGAAAAAAGGCATTAATATGGTCGTTAGGAAATTAATAGTAATGACATGTTGTTTTAATTTTATCAATGGGTTATGAAAATTAAAAATATTATTTTATTTTATTTATTTATTACCAACTATTATTCGAACAAATTCAACTTTTAATAATTTTTTTACAATTAAAATATTCATTTATTTCCAACGGGTTTACTTGTCGGAAATTTTTTAACAAATTAAATTGCATTATGTGAAATATTTATAAAAATTATCTAATTATTTGACATTTACATCATGACTCGATTTGGAAATGTGGGGAACTGATCCTATGGAAGCCCTTACATGATATGGCATGCAAAAAAATCTTGTGATTTCCAATTCAACATGTTTAAGTATAAACTGGATAAGCACTTGTCATAGATATCATAAAATAATCCATAAACAATATCCATACTATAAAATAATTATTCTGAAAGTCATAAGATCCTTTACTCATGATTACATAAAATCTCAAAATAACATAACTAAATATAAATGCATTGTCCATGAATCGTGCATGCAATGTATTGGAGCACCACTAACATAACTGAAAAGTATCATTTCACTCCAAAGTGAAGTTTGTAACACCCTAATAATTAACTCAACACGCTTAGGACGTATTCCAATTGATTATTAGATATTACTCTTTGTTTCAGTTTCCTTAGTCATACTTAAAAAAAAAATACTTAATGAAAATGTGAGCCAAATTTTGTTTTAAACATAATTGAAACGTGAGCCGCGCATAACATAAGCGATTATTAGCATAGAGCGGAACATGTAAAAGAATAACATAAACAGAAACATCATATAGGCTCCATGAAAAGATCATCCATAAGCACACCATACTGAAATATATAATAATCTGCCCACTCATGAAAGGTGAGTTAAGTTCGTATATCATCATAAGAGCAAATACATAGAAAAGGAAAATACAATGGAAATCATACCCACCTAGTGCACCTAAGTTAGATAACCTCAAAACAAAAGAAGGTTACCTTAAGCTAATAGTGGTGTGTGTGCACAAAAAGGCCCCCTAAGAGATCTACGGCTGGCCCTAGAAGGGTGGAACATATCCGATCCATGAGCGAACCCCATCTGGAGGGATACACGAGGTGCTCCATGGGGGCACATGGATGGTCTCCGTGCAGCCTCCGCGGACAACCGTCTCCTCACTACCCTCCCTCATGCATGGGGGAGTAAGGGCGAGCTCTCAGTATATATGGGTAGGCGAGTCCTCCGACGGATTCGTCTCCAAGTGCCTCAAGCGAGGAATATAGTCGAGAAGTCACGACGGCAGATGCGGTGATGTACGTGCGGAGAATCCTCTCATTGTACGTCCGTGTGTGCTCAAAAACCATGTCATTGCCATCCAGGAGGTTGGAGAGAATCGGTAGCTAGGAAGGGTGTGCGAACGGACGCCCCATGAACATGAATACCCGAACGCAACGCCCTCAAAATGGTATGATCGATGCTCGAGATCAAAATGTACCTCCCAGGTGGGGGTATTAATGAACAGGACGAATGTTGCCATCAGAATGAAGACATGATGGAAAGGAAAGAAAGAGGGAGTGAGAATCTTACTAAAGAATCTCAGGAGGGATCCTCCTATCTAAGTGACATCATTAACGTCTTTAGGGCCTCGAGTTTTATTATGAAATAGTGAGCATACAAAGATTCATTTATTAAGTTCTAAAACATTCATTTATTAAGTTCTAAAACATCCATTACGAGGCCCATTTATTTTATCATGCGTCTTGTAATGAATGCATCATACTTTAGCATGACATGCAATACTTAAACTTCTATCATACATCTTATCATCATCGCAAAATACATTACGCATAGAAATGATTCATGAATGGCATTTCTTGGTTCTTTAGGTGACTTAAGTTAGTTCATCATCACATCTTTGGGGCCACCCTATTACTCTACCCTTTTGAGAGTACTTCTAGGTTATGAGCTCATACCTCACTAGTCATCACTAGCATATACTTATCCCTTTTAATAAGTTAAAGTCCCAACTTTAAAAGTACGGGATAGGGGCAAGAATCACCTTTTCATCACCTATAGTTTGATGAGTCCAAAGGATCATTTTCTCATGTTTCTAAGTCACCTTAAGTCTTAGCATGTTATATCAAGATGCAATACATAATTCATAGTCATCATAGCTTTTCACATATATCATGCATAAGCATTTCCAATGTTTCCAAAAGAAGCTATAACATGCAACATGATGGCTACTATCTTTAGAGATCAAGTACTCACATAACATCATATATCACATGAATTCATCATTCCAAAACATCAAAGAATTCATCACCTCAATCTACACATGAAAATTCCCTTAAATAGCCAAACTTCTAAAATCGGGTAACTCCAATAGTCCAAACATTTACTTATGCATCTAAGGGATTTATAATCATCATTACCATTAATTAATTAGCTCAAGAACATTATTAAACAAAGTTGGACAGCATAGGCAGTAAGAAGATCTTAGTGATTTACAGTGTGCTAGAAGTTGCGTTTTACACCCTTTCTTATTACCGGCTTTTCCTATGATGCTAAAATCAATTCCTAAACCATTTCTAAGTCATTCTTACTCAACTAATCATGATACAACCTGATTATCATAATTTTAATGGTGCTGGAACATAATGCTAAATTCTTGTTATTAGGAGCTCTAGAAATCTCATTTTCAATTCTTTTTAACTACTATGTTTGCCCAAAGTGCCAAGAACAATTATCACATCAAAAGGCAAGGTATTTAACACATTTAAATAATCCAAAATAGAAATTAAAGGGTGCTGAAAAATTAAAGGCAAGGCCGAAACATACAGAGTCCCATGAGCATAAAATAAAGCATTTCTAGTAATTAAGCTTCATATTTTTTAAAACAACTTCTAAATTAAGAGATATTGTAAATATGATAAACAAGGAAAGGTAAACATGGATGCAAGTTCAATTCTTTATTTTAGTGCTCTAGGCCTCTTAGAGTATTTACTCTAAATCACATCTCAACTTTAAGATTGAAATAGGTAGGCTTCGAGATTAATTGTTAAGTGATAACTTGATAATAAACATGCTAGGTGTAACGCCCCAATTTTTACTATCATTACCGAATTACCCTAAGTAATTCTTACATAAAATTGAACCGAGCAATCCTTAATAAAGGAATATAACATTAGAAAAGAGGTTATGAGCGATTTGTGCAAGAGTCAAACCCATTTTCTATACGTGTAAAATGACCAAAATACCCCTAGGTTATTTTACTCAGAAAATGAGGATTATGGGCCCCATCCTCAAGGGGATGTTTTGAGGATAATAGGGGATTGTTTGTGTTATGTGTGTTAATAGAGGAGAAGAATCTCAATTTTGAGCTTTGACGCGAAATGACCAAAACACCCTTTGGCCGTTTTAACTTTATTTGCGTGCCGACTTAGCCCGAATCTCACTAAAATGTTTTAAAACATGTTTTTAAGCTATGATTAGCCATTAGTTAAGCTCGGGTGGTCTCGGGCAATTTTTAAGTAAAATTACCATTTTGTCCTTATCTTTGTGCAATTTTGCGAATTTTGAGATTTTTGATTCATATAGCGAAACCTAAGCAATATTAAGCTCAAATTAAAGGTTATTAGATTCTAATTATTAATCTAGAGTCAAAATTATTTATTTAGATTGATTAGAACTTAAAATTTCTTAAAAACACCCAAATTGCTTACTAATTCACCTAAGCCCTTAATTGCAAATTCTCTAATTTGCAAGATACTTACCTACACCTAAATAATACATGGAACACACAAATTTCTCTTCCATGGGCTGCAAATGGCCGAAAAATGGAGCCATCATGCATCAGAATATTGCCAAATAATGCACTAAAACAAAATGCCAAAAATGTCACCATGAAACATAATTCCAAATTCATACAACTTGTCTTGAATCCATGTTTTCCTCCCTTTGTTCCCTTTGAAATTCTGCCAACCTTCCTCCTCCCTTTGTCCATTTATGAGCCTCAAAATCTCTATAAATAGGCATGCTTGAAGGTGTGTTAGAGGCCTTAGTTCATAACTTACACAATTCTAGTTTTTAGAAGCACCAAAAGCTTTCTTTCTTCCTCCTCTTGGCTGAAACTTTTTCTCCCATTTCTCAAAGAGATTTTCTTTCATTTCACTCAAGGAAACTAAGTTCTCTTCCTTTCCTTCAAACCACATTAGGTAGGGAGTTGTCTTTAAGCTTATTTCTATGCTTTGCTAAGTGTTGTTCTTGGTTCAAAATGATGATTTCATGGACTTTCTCTAGCTTTTCCATTCGGTTTTCTTCTTTCTTTTCCTTTGAACATTTCGGCCATAAGGCCTATATGGGAATATGATGATAGCTTGATGATGAGGACCTTGAGTGTTGGTTGTAAATCCATCACAAGTTAGGCCTCTAAAGTTTGAAAATTCCACTTGATACAAAACTTTAAAGAATGATGTTTTTATGATGTAAAAATAAAGATCTTGAGTTTAGAAATTGAAAGATGTATTTTTCACTTTGTCTTGCTAAGATATATTGGGTTGAATTTATATTTCTCTAAAGTCTTGGAGGAGCTCTAGTAAAGAAATAAAATGAACTTGCATCCATGTTTAAGTCATGTTTAAGTTTATGCCTTGCATAACCATGTTTACTTTCTATGTCATCACTAAATTCTCAAGAATGAATAAATGAACTTGCATTCTCATGTTTAAATTTCCAAGCTTGCATTTCATGTTTATGTTTCAAGTTGTCACTTAATCTCTAAAGATGATAAAAGGTTGCATCTTTATTTTATGCTCTCACTTTATAATGGCTAAAAGAATCAACGCATGACATGTTTATTATTATGTCATCACCTAAGAATCCTAGAGCTCAAAGACTTGCCCAAGTATCACAAACAAAGTTGGAACCATGGTAATAAGAACTCTAAAACTCACTTTCAATTTCCTTAAGATTATTGGAGTCAAAGAATTCATTCTTTAAGAAGTCTTGAGTTTGGAGCTTAATAAGATGTAATAAGAATTCTCTTCTCTTCACCGTTCCAGTGCGGACTACCACTTCCCTTCTTATTTTCTTATTAAGATTCTCTTCTCTCTCCACTAGTCCAGTGCGGACTACCGCCGCTTCAGTTTCTTGCATCATGTTTATATTTCCAAGTTATCACTTTATAAAGACAAGATTAAAATGAGGTTGCATAGCATGTTTATAATTCTAGTTATCACTAAATCTCTAAAGCTCAAGACTTGCTCCTTTTATCTTAAGTGAAAATTTTAATCGTGAAGATTCTTTCAATGTATAAATCGGCTTCATGATTAAGGTAGGCCTAAAGTGATCTTAAATAAGCTACTCATTTAGTTCTAAAATTTCTTTCAAGAGTAACAAAAAGAATTAGTTTTTAAAAGAGATTTAAGACTTTACAAAGATTTTACGAGATACTAGTATCTTACTTGTACTTAAAAATGTGATTTTAAGCAATTATGTGAGGTTCATGATTCAGCCACTGATATGAGTTTAGTACGACTTATGATGATGATTTGATATGTTTATTGTTGAGGAACAATTCTATGCATGTTAGAAGAGAAACTAGCTACATAAAACGTAAAACTAGAACTTAGCTAGTTTTTGATCCCTTTAAATTTAGTCATGCCAAATCTGTTTTAGTATGTTATAATTCTGTCTAAGATTGGTTAGCCATGAAAAATTTGGTAACAATTAATATAGAATTGATCCGAACACTAAAAAAATGAAACTAGCAACTAGAAAACTAAAAGCAAGATTTCTAGAACTCTAAAGAATGGAATTTATACATTCTGTCTAGAACCCTTAGAGGTTATAAGAATCTGGTTTTATTATGTTTAGATAAGTGAGAATGATTCATAAGTGGTTTAGTAATTAACTTTAGCTTCATAGGGAAAGCCGGTAAAGAAAAAGGGTTAAAAACGCAATTCTAGTATAAAACCTTGAGAAAGATTTACTGCCTATGCTGCCTCATATAGTTTAATAATGTTCTTAAGGCTTATAATTAATGGTAATAATAGTAATGAGTCCCTTAGATACATAAGAAATTAGTTTGATAATTAAGGTTACCGATTTTAGAGTTTGGTTGTTCAAGGAGCTTTATTATGAGAATTTTAGATGACATCTTTTGATGCTTTGGAATGAAATTTATATGATGATGTAATGCCTATTGAGAATTTGATTTTATTGAATGATTTCATGGCTTGCATGTTATAGTCGCTGTTGTAAACAATGAGAATGCTTATGCATGAAATATGAGAATATGTCATGATAATTATGAATGATGAGTTGCATTATGATATAACATGCAAAGACTTAATGGTGACTTAAAATTATGAGGAAATGATCCTTTGGACCCATCAGACTATAGGTGGTGAAAAGGTGAATCTTTCCCTCTAGCCCGTTCTCTCAAAGGGTAGAGTCGGGACTTTAACTTATCAAAAGGGATAAGTATATGCTAGTGACGACTAGTAAGGTATGTGCTCATAACCTAGATTACTCCCAAAAGGGTGAAGTATAGGGTAGCCCAGGAAAATGACGATGAAAGTAACTTTAAGTCACCTAAGGAACTAAGTAACGTATTATGTGATTATGATGTTCTTCTATGCATAGTATTTATGAGATGATGATGAGAAATATGATGTTCTTCTATGCATAGTATTTATGATATGATGATGAGGAATATGATGTGGTTTTATGCATAGCTATGTTATTATGATATGCTGATGAGATATATGATAGGAAAAGTTCATTATAAATATGACATGCTAAGTTTATGATGCATTACAAGACACATGATTAAAACTAACGGACCTCGGTAAAGTATATTTCCAACTTAATAAATGAATCTTAGCATGCTCACTATTTCATAATAACCTCGAGGTTCCTGAGGACAATGATGATGACACGATGCATATGAGGTGAGTACCCTACTGGATTCTTTTATAAGTTCCTCACTCCCTCTTTCTTTCTTTCCATCTCGTCTTCAGAAAGTGATGGTAATGTTCACGATTCCCATTGATGCTCTCACCTAGTAGATGTCCTTGATCTTGTGAACCAGCCTTATCATCCTTGAGGAACGTATAGCTAACCTTGCGCGTGTGCTCAGATATCTATCCCTATCCCTGAATGTTATTACTAGGTGCCATTAATGGATGTTCTTCCATCCATATACTCTTCATGTTTTGTTCGATTGACTATACCTAGCCTAACTCTATTGGTGGGCAAAATATCTATTTGTTATGTAATTATGGATGTCATATGATGGAGCCTATGTGATGTAATGTGATGTGTTCTTTTTATGATATGTTTATTCCGCTTTGTTTTACTGACCGTTCACGTTATACGTGGCTCACGTTTTTATTATGTTTTTTTTAAAAAAATGGCTCATAATTTCACTAAGTATTTTCAAAGTATGATTAAAGAACTGAAGAAAGAGTAAAGTCTAGTAATTAATCAGATACATAATTTCACTAAGTATTTTCAAAGTATGATTAAAGAATTGAAGAGAAGAGTAAAGTCTAGTAATTAATCAATACGTTAGGCGTATTGGGTTAATTATTAGGGTGTTACACTAGGCAAGGAAATATAAACATGAATGCAAGATTCAGTTCTTTATTTTAGTGCTCTAGGCCTCTTAGAGTATTTACTCTAAACACATCTCAACTTTAAGGTTGAAATAGGTAGGCTTTAAGATTAATTAGTTAAGTGATAATGCATGCTCTTGTAAAAGAAAAACTCAAGCTCTAGAGGTTCCATTGTGATGAACTCATAGTCATCATCTAGAAACTCTCATCATCAAGCTATCATGAGAAACCACCAAAGCCTTGATGGCCGAAAGCATAAGAAAAGGAAAAAAGAAACCGAAATAATATAGCATAAGGAAGATCATCCAAACATCATTTTAACCCAAGATTAAAACTTAACAAAGCAAGACAACAACTTGAAAATACAACTCCCTACCAAAAGTTTGCTTAAAGAAAGGAAAGAAAGCTTGGTCTTCGAGATGAAAAGCGAAGCATAAGATCTTCTTGGAGCTTTGATGTGGGTTCAGCCAAGGGAGAGGAAAAGGAAGAAAGAAAGTTATGTTTAGGAAATGGTAGAGGAAGGAATTCTTTGAGCTTAGGGAAGAAAGCTTGGAGTTTGCAAATGTGATAAAAGGTTCTAACAAGCTTTCCTACATGCCTATTTATAGAGAAAATGCAACACATGGATGTGTTCTTTAGGGGATGGCCGACGGTCAAGGGAGGAAGAAAGGAGAGAAAAATATCTCTTAGATGGGTATGGGTTTGGGTATGGCCAAGTATGGTTTGGTCTATGGTATGACCTAAAGCATGGTCTTTGTGTGTAAATGAAACAACATGTGATGAATCATGGGGAAGGAATGGCTTCAGCCAAGACAGCCAAGGGAGGAAGAAAATGTGCCACTAATTGTGGCTTAGAGGTGTGTTTAGATGTATCTTTGATCAGGCTTTTGATTAGGAGTTTGTAAGTAAGTGTTTAGGTAAAGTAATGGATAATTAAGGTTATTAAGACTTGATTAAGGAGTTGTTCTTGCTTCATTAGTAAAATAAAAACTCAATTTATATATAAAACCTTTCACAAACACAATTTCTTAATTTAAGGAATTGGAGAGAGAAATACTATTCAAAATTCTATAATATGGAATCTTAATTCTTAATACAAGATTTAGGTGTATCTAAGCAATCTTAGATTCTAATCAACCTTAATAAATTATTTTGACTCTAGATTAGTAATTGGAATTTACTAATCTTTAATTAGAGCCTAATATTGCTTAGGTTTTGCTAATTATATCATTAAGCCCAAAATGCGCATAGCTAGGGCAAAATGGTAATTTTTCACAAAAACCTCCCGGGGCTACCTGGGTTTAACCAATTGTTTAGTCATAGCTTAAAAACATTATTTAAAACCTTTTGGTGAAGTTGGTTCAATTGGCACTTTGTTCAAAAAGACCACATGAGAATTTTGGTAATTTTGCGCATTGGAACACAAAAAAGAGATTCTTTTGCTCTATTACCACACATAACACATATAATCCCCTATCATCATCAAAAATCCCCTTGAGGATGGCCGGGTCGGTCCTCATTTTCCAGTAAAATGACCTCATGGGCATTTTGGTCATTTGTACACAGGAAAATTCGGGCGTTACAAAGCTAACCCAAAATAAAACTAACAGCTCTGAGGAAGAGTTATCCGGAAAACTATGGACTAGCAGCTACACTTGTAAAGGGAAAAAGATAGGCGTGTTTCATCTAAAACTCGTGAGTGGATTTTCACCTAAGTCATACATGGGACAATAAGAAAATATGTAACAGTAATGCAACAATCAAAATCCATTAATAATAATAATAATAATAATAAGGCTTATTATTATTATTATTATTATTATTATTATTATTATTATTTTGTGAAAATCATAAGGAGTCGTAATGACTTTATGAGGAATTAAAATGAAATAGAATGATAAGAAATTCATAAAGGTGATGTTTTGTTCCTACGAACAAGAGCACCTACTAAAATTTTAACGATTTCTCATGAACCGAGTGTCTTGTTGACTAATCTAAATGAATAGTAATTACCCTCATGGGCATCATGGTATATCATTGGTTAACGAATTTACTATCGTTAGCTCACAACTCTGTCTCTCTCTAATTCCTATCCAAATTTCACTCACAGTTATCATGCTAAGAGTTCAAAAGCTAAATCTCAATTTTGTATTTTTGTAATGCCTTAGGTTCATGTGTCCCTAGCTAGGCTTAGTATCCTTAGGATACCCCAAAAACCCCCATCATGCTAGAAACCATGTCATTGCTGAATCTAGAATCACGCAAAACAAGCTCATTGCAATGAGTTTAGTTCGTGAAAGTCAATGGGCAAGCCAAGCTGTGCCTCAAATGTCAGCTAGGCTCATTGAGCGAGAGATTTTTGCTGTAGTGAGTGACCCCGATTTCAGCACAATAGAAAATGATATAATTTTGAAAAATGACACCCTTATCCCTTTAAAACCCATCCCTCGTGTTTTTTTCTAGAATACCAAAACCTTCACCCTTCTGTCTTCCTTCCTTATCTTCTACCTTCCTCACTCCTAACCACATTCCAATCTTCTTCCTCTAAGCTTCAAAGTGAGTTTAGTTGTTGATTTATGCTTCCTTTCTCTCATTCTTCATGTTCTAAGGTATGGGCATTGTTGTTTCTTAGTTGTTGTCAAGTGGGGGTTGCTCCCTAATGTTATTAGAGTTTGTTAGAGTAGTTAGTAGTAGTGTTGACACCATTCCTTCCTCCCTTCCAGGTGAGTTGATTCAATCATGTGGTCTCTATGTTGATCATTAGAGCTATTTCATTAAATATGGCATAAATGCATGATTTTAGAGACTATTTCCAAGAGATTAGAGATTATTGTTGAATTTGCCAAGTTTATGAAACTATGGATTTCAAAGAAGATGCAATACATGTCTTAAGAACTCATGGGCCCATTGTTGCTAAAATGATTTTTATGAGGAGCTTGACTATTGATGTTATTACATTAGAGATTTTATGATATAGGGTTTAGGGTTTAGAGCCCAGGACAAAGTTTTAAGAAAATACTTAGTTTATGATTTTGGCCTAGACGGTAACTATAGAGAAACAGATAGTGGGTTAATGGCTGAGCGATTGTTAACCTTAGTACAAAATTGTCCTTGAGGGATAATCTCAACCAAAGTAGAGATGGAACCTAGTTAGTGTCCAATTTGGGTCCTTGAGGAACCCCAAAGATAAGAGAATTTGTTATGCCATGTTTATCATGCATAACAAGAGAATATATTGTTATGTCATATTTATTATGCATAACCAAAGAATTTTTTATGCCACATATTTTGTGCATAACCAGGAGATCCCTATTTCTCTATTAGAGTACTTATTTATGATTTAGAGAAATTTATGGTTTTGAGTTAATATGTATGTAAATACAAAAAGGGATTTAGAGTTTTGTTTTGCTATTATTATTATTATCATTATTATTATTATGTATCATTTGTTGTGTCCCATGAAGGGGGTTACGTGAGAATTCACTTTGAGTTTTAGATAAAACTCACCATTTTTCCCTTTTCCCCATTTACAAATACAATAGCTATTGTGGGTCTTTCACCACCATCTCTTTAGCAGTAATAGAGATAGTAGTTGGTGAGCTTCACTTTGGAGTGAAGTGCCTTTTTGTTATGTTATAAAGTGCTCAAGTGACAGTGATGTAGGGTCCCATACCATATAGAGATAGCATTGCATTTTGTTACCATGATTTATTATTGTATTTACATGATTATAATTTTCATGGTTTATTTGTATAAAGAGCAACTTAACATATTTTGTTTTATGACCATAGATGTAGAGTTTGATTATGAAATTATTGGTTATGATTATCTTGATTTCAAAAGAGCAAATGGATTTATATTAGAGATGAAATTATGTTTAGGACGGTTTTATGTTTAAAATATGCGTATCGAGTGACTCACTGATCATGAAACTTACGTGGATGAGATTCCTCACGTGTCATGACGTTCCAAGATCGGGTCGTGATAAGTTTCTAACATTTACAATTCATTTTCAAGTTTTTTAAATTAGATATTCCTATCCAATAATTTATTTGAAATTTGTTAAAATAAGCATGATAGAAACAATTAGCATACAATAGTCAACAATGATCCCATGTATTTTCTAAAAATCATACATTTTCATGGAAGGCTTAAAATCATAATCTTTCTAATTTGGCACAATTTATAGAACATGTTCCTCATTAAATAATTTTCTAAATTCATGGAAAGCATGTACAGTGGATAGAAATTATCTGAATGGCAGAAAAAGAAAAAAAGTTATGAACTTAAACACACTCACTTAGAGGGTACAAAAGAGAGGTGCTTATGAAAACTCATGTTCCATGAGTTTAAAATTTGGATCAAGGAGTTAGAGCTAGGATCAAAATAGAATCAGATTCTATAAGAAAAGCAATAAAAATAAATAGAAACGTAGTAAAGGACTAAAAGAACATAATAAGAAGATGGATAAGATAGAGGATGGAAGGTGTAACACCCAAAATTATTCCAAAATTTTATTTTAACTTTATTAATCATAATTTCATGATTCTGATAGAATTAGTTGTAATAAGAATAGGTAAGGAAAATGTTGATAGTAACTTTGCAAGCCCATGGGCCATCAGGAAATGCCTAGAATTGAAGAGAGATGCCCAAGGATGAAATGATAGGATCAAGGTTAGAAATGGAATCTTTAAACCTAGAATTAAATTTCGAGCAATATCTATTTTCCCAATATGGTATTTTACCCGTTCGGTAAAATATGGATTTGCAGTTCTACACTTAACACCCTAACTTTTAACCTCATACGCTCGAGTCGCATTTCGGTTAATTATTAGTTGTTACGCATTTGTTTCATATTTTGACTTATCTTTTAAAATACGATTAAGGAAAATATGACTTAACTTTTTTCTTTTTGAACTTAAAACTCAAAATACAAGTCGGGCATGCGCATAGATACCGATTAATATGCGTAAGACATAGCAAACATATACCTGTCATCATAGCATATATAGGTAGACCATAGTATAATCACAGCACAACTTATAGTATCATATCATAATCATAACATAACCGTGATATCCTTATAAATAAAAGGACACCTTAAGATACAAAATACATCAAACAAGTTTAACCAATGCAAAACATGACTTTAACAAGGGTGAAATAGTTTTCACGCTTCCGCTGACCTCTGATCCAACTAGATAAGGTGATTCCTACACCCGCGCCTCAAGAAAGATCACGAACGATCCGCATCATTCCCGGAGACAGAAGAAAAACAAAGGGGGTAAGAAACTTATTTAAGATTCTCAGTAGGCTTCCAACTTTAACACAAATGTCATCGTCGTCGTCCCAGCCACTTCGGTTTTCATTATGAAAGAGGTGTGCATGCATAAAATTCAATTTTAAACTTCTCAAATTCTTTTATTCCGAAGTGGATGTCTTTTAGCATGAGTCTTGATGGTATGAATGCAACAAATAGCTTATGTATGCATGACAATACCTTGAGCATAACGGCATATGTAAACAACACATATTACACAATCAAATGCACCAAGGGAACATAATGATACATATGCATATGCGTTTTTCACTTTATCATGATTAAACTCTTCGAGTTCCTTTCTTAACTTTTCCACCTCATACATTGCCTCCAAAAACCAACCATCTCACCGTCCCCAGCGACTTTAACATGGTCACCAAAACTCCTCCTTACCAATCGCCTAGGAATGAGCTCAAACCTAACTAGTCGTCACTAGATTCACATGGGAAAAGAGGGGGAATCATATCTCTTTCTTGGATCACTTTACACAACCTTTAACTCAATGTTCAGAGGATCATTTCCACATTAGCATATCATATGAAGATGCAATATGAGCATGAAATCATAGGATATGATCAAACATACCATGTTTAGAATGCAATACCACAACTATGTCATATTCTTTACTTTCACTCACATGCAACTTTGTCATATCAAGTAAAAATATAACGTGCCATTTGCATTCCAATCAACTAACCATAATAACACAACCCTTCACACACATGACATTATTACTTTCACAGGCTCTTGATACATTATAAATATATGTTCATGCAATCACTTACTCACATCATATCTCCTATCTTATAATATCTTATGCTTTGACCCTTATGGGTCTTAAACTCGTGCTCTAGTTATCCTAACGCCTATTATATACCTTTGATGCACCTAAGGGATCACTACTTATAATTCTCTCTAATTTTTATGCTTACTAACCTTTCCAAACAGCATTACATACATTGGGCATAATGGGTTCTAGAATCTATGTCTTTGACCCTTTCTAAGTTCCGTCTTCGTTTAAGGCTCTATTCAATTCCTAAACCAATTATTAGGGATTGCTAGACATATCCACTAATTATAAACCATTTTCCTTAAGTTCAATTATGCTGAAACAGAATTTACAATTATTGTATCTAAGTGTTCTAAAATTCTCATTTTAAATCCTTTCTAGTTACTTATTCTTTCCTAACTTCCCTAAATCGTTCCTTGCTTCACTCCAACATAATTTTACACATTTTAACTCCATAAAATAGAATTAATACAGTGGCCAAACAATCAAGGCAGAACCAAAAAGTATAGCTCACATAATCACATAATTTCATGATTTAAATGCTTATAAGTTGCTAGTTTTCTCTTGGAATAATTTTAGGAACTCAAAACTCTTTTAGAAACCAATTCATCTCATTAAAATCATATAAACATAGGTGAGGTCAGTAGCTAAATTATTTTATTCATGAAATAGATTTAAACATAAAATCTTGTTCATAATATTCTTTAAGTTCACCTAAGCTTAGAAAAATTCCAAGACATAGGCTATGGGCACTTATGATTAGATGAAATCATATCAAGTTCATCATCATCATCACAAGGCTGAAATGACATTCTTTAAATGCTTCCATTTTCTAAAACTTTATATATGATACTTGGGCAAGTCTTTGAGCTCTTATTTTAGGTGATGACATAAACATAAACTTGTTATGCACTTTATTTTACTCTTCATTATAAAGTAAAGTGAGAGCGTAAAATAAATATGAGATGCAACCTCATTATTATCTTTAAAGATTAAGTGATAACTTGAAATATAAACATGAAGTGCAAGTTTGGAAATTTAAACATGAAATGCAAGTTCATTTATTTATTCTTGAGAGTTTAGTGATGGCATCAAAAGTAAACATGATATGCAAGGCATAAACTTAAACATGAATGCAAACTTATTTTATCTTAACTAAAGCTCATGCAAGACTTTAGAGGAACATTAATAGCCTTAACCCAACATGTATCTTAACAACATAAAGTGAGCTTTAGAGTTCTTAGCACCAAGTCTTCAAAGAAGTCTTTGGTTTGAACTTCATCATCAAACTCAAGAAAATGGACTAAGTGTAACACCCTAGTAATTAACCAAATACACCTAGGTTGAATTGGATTAATGACTAGACTTTACTCTTTGCTTTGGTTCTTTCATCATATTTTGAAAATACTTAGTGAAAATTATGAGCCATTTTTATTTTTTTACATAATTGAAATCGTGAGCCGCGCATAACATAAGCGATTAAGCGGTAGTAAAATAAGACATTTAAGAATCTAAATATATCATATTGGCTCCATCACATAACATCCATAATGCACATCACAACATATATACAATAACCTTACTCAAAAGGTGAGTTAAGTTCATACATCATATCTTACATATTCACACCATAGGAAACTATTTATAAGGAAATTCATGCCCCTAAACTAGATAACCTTAAAAGCTGAGGAAGGCTACCCTAAAATTGGGATGTATAACACTCTTAAGACTACCTAAAAACACTCTAGGGCCACTGTCTTGAAACGGGAAGAAACCCGCCACTGACGAGCTTCTTCGGAAGGGGCACACGAGATGCACCAGGCTGAGGTCGCATGGACGATCTTCTTGCTAACCTCTGCTGAACAACTGTTTCCTCACTACCCTCTCTTACACGTGGGAGAGTAGGAGTAGAGCTCTCAGAATAAGCATGAGTAGGAGGGTCCTCTGAAGGATCAGTTCAGAGATCTCGTTCGTGGATTATACTTTGGAAAACCATGGACAGCAGATGAGGCGGATAAGAACGTAACATTCTTTCATCAAGTGGACGTGCATGTTCGAAAACCATTTCATCGCCATAGGGAGAAGTAGGAGAAAAATGATAACTAGGGACAGGATGTGCAAATGGACGACCTACGTAAATAAAAACACGAACCGAGCACCTTCCTTCAAAGTGATACGAATGATGCACCGGATCATAGTGGAATTCCCAAGTAGGGGTGTCAACGACAGGACGAATGTCGCCATCTGAATCTGAAGACAATGACGGAAATAAAGGAAAGGGAGTGAGAATCTTACTAAAGAATTCTCAGGAGGGTATGTCCTTCTAGTGTCATCATCAAAGTCTCCAGGAATCTCTGGGTTATTATAAAATAGTGAACATACGAAGATTAAATTTTAAGTTTAGAAAATACTTTTACCGAGATTCGGCCAATTTTAATTATGCGTCTTATAATGCATCATAATCTTAACATGTCATATTTATAATGAACTTTTCTTTTATCATTACATCATATTCCTCATCATCATCATTAATATAACATGCATAGAAGAACATCATATTTCTCATCATCAACTCATGTATGTTATGCACAGAAGAATATCATAATAGCTACACATGGACATGGTGCACATAATTTATTTCTTTAGTACCTTAGGTGACTTTAAAATCTTATCATCCTCATTATTTTCCTTGGGCCACCCTATACTCCACCCTTTTGGGAGTAATCTAGGTTATGAGCTCATACCTTACTAGTCGTCACTAGCATATACTTATCCTTTTTGATAAGTTAAAGTCCTGACTCTACCCTTTTGAGAGAACAGGTTAGGGGGCTAGAATCACCTTTTCACCACCTATAGTTTGATGGGTCTAAAGAATCATTTTCTTAGGATCATTTTCACCACCTATAGTATAAAGGATCATTTCCTCATAAGTTTAAGTCACCATTAAGTCTTAGCATGTTACAACTCGCAATTCATAATAATTCTAACATTTTCTTATTTACAGTCTTATTCTGGAATAATATATATCAACTATAATCATGCATCTGGAGATTCCCAGGAAAGAGAGGTGGGTCACAATGGACACGCTTAAATACCAAATCTTTCCTTAGCCAGAATCTTTCCAAATTGCACTCTTACAGGAATACACTTTCTTCCAGGAACAAAATATGTCCTTATTTCATGCATAAGTTTTCATTGTTTGCAACAGCAACTATAACATACAAACCAGGGAATCAATCAATGACACCAAATTCTTGATAAGCATCAAATCACATTTTAAGTACACATAAAATTACTAGCTTCCCATAAAATTCTTACAAAGTTTTAAAACTCTTTTAGAACTAATTCTTTTTGTTAAACTTGAAAGAAGTCATAGGACTTTAGGCTTAACTTAACCATGGGACCGATTTATAACTTGAAAGAATGTTCATAATTAAATCTTTCACTTAAGATAAAAGGAGCAAGTCTTGAGCTTTAGAGATTTAGGTGACATCTTAGAATTATTACCATGCTATGCAACCTTATTTTAATCTTATCTTTATAAGGTGATAGCTTGGAATTATAAACATGATATGCAATTCCATTTCTTTATCTTTAAGATTTAAGGTGATGACTTGAAAATTAAACATGATGCAAGAACTTGTAATATAAACATGATGCAAGAAACTGAGCGCGGAATCCGCATAGGAGAAGGAGAGGGAGAATCTTAAGCAACCAGCGCGTAGTCCGCATAGGACCGGTGAGGGAGAAGAGAATTACATTTTTTTTAAGCTCCAATTCTCAAGACTTCTTAAAGAATAAATTCTTTAACTCCAATTATCTCATTTCTTCGCTTATGATTCATAGGCAAGTCTTTGAGCTCTAGGATTTTTAGGTGATGACATAAAATAAACATGCCATGCATTGATTCTTTTAGCCATTATAAAATAAAGTGAGAGCATAAAATAAACATGAGATGCAACTTCTTTATTATCTTTAGAGATTAAGTGACAACTTGAAATTTAAACATGAAATGCAAGCTTGAAATTTAAACATGAGATATGCAAGTTCATTTATTTATTCTTGAGAATTTAGTTATGACATAAAATAAATATGGCTGTGCAAGGCATAAACTTAAACATGGATGCAAGTTCACTTGATCTCTTTACTAGAGCTCCTTCAAGACTTTAAGAGAATTATGATTTCAACCCAATATATGTATCTTAGCAAGACAAAGTAAAAAAAAATACATATTTCATATTCAAACCTCAAGATAAAAACATTATTCTTTAAAGTTTTTCATTAAATGGAATGTTCAAGCTTTAGAGGCCTAACTTGTGATGGATTTACAACCCATATTCAAGGTCCTCATCATCAAGCCATCATTTCATTCCTTCCTAGGCCATTTGGCCGAAACCATGAAAGGAAAATAAGGAAAGAAAAACTGAAATTTTAGAAGCTTTGGAAACTAGTGAAACCTTCAAGTTTTAGAGATCTAACTTGTGAAAGCTTTGCAACCAACACTCAAGAATCTCATCATCAAACCATGGTCTCATCATAAGCTAGGCCATATGGCCGAAATACTTTAAAAAGAAAGGAAGAAGAAACTGAAAATGAAAACTTATAAGAAAGCTCATGAAAACATCATTTTTGAGCTAGAAACATAACTTGTCTTAGCATAAAATGAACTTAGAAACACCTCCCTACCTAATTTGATTTGAAAGAAAGGAAGAGAACTTGGTTTCCTTGAGTGAAATGAAGCAAAATATCCTTGAAAAGCTGAAGGGAGAATTCGGCCAAGAGAAAGAAAGAAAGAAAGCTTTTGGTGCTCCTAAGACTAGAATTTGTGTAAGTTATGAACTAAGCATCTAAACTATCTTCAAGCATGCCTATTTATAGAGATTTTGCAGCTCATAAATGGACAAAGGAAGGAAGGAAATCTGACAAAAATTAGAGGAAAAAAATAAGGAAGAAAAATCATTTTGTTTGGTGGCTTAAAACATGGAATCATGTTTCCATGTTTTCATGATTCTTTGTTTTCATTCTTTGGATTTTTGTGTAATAATTTTCTGACTTATTACTCAATAATTTCGGCCATTACAGCCTTGTGGAAGAGGATTTTGTGTGTTCCATGTATTATTTAGGTGTAGGCAAGGTATTCATGTAATTTAGAGAATTTACGGTTAAGGGCTTAAGTGAATTACTAAGCAATTTGGGTGTTTTAAGCAATTTTAGGTTCTAATCAATCTAAATAAATAATTTTGACTCTAGATTAGTAATTAGAATTTAATAAGCTTTAATTTGAGCCTAATATTGTTTAGGTTTCGTTAGACAAATCGAAAATCTCAAAATTTGCAAAACTGCATAACGAGGGGCAAAAACGGTAATTTAACCCAAAAATGCCGACCATCCGACTTAACCAAGGGTCATTCATAACTTAAAAACACCTTTTAAAATATTTTAGTGAGGTTCGGGCTCAGTTGGCACGCAAATCGGAATTAAAAGCGCAGGGGCGTTTTGGTCATTTCGCGTCGAACTCAAAATTGAGATTCTTCTGCTCTATTAACACACATAACACAAACAATCCTTTATTATCCTCAAAACATCCCCTTGAGGATGGGTGGGGCCCACGATCCTCATTTTCTGAGTAAAATAACCTCAGGGGCATTTTGGTCATTTTACACATACAGAAATTCGGGTTTGCAATGCTTGTACGAATTGCTCCTAACTTCTCTTCTAACGTTATATTCCTTTATTGAGGATTGTTTGGTCTCAAATTTTATATAATATTTACCTACGGAATTCGGTAATTTCTAATGACAGTAAAGATTACAGTAAAAATTGGGGCGTTACATTACTCCCCTCCTTAAAAAGAATTTCGCCCTCGAAATTCGTTACTGAGAATAGCTCGGGGTATTGTGCTATGCATATTCCAGCTCCCATGTAACTTCTTCGGTTTCACCTCGTCCCCATGCTACTTTGATCAAAGGTACGACCTTATTTCTTAACTGCTTAACTCCTTGGTCAACGATTCTCGTGGGTGGTAAGTTAAACGTTAGGTCATCTCTTAATTGTACATGTTCTGGCTCTAGTACATGACTTGGGTCAGAATGATATTTCCTTAACTGGAGACATGGAAAACATCATGAAGGTTGGACAGACTTGGGTAAGGCTATACGGAGGCTACGGATCCTACTTTGTTAAGGATTTCAAACGGGCCAAGAAATCTTGGGCTCAATTTCTTTACTTTCATTGCTCGGCCTATGCCTGTGGTGGGGGTGATTCTTAGGAACACATGGTGCCCTTCTTGAAAATCTAGCGGTTTCGCCGCTTGTCCGCATAGTTTTTCTGCGACTTTGAGCAATAAGAATCTTATCCCTAATCTTCTTGATTTGTTCCGTCGTTTCCCTCACAATATCCAGTCCAAGTAGACTTTGCTCTCGGGCTCATACCAACATAGAGGTGATTGACACTTCCGTCCATAGAGGGCCTCGTATGGTGCCATACCGATACTTGCATGATAACTGTTGTTATATGCAAATTCAATCATGGAGGTACTTATCCCAACTCCCTCTTTGATCTAAAACACATGCCCTCAACATGTCCTCCAAAGTTTGGATAGTTCTTTCAGATTGACCGTCCGTTTGGGTGATAAGCCGTCAGACAGCTTTGAACCAAACGCCTTCTGAAAGGCTCCCCAAAATCGTGACGAATCGCGGATCCGATCAGATTATCGTCGGAATTCGTGTAATCTTACTATCTCTTGAATATATAACGTGCTAACCTATCCAAGGAATAAGTCACCTTAATAGGTAAAAAGTGGGCTGATTTAGTCAACCGATCCACTATTACCCAAATGGCGTCATGATTCGCTTGGGTCCTTGGTAGTCCAGTTACAAAATCCATGGAGACACTATCCCACTTCCATTCGGGGATTGACAAAGGTTGCAACATTCTAGAAGGTTTTTGGTGTTCAATCTTCACCTTTTGACACACCAAGCACTTATTCACCCATGTGCACACATCCTTCTTCAATCCTGGCCACCAGAACATCTTCTTCAAATCTTGATACATCTTGGTTGCACCGGATGAAGGGTAATGGCTCTTATGGGCTTCCTCCAAAATATCCTTTCGGAGGTCACCACTAGCAGGTACACATATACGACCTTCAAACCTCCACAAACTATCATTCCCTTGGGTAAAACCTTTCAACTTATCAGCTCTTACCCTTCTAAGGTCTCTTGAAATTCCATATCTTCCCTTTGGGCTTGAGCAATTCTTTCCTTGAATTCACTCGTCACACTAAGATGGCAAGCTCTTATGCCCTTAGTGGTCAAGGTCATCCCTAGGTTTAAGTCTCTAAACTGCTCAATTAACTCAACTTCCTTCACCATCAAACGGGATACTTGTAAGGATTTCCTACTTAGGGCATCGCTACAACATTAGCTTTGCCTGGATGATAGTTTAACCCGAAATCATAATCTTTTAAGAACTCCATCCACCTTCTTTGCCTCATGTTTAGCTCTTTTTTATCAAAGAGATATTTCAAACTCTTGTGATCGAGAACACCTCAAACTTAACGCCATATAAATGGTGTCTCCAAATCTTCAGAGCAAACACGACGGCGGCTAATTCAAGGTCATGGGTAGGGTAATTTGCCTCATGTGGCTTGAGTTGCCTCGACGCATAGGCCACCACTTGCCTATCTTGCATCAGTACACAACCCAAACCCTTTCTGAAGCATCACAGGATACTTCGAAAGGCACATTGGGGTTGGGTAATACCAAAACAGGGGTTGAGGTTAGCTTGTGTTTTAGCTCTTGAAAGCTCTTTTCACATTCGGGGTCCATGAAAAAGGGTGTTCTTCCTAGTTAGCTTGGTCAGAGGTAGGGAAATCTGGAAAATCCCTTGATAAACCGACGGTAATAACCAGCTAAACCTAAGAAGCTCCTTACTTCAGTACCGTGGTTGGTCTTTCCCAGTTACAACCGTTTGACCTTACTAGGATCTACACAATTCCTCTCTTAGACACTACATGCCCTAAAAATTTCACCTCATCCAACCAGAATTCACACTTAGAAAGCTTGGCATATAGTTTCTTTTCCTTCAGGATTTCCAGTACTATGGTTAGGTGGCATTCATGCTCCTCGTGGGTCTTAGAGTAGATGAGAATATCATCTATGAAGACAACCACAAACTGATCTAAATAGGGTCTAAAGATCCTATTCATGTAATCCATAAAAATTGCTGGAGCATTGGTTAATCCAAAGGACATTACTGCAAACTCAAATGGCCGTATCGAGTGCGAAAGGCCGTTTTCGGTATATCTTCATCTCTTACTCTAATCTGGTGGTAACCTGACCTCAAATCAATCTTAGAAAACACACTGCACCTTTAAGCTGATCCATCAAGTCATCTATCCTAGGCAAAGGGTATTTGTTCTTCACTGTCACTTTATTCAATTGCCTATAGTCAACACACATCCTCATACTCCCATCCTTTTTCTTCACAAACAACACAGGGGCTCCCCAAGGTGATGCACTAGGCCTAACAAACTTTTTCTCCAATAAATCTTCCAATTGAGCTTTTAACTCGGTCAACTCTAATGGGGACATCCTGTATGGGGCTATGGATATGGGACCTGCACCCGGAAGCAATTCTATGGAAAACTCTATCTCTCTCTTGGGGGAAACTCTGTATCTCATCTAGAAATACTTCGGGATAATTTCTTACTATCGGTATCTCATCGATACTTTGCTCAAAGTCTACATCACTAGCGGCTAGGAAAATATAACCTTTACTCTCACCCTTACCACAGTCCATTTCTCAGTTATGTAAAGACTTATGGGTTTCTTAGGTCTAATGGGAACAGGAAGAAAAGTAATGGTTTTCTCATAGGTTAACAGTACACGGTTGGCTTCAAGCCAATCCATGCCAAGAATCACATCTAAACCTTGCATGGGTAAGCAAATGAGATCTAAAACAAATGATCTATTCTCAATAACAAAATGGCAATCTAAACAACATTTACAAGTCCTAACGGGTTTTCCAGGAGGGTAGAAACAATAAGGTCAAAAGGAAGCTCAATTATATGCAAGTTAAGGGTTTTAACACACGAGTGGGAGATAAAAGAATGGGAAGCGCCAGAATCATATAGTACAATTAAGTCTTTTCCATACATGTTACACTTACCTTCCACGAGATTCCTTGACTTTGTCGTTTCTTCAGCATTAACGGTAAAAACCCTTCCTTGATATTGCGGCTTGGGATTGGGGGTTGGCGGGTTCCTCTCCATGCATTCTCGAGAGTAGTGGCCCGGCTTTCCACACCAATAGCATACATTTGTTCCGGCTCGACAAGGCATGCTCCCATGATTCTTGCCGCACTTGGGACAGTCCATGGATGGTGGGGGTCGTGGAGGTGCTGCTGGACCCCTTTGTGGTGCTTTCCCCTTGTTGTTGTTATTGTTGTTGTTGTGATTGTTGTTGGGGTTGTTGTTGTAGCGGTTGCTGTTTAGCGGTTGTTGTTGTTGTTCGGCCTTCCTTGTTGAAAGTTCCTTTGTGGACCTTGGGGTCTCGATTGAGGTGGGAATGGGGGTCGATTATGCCTTTGAATTGCTGACCTTGAGGTGTCAGCTTCTTGGTGATATTATCCGACCTTGAGGTGCTCAACTTTCTCGCCTTCTTCAATGATGCGGAATTTGTTAACTAGGGTAGAGAAATCCCTAATTTCCAAGTGCACAACTGCCACATTAAGTTCTGCCTTTAACCCTGACTCGTATTTAATGCATTTCCAATACTCGTCGGGTTACCCTGATACATCCTTGAGAACTTAATGAGTTCCTTAAATTTGGCAGTGTACTGGGCTACATTCATGTTTCCTTGCACAAGCTTGCATGAACTCAATGTCCTTGGCATTTTTGACTGACTCTGGAAATACTTCTCATAAAAATGGACCTTAAATAACTCCCAATCAATGTCCACGTCGGTCGCCTCCAAGAGTCTTCGAGCACCTGTCCACCAGAAGCCGGCATCACCCTCGAGCATATGGGTGGCAAAAGTAACCTTCGCTCCTCTGAGCATGGGACTACAGCAAAGACCTTCTCAATATTCCAAATCCATTCTTCTGCAACATTTGGATTGAGGGTTCCCTTGAATCGGTGGGTTCGCCTTGCGAACTCCCAAAACGAGCGTGTTCGGGGATCTCATGGCCTTGATTCGCATTAGCTTGGCGATCCTGATCCATTCGATCCATCATCATCCTTATTGTCCTTGCCACATCACGGAGTGCTTCGGAGTTTCATTGTTCTGGTTATTGTGCCGCGTTCCTAGTCTGTTGTCGACATGCCATTGGTCCCTATACACACAAAACAGCAACACTGAGGTGATCAGCTCAACATTCCATGCAAAGTGAGCAAGTTACCATGGCACGTGCAACATACAAGTCATGCATCTCTAATCCTCAAGCTCATCCTAATGATAAACATATACACATGACATTTCTAACATAGTATGCTTTAGAAGCATAGCCAGTCCAATCCTCAGGCTCCATGAGAAGAAACTCTGATACCAAAATGTAACACCCTAGTAATTAACCAAATACACCTAGGTTGAATTGGATTAATGACTAGACTTTACTCTTTGCTTTGGTTCTTTCATCATATTTTGAAAATACTTAGTGAAATTACGAGCCATTTTTTTTTTTACATAATTGAAATCGTGAGCCGCATAACATAAGCAATTAAGCGGTAGTAAAATAAGACATTTAAGAATTTAAAAATATATCATATTGGCTCCATCACATAACATCCATAATGCACATCACAACATATATACAATAACCTCACTCAAAAGGTGAGTTAAGTTCATACATCATATCTTACATATTCACACCATAGGAAACTATTTATAAGGAAATTCATGCCCCAAAACTAGATAACCTTAAAAGCTGAGGAAGGCTACTCTAAAACTGGATGTATAACACTCTTAAGACTACATAAAAACTCTCTAGGGCCACTGTCTTGGAAACGGGGGAAGAAACCCGTCACTGATGAGCTTCCTCGAAGGGGCACACGAGATGCACCAGGCTGGTCGCATGGACGATCTTCTTGCTAACCTCGCTGAACAACTATTTCCTCACTACCCTCTCTTACACGTGGGAGAGTTGGAGAGAGCTCTCAGAATAAGCATGAGTAGGAGGGTCCTCTGAAGGATCAGTTTCAGAATATCTCGTTCGTGGATTATACTCTGGAAAACCATGGAAGATGAGGCGGGATAAGAACGTAACATTCTTTCATCAAGTGGATGTGCATGTTCGAAAACTATTTCATCGCCATAGGGAGAAGTAGGAGAAAAATGATAACTAGGGACAGGATGTGCAAATGGACGACCTACGTAAATAAAAACACGAACCGAGCACCTTCCTTCAAAGTGATACGAATGATGCACGGATCATAGTGGAATTCCCAAGTAGGGTGTCAACGACGGACGAATGTCACCATCTGAATCTGAAGGCAATGACGGAAATAAAGGAAAGGGAGTGAGAATCTTACTAAAGAATTCTCAGGAGGTATCTCCTTCTACGGTGTCATCATCAAAGTCTCCAGGAATCTCTGGGTTATTATAAAATAGTGAACATACGAAGATTAAATTTTAAGTTCAATACTTTTACCGAGATTCGGCAATTTTAATTATGCGTCTTATAATGCATCATAATCTTAACATGTCATATTTATAATGAACTTTTCTTTTATCATTACATCATATTCCTCATCATCATCATTAATATAACATGCATAGAAGAACATCATATTTCTCATCATCAACTCATGTATGTTATGCATAGAAGAATATCATAATAGCTACACATGGACATGGTGCACATAATTTATTTCTTTAGTACCTTAGGTGACTTTAAAATCTTATCATTCTCATTATTTTCCTTGGGCCACCCTATACTCCACCCTTTTGGGAGTAATCTAGGTTATGAGCTCATACCTTACTAGTCGTCACTAGCATATACTTATCCTTTTTGATAAGTTAAAGTCCTAACTCTACCCTTTTGAGAGAACAGGTTAGGGGGCTAGAATCACCTTTTCACCACCTATAGTTTGATGGGTCTAAAGGATCATTTTCTCAGGATCACCTTTTCACCACCTATAGTCTGATGGGTCCAAAGGATCATTTCCTCATAAGTTTAAGTCACCATTAAGTCTTAGCATGTTACAACTCGCAATTCATAATAATTCTAACATTTTCTTATTTAAGTCTTATTCTGGAATAATATATATCAACTATAATCATGCATCTGGAGATTCCCAAGAAAGAGAGGTGGGTCACAATGGACACGCTTAAATACCAAATCTTTCCTTAGCCAGAATCTTTCCAAATTGCACTCTTACAGGAATACACTTTCTTCAGGAACAAAATATGTCCTTATTTCATGCATAAGTTTTCATTGTTTGCAACAGCAACTATAACATACAAACCAGGGAATCAATCAATGACACCAAATTCTTGATAAGCATCAAATCACATTTTAAGTACACATAAAATTACTAGCTTCCCATAAAATTCTTACAAAGTTTTAAAACTCTTTTAGAACTAATTCTTTTTGTTAAACTTGAAAGAAGTCATAGGACTTTAGGCCTAACTTAACCATTGGACCGATTTATAACTTGAAAGAATGTTCATAATTAAATCTTTCACTTAAGATAAAAGGAGCAAGTCTTGAGCTTTAGAGATTTAGGTGACATCTTAGAATTATTACCATGCTATGCAACCTTATTTTAATCTTATCTTTATAAGGTGATAGCTTGGAATTATAAACATGATATGCAATTCCATTTCTTTATCTTTAAGATTTAAGGTGATGACTTGAAAATTAAACATGATGCAAGAACTTGTAATATAAACATGATGCAAGAAACTAGAGCGGCGTAATCGCAGGGAAGGAGAGGGAGAAGAGAATCTTAAGCAACCAGAGCGGCGGTAGTCCGCATAGGACCGGTGAGGGAGAAGAGAATTACATTTTTTTTAAGCTCCAATTCTCAAGACTTCTTAAAGAATAAATTCTTTAACTCCAATTATCTCATTTCTTCGCTTATGATTCATAGGCAAGTCTTTGAGCTCTAGGATTTTTAGGTGATGACATAAAATAAACATGCCATGCATTGATTCTTTTAGCCATTATAAAATAAAGTGAGAGCATAAAATAAACATGAGATGCAACTTCTTTATTATCTTTAGAGATTAAGTGACAACTTGAAATTTAAACATGAAATGCAAGCTTGAAATTTAAACATGAGATATGCAAGTTCATTTATTTATTCTTGAGAATTTAGTTATGACATAAAATAAATATGGCTGTGCAAGGCATAAACTTAAACATGGATGCAAGTTCACTTGATCTCTTTACTAGAGCTCCTTCAAGACTTTAAGAGAATTATGATTTCAACCCAATATATGTATCTTAGCAAGACAAAGTAAAAAAAAATACATATTTCATATTCAAACCTCAAGATAAAAACATTATTCTTTAAAGTTTTTCATTAAATGGAATGTTCAAGCTTTAGAGGCCTAACTTGTGATGGATTTACAACCCATATTCAAGGTCCTCATCATCAAGCCATCATTTCATTCCTTCCTAGGCCATTTGGCCGAAACCATGAAAGGAAAATAAGGAAAGAAAAACTGAAATTTTAGAAGCTTTGGAAACGAGTGAAACCTTCAAGTTTTAGAGATCTAACTTGTGAAAGCTTTGCAACCAACACTCAAGAATCTCATCATCAAACCATGGTCTCATCATAAACTAGGCCATATGGCCGAAATACTTTAAAAAGAAAGGAAGAAGAAACTGAAAATGAAAACTTATAAGAAAGGTCATGAAAACATCATTTTTGAGCTAGAAACATAACTTGTCTTAGCATAAAATGAACTTAGAAACACCTCCCTACCTAATTTGATTTGAAAGAAAGGAAGAGAACTTGGTTTCCTTGAGTGAAATGAAGCAAAATATCCTTGAAAAGCTGAAGGAGAATTCGGCCAAGAGAAAGAAAGAAAGAAAGCTTTTGGTGCTCCTAAGACTAGAATTTGTGTAAGTTATGAACTAAGCATCTAAACTATCTTCAAGCATGCCTATTTATAGAGATTTTGCAGCTCATAAATGGACAAAGGAAGGAAGGAAATCTGACCAAAAATTAGAGGAAAAAAATAAGGAAGAAAAATCATTTTGTTTGGTGGCTTAAAACATGGAATCATGTTTCCATGTTTTCATGATTCTTTGTTTTCATTCTTTGGATTTTTGTGTAATAATTTTCTGACTTATTACTCAATAATTTCAGCCATTACAGCCTTGTGGAAGAGGATTTTGTGTGTTCCATGTATTATTTAGGTGTAGGCAAGGTATTCATGTAATTTAGAGAATTTACGGTTAAGGGCTTAAGTGAATTACTAAGCAATTTGGGTGTTTTAAGCAATTTTAGGTTCTAATCAATCTAAATAAATAATTTTGACTCTAGATTAGTAATTAGAATTTAATAAGCTTTAATTTGAGCCTAATATTGTTTAGGTTTCGTTAGACAAATCAAAAATCTCAAAATTTGCAAAACTATAACGAAGGGGCAAAATGGTAATTTAACCCAAAACTGCCCGGACCATCCGGACTTAACCAAGGGTCATTCATAACTTAAAAACACCTTTTAAAATATTTTAGTGAGGTTCGGCTTAGTCGGCACGCAATCAGAGTTAAAATAGTTGCAGAGGCGTTTTGGTCATTTCGCGTCGAACTCAAAATTGAGATTCTTCTCTCTATTAACACACATAACACAAACAATCCTTTATTATCCTCAAAACATCCCCTTGAGGACGGGTGGGGCCCACGATCCTCATTTTCTGAGTAAAATAACCTCAGGGGCATTTTGGTCATTTTACACATACAGAAATTCGGGTTTGCAATGCTTGTACGAATTGCTCCTAACTTCTCTTCTAACGTTATATTCCTTTATTGAGGATTGTTTGGTCTCAAATTTTATATAATATTTACCTACGGAATTTGGTAATTTCTAATGACAGTAAAGATTACAGTAAAAATTAGGGCGTTACACTAAGAAATAAACATCAATACTTATCAAGGCAAACACAAAAAGAACTACTCATATTCTTCATTTTATTGTTCATGGGCTTCAATCTAGAGTAAACTCTAGAATGGACAGTAACTTTAAGGTTGGCAAGGGTAAGCTTAGAGCTCTTTGAAAATATATTATTAATTTTCTTAAACAAAACCTTTAGTGAGCTACTTAACATTTTTATCAAACTTTATGCAAATAAAGGAATGGAAAGGAAATCATGGAGGGGAAAGGAAATGAGAACCAAAATCTTGAGTAAGGAAAGGAAAAGGAAATCGAAATCATATATGGTCCAAGACCAAGTTTTCAAGCTTTAGAGGTTTCTCACATGGCATCACAAGACTATTATCTTGAAACCTCATCATCAAGCTAAAGATTTTCACATTAAAGGGCTCCAAGGCCGAAATGAGAAAGAGGAAAAGAAAGAGCTTTGAAACCAAGAGGAAACTATAACTTTTCTTAAAGAAAGTAAGTAAAACTTTGAAAATAAATCCCTACCAAAGATATTTTTCTTTTTGAAAGATGGAAGCTTGATCTTGAAACAAGATGAGAAGAACAACTCCTTCCTTGATGCTTAAAGGAATTCGACCAAGAGAAAAAGAAAAAGGAGAAAGGTTTGCTTTGAGTTTTTGAGCTTGGAATGAAAAGTCTATGTGTTTAATGGAAGGTTTATGGTGTTTGTATGATGATTTATGTTTGGGAAATGGTGGATGGTGGTGATCCTTTGAAAGGAAGAAGAAAAAGTAGAGAAAGAACTCTTAGAACTCAAAGAAAGGAAGTCTTAAAGTTTTGTACAAGTGGGCAAAGATTTGCAAGCTTTCTTGGATGCTAATTTATAGAAGAATGAAACACAATGGAGGTGCCAAGGGGAAGAGAAACCGTTGGCCATGAGGAGAAAAAGAGAGAAAAATATCTCTTTACAAGGTATGGTCTTGGGTATGGCTCAAAGCATGGGCAACCATGTTTCTTTAAACAATTTTTAATGGAATTTCAACATGTGATGGATGATTATGGGGGAGGTGTGGCTGATTGTATTAAGGCCTAGTGGGGAGAGAAAAATCTCATCTTAATGTTGGTTTAGGTGTGTGTTTAGGAGTTAATTTGGTTAGGACATGAATTAGGAATTGTAAGTGTTTAGGTGAGATAATGAGTAATTAAGGTGGTTCAAGATAATATTAGAGAGTAGTCTTGCTTGATTAGTGCAAATCCACCTTTATTAGGGAGGAATCTCATCATGTGACAACTCCCGTGATTTAAGGAAAATGATTGGAATCTTACTATTCATGAAAATATGACATAAAGTCTTAAATCAAAGAAAATGATTTTGAGTTTCTCTAAGCAATCTTAGGTTCTAATTAATCTTAATTAATTATTTTGACTCTAGATTAATTATTGAAATTAATTAATATTTGATTAGAGCCTAATATTGCTTAGGTTTGGTTAATTACATCATTAGGCTCACTGTACATGTTCTCAGGAAAAATGGTAATTTTGCACTAAAACTTCTTAGGACCTCCAACGACTAACCATCATAATCTATTCATAAATATCATTCTGAACTTTCTAAAGTTCGGGCTAAACGACACCTTTATCCGCGTAAAACGCTGGAGGGTATTTTGGTCATTTTGAGCCGAAAGTTTGGAAAACGAGATTTTCACCTCGGATATCAAACATTACAGTTATAATCCCTTTCAAACATTGAGTTGACCCATTCGAGAACGTTGGCCGGCTATCCTCGAATTCTGGTAAAAATGACCTCAGGGGCATTTAGGTCATTTGTACTCAAAGAAAATTGGGCGTACATACACCGTATGAAACTTAGTGTGCATGTTTCCTATCACTCTCAACAAGTATGTGGCTAGGGAGATGCCACACCATTGTCTTTAGGCAAAAATTAATAATAACCACATGAAATAACAATTTTGTTACAAGAAAACAATAATTGTGATGGAAAGAAATTCCAACACGACATGTAATAAATGATACAAAGACAAATTCTCACCCTTTTCTTCTAAAGAATTCAGCCAAGCCCTCCAAGAATAGCCTCCTCACTTTCTTCTTCACCAAAGTATCGTAAACCAACTAGAAATTCAAGCTACAACATAAAAAAGTCCATAACCATGGCCTAAACTACAACCCACCTCTTGAAATCTTCAAATCAACTCTTTATAGAGAATCCTCATCTTACTTCACCATCAAGTGTAGCTATTTTCTTGAGGATTTGATTGGTTTCAGTAAAATTGGGACTAGAAGCTCTTAGAGAAGCCAAGAGAAGATCAAGAGGTTGTAAGTGACAAGTAGGGTTTCTTTTAGCCTTTTTCTTTTCAAAACTAGTTCTAATGTTTTGAATGATTGAGCTTGAATTTTTAATTTTATTGGATGATCATACATAGATATTAATGTGTTTATATGGGTGGAATGATTTGATGTTGTTAGAAAATCCTTTTTGTCAAAACAAGTTTTAAGTTGTGTGTTGGAAACTTGGATTTTAAGGGTAATAATACACGATTTTTCTTAATTAGATAGAGACATGATTTTCATATAAAATATTTATATGATGAATCTAACATATAGAGGCATCCCCAATATTTTTCTGAGTTCATTTGAACACTTTTGCTATTTTTAAAAATTCAAAAAGCGAGCTGGCTAGGGTTTCTACTTGGCTAGTTAATTTTGAAGCACTGAATTTGTATAATTTTGTTACTATATTAAATGATTGAATTTTGACTTGAAATTTTATAGGGTGTTGTGGATATTTTGAAGTCCAATCCTGAATTTTTATAGAATTTAATCTGTCATTTGATATGGTAGTAAAATTGGAATCCTGATTGTTGGCTGGAATTAGGTGGTTTTTGACCTCCAAAATTGTATAATTTTGTTAATATAACTAAAGATCTTATTTTATTTTGAAATTTTTAGAGGGTCTCATAGACATATTGAATTATCTCTGAAATTTTTTTTCTGTTTTGATGATGTTTAGTAATTTAACCATAATTTTCTTAGAGGTTGAAATTCTGGACAACATGCTAATTAACTGAATCTATGATAAAATGTTAATGACCTGATGTCTAGTATACTATGTGAGTGTTTTGATAATATTACACATATGTATTTACGAATGCTTATGACCATTGTTCCTATATGAATCGTAGATTAAGAATTATGAATTGTGATTAAAAGAAATAGGTATGCATGGTGTATCATGTAATTTAATTGTTGATGCTATGCATATATGATTGTAATGTTTGTTTATATGATATGGAGCATGGAGCATGAAATATGAAATAAGATATCCCTTTTAACATTAAGTCAGGGAAAGTAAACCTGACTAGGAATAGATCTGTGAGAGTTAAAGAAAGTAAATCCAATTATTATGTATAGGAATAAGCTTAATCCTATAACATTACCCTAGAGTGGAATAAGCCAACATATGTCAATGGCACGTAAAATCAGTCAAGGCACGAAAAAATGAGATCCTCCTTGACATATCAAAGGCACGTAAAGATAATATCACTAAAGACAATCATTCCATTTATTATATGGATACTCATGTTACATTGAATTATTTGTCTTAGATGATTTACTATGATCTTGAACATTATGATATATGTGCAATAAGTGATTGAATACTAAAAGAAACCTACTTCAGAAGAATAATTTTGAACTTAGAAATGAATCTTTGGTATGTGTTGTATGATCACATTTTTTAATAACCGAAGTGGCTAGGACGATGACGATGACATGTTGTGTATTGTGTATTATGGGGATGCCCTACTAAGAATTTCATAATTCTCACCCTATGTTTTGTGATCCCGTGTCATCTTAGAATTACTAAAAGAACAATGAGGCTTCTACTATGGAAGAAATTGATTTGTAGTAGCTCGAGCTAAAGCCCTGGATTAGTTTTACTTGGTTGCATATATATATATATATATATATATATATATATATATATATATATATATATATGTAAGGATGATGTTGTAGACAAATGTACATTAAGGCTCATAGAAAAGCTTTTTCTTATATTTGAACTTGTATTCAATAAATACTTTGTTTCTTTGTTATATATTTTAGTAGAATTATGAATAGTTATTGCACGATTTGATAGCATTTACTATCAATATTTAAGTAAGGTCCACTAAATTATGATTAACAACTCCTAAGTCTAATGTCATGGTCTAAGGATGATGTTGTACTTGGAGGGTGTTACATTATGGTATCAGGTTTCATCCTAGTAGGACCTTGAGGATTGGACGACTATGCTCCTAATGTGTAGATAAGTCATGCCTTGAATCTTATCTATATGATACGATATAAGGTTTAGATGTGCATGATAGTCTAGTGGTACTATAGTTGGTTACTATCACACTTAATATAATATTGAGTTTGATAAACTCCATAACTTTTGTTCGTGTGTTCAGGAACCAATGCAAACAGAGACGTACTAGGAATGAGAATGCTAAGCCAAAAGACATGATGGGTACTTTTTGTGAGATGATTGTTGCTATAAAGAAATAAGCTATAGTGGCAAACCGGATGATGGAAAGATTAGATCGAAATGCTGAAGGAAATCCAACGAAAACGCAAGGGGAATAGAGGTGGATGTAGGATACTAGAAATTTGCTGAGTTTAGGAAAGCCAACCCAATGTCTTTTAAGGGAGCCTTCAATTAGAGTAAAGTAGAGGAATGAATTAAGATAATGGAGAAAATTTTCTCGGTCCTTGCTTGTATAGAAGATTAGAAAGTGGCTTTCGCTACCTATATAATAGAGGCCAATACTAAATTTTGGTGGAATGGAACTAGATGTAATACCTTAGTTATACTTTTCCCTAAGAGAATTTAGTGCAATACACATGTCCCTAGGTAAATCTGAGACCGCCATAGGGTTCCTTGGGACCTTCTCATGTTGTTAGTAGGCTCCACTTGAATTATTGCTTAAAGATCTAAGAAAAACCACTTTGGAGAGTGCTTGGCGCCAAAGGGAGAGCTACAAGTGGTTGGGAATAGTAAGATGAAGGTTAATAGAGCTGCCCACCTGGAGGAAGATGTTTTAACCCGCAACTTCATACAAACTTGAAACAAGCGCATCATCATACCTAATAAAAGAAGGAATTGTAACATCCCAAATTTCGTCTAGGCTAATTGACTCGATGAACTCGAGCAATTGATTTACCGACTAGGGTTGATCTTGGCCACATAGTGGGAAGGGTTAACATTGGTGATTTATTATTGATTACTGACATTAGCATAGTTAAAAGACACATAAGAATAATCAATGATAAGTACTATTAAGACATAAACCCTAAATTAAGCACATTGAACAAGGACAATTTACTTATAAGGTTAAATTTCCTAATCAATATTAGTAAGTTACATTAATCAAATAGATAGTAAGAAATTGATTTGAAAGATTAATCCTAATTAATGATAAAAAATGAGTAAAACTAATAGAAATTAGACAAATATCATCAAAAATAACAAATAATGTTAGAATAATCAAGTGTGTCTAGAAAAAGATGCATAAAATTACAAAAATGTCATTACTTAGTGAAATTATGAAAATACCCTATCTATGTAAAAGAAATTACCAAACAACCCTTACCTTATTAATAAATGACAAAGACACCTTTATTCTATAAATGGAATTACAAGAATACCACTGCTATTGTCTAATTACAAAAATACCCTTGTCTTGGTTAAAGAAATTACTATAATGCCACTACTTTAATAATTACTACAATGCCACTACTTTAATAATTATAAAAATAGGCCAACATATTTGTATAAAACATTGACCATTTTCTCATACTAAAATTAGGCCAACATCTTTTCATAAAATATGGAGCATTTTCTCATCCCAAAATTTGGCCAACATGCTTACATAAATCATGCTCCAAGCATTAGTTCTCCAAGTTCTTCATTCTTCTTCTTTTCTTGATTCTTCCATTATAAATACTCTTCAAACTTTCTTCCATTCATTCCATTTCCAACCCACAAAGAGACCTTACTATGTTTTGCAAGAGCTACATCATCTAACTCTTGTAAAATACATACACTTTTGCTAGTCTTCAAGCCTTAGAAACTCCTTGAGTGTTCTTTTCTCTTATTCTTTCTCTACCATTTCTTCTTATGTTCTTCTCTTCAAAGACTTCTCTTTAATCCCTAAACTTCATCCAAACACTTAATTCTAAGCCCAAACTTTCACTAGCCTTCACAAGAGTTACAATCTTTAACTCTAGTGAAAAATACTTCTTAAGCACTCAAGTTCTAGAGCCAAGATACAAGGAGGGTCATCCACTCCAAGGACTCTTGCTCAAGCTCAAGGAAGAAGAGAATGACTCATTTTAGACCCTACATAAGAGGTTCAAGCATTGTTGGTTTCTAACCTTGTCCATGGTTAGAATGCCTCAAGCTTATGTTATTGACAAGAGTTTTGAATAGTTATTTGTGAAATATATTTTTATGAATCAATGCATTCACTTCTATGTTATAAATGTTTTTAGAATGTCTTCATGCTCATATATGACTTAAAAACATGGTAGATGGTCATTGTGTTAAGGGAGTAACATCAAACATGAAAATGATAGGTGTTGGATTTTTAATTATTTTTGGCAGGAGCTGCTTTGAAGTATGAAACTCAAAACATATGAAACTTTTGGGAATAAAACTTCTTTTTCTACAAATTAGACTTAATAAATAACACTCTCCAAAAAGAATCACCTAAAACAGAGTTCTCTAGCTCAAGATATAAATTTTCAAAGCTAAGCTAAAGACTGAAACTCTAAATATGACCTTAGTAGTAAAATAGGTGTAACTCACTCTATAAAAATGTAAATGGACTGATTTCAACTATGTTGGAAAGCTAAGACACATAGAAACATATTCGTGTATGATATGCATAAATCTTTTTACCACAAAAATACTAAATGAGAAATAAACTTGTGGGTAATGTGCTAAGAAAGTCTGGAAAGGGGTACATTTGCAAGGAGACCATTGCATAATCATAAATGTGTTTTTAATGAAATTAACCTTCATGAAAAGTTTGATGAGTTAGGAATCTGGAAATACCTTTAAATGGCTGAGATATTAAGTATATAGAAAGTTACAAATTTTCATGTAAAAGATATTAGAACTATATATAAAAAATTAAAGTCTTATAAAGAGAAATTTTTAAGAATTTAAGTTGCAATAATCTTCAAGAGAATATATATATATATAAGTCATAAGGAAGCTTAAAAATATATAAAGAACCTCTAATAATATTTTAAAGTGCATTAGCTAAGTCCGGTCCTTGATTTCCAGCATCCTGGGTAGGAGTATGTTTACTTTCCAATGAGATATTGATGATAACATGCTATCACAACGTACTCGGAGGGTGCCATGATGAGTATGACAACCGATTTTAAAATAAAATGGGAGTCGCCACCAACTTTAATTCTAGTTAAAATTGAAAATCCTTTTTAATTTGTAAACTGGTCTTTTAAAAGAGATTTGAGGTTCGGAGTCTAATTATGATTAAGGAAAGGTGGAAACTTAATCTCACTGGACCCCTAATACATCCGTATAAATATGGTTACCCTAGAATTTATTATGCAAATTAATTATAATTTTAATAATATTTATTTTTTTGCCAAAAGTCATAATAATTATACAAACATAAAGTAAAAAATAAATAAATAAAAGAGATTAAAATTTAAAGAAAAGTTAATTTTGGCTTGATAGTTGTTGGCTACGTCGACGTATCCTCTGGTGTAATGAAGAACTCAAAGGCATGTCGTTCTGTAGAAAAATAATTATGTGTTGATGAATTTTAATTAAAAGAAAAGAAAATAAAAAATGTGTTGATTAGTTTTAATTTTGAAAATTTGATTTTAGAATGTCAAGCTGTCACAATTAAAACATTTCAGAACATAGAATTAATAGCTGTCACGGCTTATGAATCCTATTTTGACATGAAATCTATTGATTAAATTTTTTTAAAAACACCTAAGAATTTATTTTAAACACAAAAGAAAAAAAATTCTTTTTTTTTAAAACCAGTCCAAGGACAAAGAATTTTTTTTTGAATTTAACATAATAAAAGAAATGAAACCCGCAACAACAATAGCCCAAATATTTCATCATTCAAACTCTCTCATTTTTGTTTTTAAAAGCCCAAAACTAACTGAATGAAAAAAAGGAAAATAAAAAAAATCCTAATCCAAATGTTGACAGAGACACAACTCACATAAGTTTAGGGATTTCATTTTTAAAATTGAAATAGAGGAATGGGTGGGGTTTCAGGTTTTGCAAATCAAAATTAGGGGCAGAGGGAGTGGTTTTTGTGAAACAATGTGCTTTGAAAGGATTTGCAATTGAAGAGAGAGAGGGGATGCATGCATCCACACAAATTTGGAGTTGCAAACATACACACACACACACACGCACGGGGGGAGCGAGAGATGGCGGCTGGACGGTTCCAGGAGCAGAGGCCACGTCAGCGTGGTGCTCTCGGCTGGCGTTAAGGCGGCGTGATCCTTGTGAGGAGGGCCACGAGGGAGTCCACGACGCGATGGCTGTGCACGGTTATGGGGGTTAGAGAGGATGTGTGGTGGCTTCACGGCATTGAGGGCATGCGGCTGGGTTTGCGCGGGCCCTGATGCTCCCCGTCGACGTCGCAACTTCTAATGGTGACGGGGCACTGGTTTCCAATGCGGTGGGGCTGCGGTAGCGGAGTCTGCGGGCAGGCGGTGGACATGTGGAGGCCGAGTGGTGGTTTCCTGGTGGTGCTGGAATAGGAGCGCGAAGCTGGTGAGGTCGAGCACTGACCGTGGCTGATCCGCTCGCGATGGTTGCTGCCATGAGGATGCCTGGCGTTGTGAGCCTTTTCACGGTGGAAGAGGGGTTGTCCCGACTTTTCCTCTTTTTTATTTTTATTTTTATGAGATTGATTTTTTGTTGATCATGGATTGGTTTTGGTTTTATATGAAAGCTGTGATTTGGTTTCTTTTCAGGGGTGACCATGATGTTGAAAATGGAGGAAGATGATGTGAGGTTGTTAGTGTTGTGCTCAAGGATGAAAGAGCCAATGATGATGGTGGAAGGAAGAAGGCTAGCTTGATTATAGGTTGTCCTCCTCTCGATGATGAACCTATGCATTTATACCCGCTTCAGATTGATTGTTTGGTCCTCTATGATTCCTTTCTAGCCATGAAAGGGAATGGTTCCAAGATCTTGTCTGATTTATTGCAATTATTGTAATGACGATCCCTCAATTCATGGGTAGTGGAAGCATGGTTCTTCAGCTTTTCAATTCTTTTCATTATCATCAGTTTATTGCACTTCATTATGCTCTTCTTGCTTGCCTTCCCCTTTCTTTTCAATTTTTTATTTTATTTTATTTTTAGTTTATAGATCAAATAAACGTGGGCTGAAATGACAAAACGGGAAGGTCTGATTTTTTTTTGAGTTAATAGATCAATAAATTGGGCTAAAAAAAAGGCTTAAAAAATGAGAATGTTCTTTTTTTTTGAATGAGACATTTAAAAAAAATAAAAAAAACAATAAAAGTGTTCGGACAAAATATGGTGTTCACACATGCTTATGGATATATGCAAAGAATGTGATGTATGCTTATGTGATCAATTACATGATGATTTATGATATGTTGTGATTATGAATGATTGATTGAGATGCATATTTGATATGCTATATGACATGAAGCAAATTTGGGGAAACTCCGTTCCTAATCATTATGCTTCTGGATTTCCATAAAATTTGTGGACTTAGAAAATTATAGAATTTTGAGCATAAAATCATGAATGATAAGTTATGATGTCGGCCATGTTTATATGCTCAGTTTTTATTTCTAAATGACATGCTAAGATTAAAGGGGACATAAGACATATGGAAATGATCCTCTAGACTCAGGAATTAATGGTCATGAGAGATGATCCAATAAGAGGATCCTTAAGACTCTAGGAAGTAATGGTTATGAAAGGTGATCCTATGTACCCTATCCCGCACTCTGGAAGTTAGGAATTAGCTTATTAAGAGGATAAGTGTAGACTAGTGACGACTAGTTAGGCATGAGCTCATAACCTAGAACTCTCAAGAGGAGAGAGTATTAGGGTGGCCCCTTAGAAGAGAACAAGAAAGTTAAGTCATCTAAGAGAGTAAAGAGGAAAGATTATATCAAAATGAATTATGTTCCTTATGTTATGATAATTCATTCAAGTCTTGTGGTATGTTGCATAAGCATTGACATGCATTTCATAAGATGGTATGATGCATTCATGAGATTAAGATTCATGCTAAAAGATACGGTCTAGATAATGGTATTTGGAACTTAATAAATAAATCTTATTTATGTCCACTATTCTCATAATGAAACCCAAGGTTCCTGAGGAGGAAGATGATGACATTTGTTTGGAGGCGAAAGCCCTCCTGAGATTCTTGTACAAGTTTCTCATTCCCTCTCTTTCTTTTCCATCTCGTCTTCAGAGGGCAATGGCTAAGTTCGTGATCTATGTTGATGCTTCCACTTGGGAGATGCACTTTGATCCTATCAACTAGTCTTATCATTTTGTGGGTCGTCTCGCTACTCCTCCTATCTTGCTTGTGTGCTCGGATACCTTCCCCCTTCTTGGAGCATCATTAGTAGGTGTTGATGGTGGACTTCTTGGAGTGCTTGTGCATATCTAGTGGAAAGAATAGTCTTTTTTGATATTTTTGTTAGAGGTTATCTACTCTAGGCATGTCCTAGTAGGAGTAACGAGAGGAGATGTTTTAGTAGGTTGTTTTAGTTTCTATCCATATACTATTTATATTTTTCTGAATGGGTATACCTAGCCCAACCTCTATTGGTGGGCATGGTACCCTTTTAATAGTTTATTTTGGTGCGTGATGTGGAACAATTAATACTTATGCTATAATTATATATGATGATGAGATTATGTTTATGTGATTGTTGTGTTTGTACTTATGCATCCGGTGACTTGTTTTTATTTCTCCTCTATATGTGCAAGACAGATGATGATTTTTACTTAGTATACGTAGCTCACGTTTTGTTTTCAAAGTTCAAAATAAAAAATTTAACCGTATTTTTACTAAAGTATTTTCATGAGTTAACAACAAAGACTGGAATAAACGAGTAAATTCTAATAATTAACTTAAATGCGTCCTAGGCGTATTGGGTTAACTATTAGGGTGTTATAGGAATAACAAAAAAATTGGGATTTGTGTTAGCAAGAGGGAGTGAAGAAAGGGAATTTTGTGTCTCAAGGTCAGAATTTGAGTCAAAGGTGCCTAAACACCTAGAAATTTCCCAGTTGTGCAATTCTCAGAATCCTGGACAGATTCACTTGCTAAAGCAAGACGTGTCAGCGCAAGTATGCCTATATCGAGTTGTTTGCTAGCGAGAATTTCTCGCTACACCAAGTCTGTTTTAGACTCTGGTTCTGCAAAATTCTTAGAAACAGGAAAGGGTGTGCCAGAGTTATGCTTTCCACATATTAGTTCAACAATGTTTTCAATGACATTTTCAGTCAAAGAAGCATCAACTTCAGCACACTCCTTACACAAGTTTGATATTTCACGACAACTGGGTATTCGAAGTCATTTTCAAATTCTAACATCCTAAACGATTTTCCCACTAGATCACCGCATGCATTTTGTATCAAAGAATCAATTAAATCAATTACAAAAACAGAATGGTTCTCTAAGAGAAATTTCATGGCATCATGCAAATTAAATTGTGCCTTCAAGTCACCACATTCCAAGGAAAGTGTGCCAGCATACACATCAACCTTGGTCTTTGCAGTTTTCAAAATTGGCCTTTCTAGTATCAATGTATGTTAGTGCACTTCCTCATGATTGGCCTTCGCAAAAACATAGAAATCGTATGAAAAATAAGATCATTTACCCTCAGGGACATCTTTAAGGAGTCTATGTGGCTACTGAATGCTTCTGTTTATGAATTGCAAAATCACTCTAGCAGGCTTTAGCTTTCCTACATGAAGGGCATGGTAAACAAAATGAGGCATGACAATGATTCTTGCCCAAGATCCACTAGAGCTTCCCCAAACTTCATGATCCCAATGGTACATGGGATAGTGAAAGTACCCGGATCTTTGTATTTCTATAGAAGAGTTAGGTTGATTGTAATACCCTGAAATTTATTTAAAAATTAATTTAAACTTTAGTATTCATAATTTTAAAAATCTAACAATTTAGCAATGATGAGGGTGGCCTAACTAACGTTTTTTTAAAAAAAATTTTTCGGTTTGAAGGTGAATAGTAACCCTGGTTCCACGGGCCGTTGGAGCTGAAACCCTCATTTGGGCCCGGAGGTGCTCGAAATTAGGAAAACATGAAAATAAGGTTAGAAATAGGTGGGAATGATAATTTTATACTTAAAATTAATTTTTGGGCAATATCGATTCAATCGGTACGGTGTTTATCCGTTCAGTGAGATTTTGATGTGCGGTTTCTAACACAAAGATATTTCCATCATAACCAATGGTTAATATCCACCTCTTTAAGACATGTAGAAGGCCAAGATTTAATCTTGGAATCCAAGATTAAATATTAGCCATCCATTATTGCCTTGTCACCTAAATAATGATCACTTTGTAAAATATCTACATTTCATTTATTAAAGCAAGCCAAGTCACAACTTCTTCTCCAAGTTTGATGAGCATTTCGTGGTCAGCAAGAGGAAGAAGAGAGCAGCCACCATTGTTGCCCTCAAGAGCTTGTTCTTGAGTTCCAAGCCCAAAAACTCCAAGCTAGAGTTGTTGGATCATCAAAAGTCTTTCACTAAGCTTGTTCTACATCCAATTCTCTATCAATCTAACCGAAAAAATTTTCATTCCTCATCAAAACGTTGTGTTGTACCTCACACCTCACTGATATCAGAGGGGTTTGAAGTTGAATTGGGAGCTTTGGAGGAGAGGGAAGCAAGCTTGGTTAATCTTGAAGCCAAGGAGCTAATAGGTTACTATAAGTAGGGTTTCTGCTGCCTTTCCTTGTAAAATTTTTCTGATATGTTTTGGCATGACCTAGGTCCAAAATTTCTGGTTTTATTGATTGATAATATATTGATATTGATGTGTGAATTTTTGTGGTGTGTTTGGGTGGTGTTGGAAAAGGGTTTTTTTATCAAAGGAAATTGGGACTAGGTTGCTGGATTCCTAGTTGTCTTGCCAGTAGTCATTATGCACGAATTTTTTGGTATATTTGTGGTTTTTTTAGGAGCTACAAAAATTATATGTTGAAGATAAAATCTTAAAATAACTACATGAATTTTCTTGGGTGTTATTTTTAAGTTTTTATGCCTCAAAAAAATCAAGAACCGAAATGTGCCTGATGCTGCCCTGGTTGTTGAACTGAAGCAGTAAACTTGTCCAATTTATTATCATAGCAATTGATTGAATGACCCTTTGAAATATTTACACGAAGTTAAGGACATATTTAAGTATCATCGTAAATTTTATTGTTCATTGATTCAATCATTTGCTAGGGTTAAACATTATGAGAATTCTGTCCCTGACCATGAATTTGTACAATTTATTGAGGGAGTTAGAGACCTCCATTGGTGTTGAAACTTTTATGAGACCTCGGGGACACATTGAAGTGTCCTTGAGAATTTTTATAGCTCCTGACTTGATTGTTTTATGTGTAAATAAATTGTGCTATAATGTTGTGAAATCTGTCATTATGCTGGAAATGCAACAATGCTTTGAATTGATGAAATAATGGTATTTTGTTCTCTAGTATGACATGGATACTTGATGTTGATTGTTTGGCTATGTGACTTGTGACATATGATTGCATATTGGATAGTTTAGAGATTGATGTATTGGACACAAATGAGAAGTCCGTTGTGAATGGATGCCTGTATGTGTTTTACGCATGCAGTGAATGATGTACTAAATTAAATTCTATAGTTAAAAGAAACTTGAGATCCTTTTGACTTGTCGAAAGCAAATAGAGTGAGTTGAGATCCTTTTGGCTTGTCGAAGGCAAATAGAGTGAGTTGAGATCCTTTCAATTTGTCGAAGGCAAATAGAGTGAGTTGAGGTCCTTTTGACTTTTAGCAGGAAAATAGAGACGGATGTGATCCCCCTTGATTCATCAAGGGCAATCAGAGATAATTTCATTATATTAGGCATATATATATTTATACTTATTGGTTCTTTTTGTTTGCCATTACTTACTATGAGTATGAGTTGATGGTAAGGGTGTACTAAGTGATTGATTTTTTTTTAAAGCAACCCACTTCGGAAAGGTTGACTTTGAACTTTAAAAATGAATAGTTATGATGTAATGGATGATCACCTTTTGTTAAGTAAACCGAAGTGGCTTGGGCGGTGACGATGACATGAATTTTAGTATATGTTTTGGGAGATGCCCTACTGAGAATTTTAGGATTCTCACCCCTATGTATTTGTTTTCCCATGTCATCCCCAGGTTGACCTAGAAGACGGTGCGGCCGCCAGGAAAAAGAGCAAGTGGATTTTGCAATAGTTAGTAGTAGGACTTGTGTTTGTTGTACTTAAGTGTATGCATATGTCTAAAATGTAAAAGATAACATATGTACTGTAAAGCTCTTATGAGAGCTCCTTTTGTACTTGACTTGTATTAAATAAAAACGTTGTTTTCTTGCAATATATTTTGATAAAACCACGAGTTAATTGATACACGATTCAACCGATTCTCGCTATAGACAACAAAGAAAGGTCTCCTAATTGTAAGTAACAACTCCAAGCATAGTGTCATGACTTAAGGATGACGTTGTACTTGGGAGGATGCTACATTGATGATAGAAGATACATGTACTCCCAAGCTCACCTTCTCATTGCCCTTCAATCTTTGCTTGTTTGTGCATAATTCCTGGAGAAACTTGGCATATTTTGGAATTTATTTGATCACATCTAGGAGAAGTATGTTCACCTCAACCTTCTTGAATGTCTCTAACAAGTCCTTATCTAGCTCAACTTAAGTTGGCCATTTTGATGAAATGGTCTTATGAGGAAAAGGCAATGAGATAGGGATTGTCTCTTCAGAAGCTGGAGTCACCAATGGTTGCTTCTTCTCATGAGTGATGGGTGCATCCTCTTCAACCACTTCCTTTAGTTCCTCTTGTTTCTCCTCCTCATGTGGGTTATTGACTTTAGGTAGGACCATCCCAGACCTTAGGGTGAGAGAACTAAAATTTCCCCTAAGATTTGGGATGGTCTAAGATGGAATATAGGATGAGCTAGGCGTAACCCTGTGAAGAAGAGTTTTTGAACTGATTAAGTTCCACCCACATCTCCTACATAGCAAGGTATGTAGCATCAGCTTATTCTGCTGATCCAATAATAACTTTATCAACTCTTGCATGGTTGGTTGATTTGAAGCGCTGCTAGAGGTGGTAATGCAAGAACCGAGGTGGTGGTGGAAACTATGGTTGTTGCTTGTGGTTGTCTTTGATGAGGTGGCTGGTATTTCTACTATTGTTGAAATGGCGATTGATTATGAAATTGCTGGTTCAAGGAGTTCCCCCACCTCATATTTGGGTGATCTCTCCACCCTGGGTTGTATGTGTTGCTGTAAGGGTTGTATTGTTGCTATGACTGATTTTGAGGTCTCCAGGAAAAACATTTGTAGCATAAACATTTGTTAGATCATCTTGCAGCTTAGAGCAGTATCTGTGGTATGAGTGTGGCAAGAACATATGGCACATGCCATGGCTGGTGTAGGATGAACTAGGAGTTGCACTTGGCCCAAGAGTTACCTCATGAACCCAAAAATCTCCTTAAATGTTTGTTGTAAAGCTAGAGAATCTGTTTAGGCTACCCCATGCACAATCCTAGTACCTGAAATGGCTCTAGATCCAAATTGCCTGAATTCTCCACCATGTTCTCAATCAAGGCCCTTGCTGGACTTGGAGTCTTATCAACCAAAGCACCTCTATTAGCTGCATCAATCATACTCTAATCCATAGGCATCAAACCCTCATAGAAGTATTGGATAAGAAGTTGCTCAGGGATTCTGGTAATAAGGCTTGGCACATAACCTTTTGAACCGCTCCGAATACTCATGAAGTGTCTCCCCTTGCAGTTGCCTTATCCTACAAATGTCCTTTCTGATGGCAGGAGCTCTAGATGCTGGAAGTACTTCTCCAAAAAGAGCCGCCTCAATCCAACCTAACTGTTTGCTGCTCCATGTAGAAGGTAAAAGAGCCAATCCTTGGCAACTCTTTCTAGAGAAAAAGGAAATGTCCATAGCTTTACTTGGCCTTCATCCACCCCAAGTGGCCTTATGTTTAAACAAACAATATGGAATTCCTTGAGGTGCTTATGCAGATCTTCACCCGCATGGCCATGAACTTTTGAAAGTAAGTGTATGAGCTTAGAGTTTAGCTCCAAATACACCTCCAAGTCTGGATAGATGATTCCCAAGGGTTGTTAGTGCATGTCAGGAGCTACAAGCTCTTTAATATTTTCCCTTGGTCAGCCATTAAGTCTAAGCTTCCTAAAACACTAACAGAGGAATCAGAAAGTTAGGAGAAGTATAAATAATTTCTAAATCAAAATTAGAATTAAAAGGAAAAACTTTAGATGGTTCCCTAAGAATGAACAACTGCCCTTAGTCTGCCTCAATTGCCTTAGAGTCCTTTCAATCTTAGGATCAAAAGGGTGACTGAGAGTCAGGCTGGGATCGAGTCATGCATAGGAACAACATAAAGAAAGCTAAAAGAAAGATAAAACTAACTACTATTTTTGGATTTTTCTCAAAAGGAGAGAAACAAAAGAAAACGAGAAAATAAATATTCACAAATTCACAATATAAACACAACTAAATTGCGAGCTTCCAGAACGCCATCAAAAACTTGGTAGCTAGCTGTTGGCAACACCAAGTTTAAAAAGGAATTTGGATTCCCAAACCAAGTTGCACAAGGTACCTAGATAGTAGAGTGCAACCCAGGTCGTCTCATAAGGAAACTAAACTAATTAGTTAGAGTAAAAAATTGGGGGGGGGGGTTTGTTGCATGAGGAATTGAAATAGCAAGTAATTGAAATTAACAATGATAAAAGAGAGCCAGCCTAGGGGATTCTCAATCTAGGGAGTATTAATCATCTACATAACAAAAGATCAAACACTTGGTGAGGAGCTATGTGCTAATCATGCAATCACATAATTAACTAGCAATTCTCCTTAAAGTCAATCAACTAGAGGAAAATGTTAAGCACATACACTTAAATAATTGTAATCACAACACTTAAATGTATGAACTAAATAAAATAGCAATTTCCATAGCCCAATTTTGAATCAAGAATTATCTCTATTCTCTTAATTAACTAAATGCTCACCAATCAATCAATTGACATGCATTCAATCAACAAGCTAAGACATGTGTGCTTACAAATCATGCTTACATACACATAACATCACCTTGCTTGACATGCATATGAATTATAAACATGAAAAGAGAGGAAAACACAAAGAGAAAAAGAACAACACCAAAGATTTGTATTAAAATCAACAATGTTCGCTGTAGCGAGTGGACTTATATATCTCCACTGGCACTACTTCTCAGGCTCGCTGTAGCTCCTGATGCTTGCCTAGTGTAGCTGTCCAGAGTAAAAACTTCCATCCATCTTTCTCTCTTTCTTCTGTGCACACTCCAAGCTCTACTCCATAATGCACTCTCAAAGGTGACCTTTAGATGACCACGATTTACTCTGGAAGAAAAAGAGGAATTTTGAGAGAAAGAAACCAAAATTGTGCAAAAGCTATTAAATAGATGTCACAAAGAAAAATTAAGTGCAAGGAGGATTAGATTGAAAGTTAACAAACTCATGGAAAATAAGCTAAAAAAGAATGCAAAAGCATCAAGTGTAAGAGGGAAAATATTTACAAAAAGAATGTTTATCAGTGATCTTGGATATGGATTGGTTAGCTTGATGCCATGCCATGGTGGATTTTTATAGTAAATCAATGAAGTCTGGTGCTTCTATAGGAGAACTCCAAGAATGTAAAGGTACCAACTTGGTTCTAACCAATCTGATCTCGGCCATGAATTCTTTCAGGCTTATGGATAAAGGGGGCTATGGGTTCTTGGCTTCAGTTAGGGATGTAGATGCACCAATAACGAGTTTGGAGACAATTCTTGTGGTTTGTGAGTTCCGGATGTGTTTCTAGAGAAATTACTGATGTTGCCACTAGAAAGAGAGATAGAGTTCGGGATAAAGCTCGACCTTGGAGTTAAGCCCGTTTCTATACCCAGATGCAGTATGGTCCTAACAAAGTTACAGGAGTTGAAGAAATAGTTGCAAGATTTGCTAGATAAGGGGTTCATCGAACCAAGTACTTCGCCTTAGGTGCTCCGATTTTATTTGTGAAGAAGAATGATGGGTCTGTGAGGATGTGTATAGACTACCGACAATGAAAGAGTGATAGTTAAGAATTGGTACCCCTTACCATGCATAGATGATTTGTTTGATCAGCTTTAGAGGGCTAGGTGTTTTTCTAAGATTGACCTTTGGTTAGGTTATCATCAGCTCAGAATTAAAGTCGAGGATGTGCCCAAGACGACCTTTAGAACACGTTACAAAAATACAGATATTATGAGTTTCTGGTGATGTCTTTTGGGCTGACTAATTCCCTTGTAGCTTTTATAGACTTGAATAGAATCTTTAAGCCATTCCTAGATCATTTTATCATTGTCTTCATTGATGACACCTTGGAGTACCCTAGGAGCATAGAAGAACATGAACAATACCTTAGGACTATCCTCCAGACACTTAAAGAACACAAGTTGTATGCCAAGTTCTCTAAGTATGAGTTTTGGTTGGAGCAAGTGGCATTCCTTGGTAACATAGTTTCTAAGGATGGTATTTTGGTAGATCTAAAGAAGGTTGAGGCAGTTCAACAATGGCTAAGACCTTTTATGGTGTCAGAGATTCATCACTTCCTGAACTAAGGGTACTACCTACGATTTGCTAAGGATTTCTCTAAGATTGCAACCCTATTGACTAAGTTAACCTAGAAAAATGTGAAGTTTTAATGGTTAGATGCCTATGAAGAAAGTTTCCAGAGTTGTAGACTTGTTTGACTCCAGCTCTAGTTTTAGTATTGCTGTAGGTAAGATGGTTTTTCAGCATACTATGATGCTTTTGGAGTTGGACTCGGCTATGTCCTTATGAAGCATGGTTGAGTTATAGCTTACACCTTACGCAACTTAAGAGCATGACAGAACTATCCTACACATGATCAAGAGATGGCAGTAGTAGTCCTTGCTTTGAAGATTTGGAGGCATTATCTCTACGAGCTACTTGTGAAATCTTCATCGATCATAAGAGCTTGAAGGATATCTTCTAGCAGAAAGATCTAAATCTCGTGCAGATGGTTAGAGTTGCTAAAAGACTATGATTGTACGATCTCTACCATTGGGTAAGGCTCATGTAGTAGCTGATGCCTTAAGTAGAAAGTCTATGGGTAGCTTGGCTTATATAGCATTGGTGAGGCAATCTTTGACAGAGGATATTCATAAGTCAAAGGCAGAGGGAGTTCAATTTGGGCTGGATGATTTAGGAGCTTTTCTAGATCACGTTAGGGCCTAGTCGACCATAGTGGAGTAGATTAAAGCAAAGCAAAGGGAAGATCCTACGATGGTTAGGTTTATAGAGGATGTGCATAGAGGGGAGAACCATAAGTTTTTAGTGGATGTAGAGTGGGTGTTGCTTTTTGGAGATAGATTGTATGTACCTGATATGGATGAGTTGAAGAGGAAGGTCATGGAAGAATCTCATAATGCAGATACTTAGTGCACCTAGGTTCTACTAAGATGTATCATGATCTCAAGGTTATACCTGGTGGGAAGACATGAAGAGGGACATAGGTGACTTTGTACCATGGTGCTTGGTGTGTCAACAGGTTAAAGCTGAACACCAAAGGCTGATAGGATTGCTTTAATAGATATAGATTCCAGAGTGGAAGTAGGAGAGGATAACCATGGACTTTGTAGTTGGGTTACCTCAAACTACTAAGGGCTTTGATTCTATATGGGTGATTGTTGACAGGATGACTAAGTCAGCTCACTTCCTATGAGTAAAGATGAGTTTCAGTTAGCTCATATGCCGGCTCTATATAGATGAGATTGTCAAACTCCATGGAGTGCTTGTGTCTGTTATATCATATAGAGGGTCTCAGTTCACTTTAAGGTTCTGGAGAGTGTTTTAGGAAACTCTTGGGACTCGGGTGGACTTGACCATAGCTTTCCATCCAGATAGATGGTCAATCAGTCTAGAATTTAGTGGACATGCTCAGAGCTTGTGTATTAGACTTTGATAGGAGTTGGTGTGACCACTTGCCACTTGATAGAGTTTGCATCCAATAACAATTATCAGACGAGTATCTAGATGACACCATTTGAAGTATTATATGGAAGATGCTCAGATCTCCTATTGGATGGTTTGAGCTTAGGGAAGATAAGACCCTAGGCCCAGATTTAGTCCAGGAGACTCTAGAGAAGGTTTAGTTGATTAGAGACTGCAGCTTAGCCTAGACAGAAAGCTTATGCTGACAATTGACGAGAGAATTAGAGTTTGCTATGGGTGATCATGTGTTTCTGAGGGTGTCTCCCATGAAGGGAGTAGTGAGGTTCGGAAGCGGGAAAGCTAAGTTCTCGTTATATCGACCCTTTCAAGATTCTAGAGAGAGTTAGAGCGGTGGCCTGGATAGCACTGTGTAACACCCTAAAAAATTAGTTAAAAATTAATTTGAGTTTTATTAGTCGTAATTTCAAAAATTTGATAGTTTACCAATGATGAGAATGACCCAACGGACGTGTTTAAAAAAAACATAAGCTGGATGAATAGTAACCTTAGGCCACAAGCCGTCCTGGAAGCCAAAACCCCAAATCAGGATCAAGAAATGCCCATGACTAGAAAGAGGGTTAAGGTTAGAAATGATAAGGAATGAGAAGTTATACCTAGAATTAATTTTCAAGTAATGTTTGATTACCCGAGTATGATGTTTTACCCATTCGGTAAAGTTTTGATATGCGATTTTTAACTCTACAAGTTACTTGGTGGCCAAGTAACCTTTACCAACCACTTTATACAAGTGGATGGCAAGGATTGAAACTTGAAAAGTAAGTTTCAATCATAGCCTTTCAATTATTATATTTTAGGAGTCAATATCTCATTCGTTCGGTAAAATTTCGTATGTTTCTAACACCAAAAGATAGTTTAATCATTATACATGGATAATGTATATTCATTCACACTAAGTGTAAGGCCAAGATTTAATCTTGGTTTACAAGATTAAATCCAAGTCATCCATTTTTTTTTCTTTTTAAAGAATTACACATTTATATTATATGATATCTACACTTTAACACAAGATAAATACAAGAAAAGCAACCTTATTTCTCCATCATCATAATTTTGGGCAGCAAGCTAATAGGGCAGCCACCATTGTTGTCTTCTCCAAGAGCTCAGTTTTCAATTTCAATTCACTAAAACACTTGCCCAAAATTGCTAAAACCATAAACTTCCTTCACTAAACTTGTCCTACACATCACTACCTATAAATCTGAATGATTGGAATCTTAATTCATCACAAATCCTAACCTTACTACCTTATATCTCACTGATTTCATAAGGGATTGGGTGTGATTTGGTAGCTTTGAATTGGAAGGGATTAATCTTGGAGCAACTTGGAGCCAAAGATCCATTAGACATCAAAAGTAGGGTATTTTAAACCTCATACTTCAACTCTATTTTTGTGATTTTCTTACTGATTTCACTGAATATTTTTGGTTGAATTGATTTATAATATACTGATAGTGATGTGTTAATTTTGGTGGAGTGGTTTGATGTTGTGAGAAATCATTTTTGTGAAAAGAGATTTTGAACCATGTTGCTGGATTTTCGATTTTTGTATAGACAGCTACATCACAAATTTTCTGAGGAAATTGTGGGTATTTTTATGAGCTATTAAAAATATTTGTTGAAGCTAACATCCTAGGCTAGTTCCACAAATTTTCTTGAGCTCTGTTTTTGACTTCTAATGCTTTAAAAAAATCAAGAATCGAAATGGTATCCATGCTGCCTGGATTATTGGAACTAAAGCTACAAATTTGTCTAATTTTTCTACCATAGCAAATAATTGAATTTTCCTTTGAAATTTTTACTAGTGTTGATAACATCTTGAAGTGTAACTGTGATTTTTCTTTTGAATTGATTCAATCATTTGTTGGGTTGAAAATTAGGAATTTCAGGTTTTGAGCTAAGATTAAGTGATTTTTGAGCACCAAAATTGTCTAATTTTGTTAACATAGTTAGAGAGCTCTTTTTACTCTGAAATTTTTACAGACCTTGTGGACACATTGAAGTGTCCTTGAGAATTTTTATAGCCTCTGAATTGATTGTTTGGTATGCAAATAAATTGTGTTACGAATATGTGAAATTGCCATTGTGCTGAAAATGAATTAATGCTTTGAATTGATGAAATAATGGCATCTTGTACTAGTATGACATGAGCACAAGAATATGAATTTGAATAATTGAGCATGTGAACTTATTGATGAGATTAGGCACACATAGATATGAGTACTTATTACAATTGCTCATATGCTAAAGAAAAGCATAAGATTATGTTTCTTGGGTTGGAGAAAGTAAATTAGTTTGTAAAAAGTAAACTTAACTACCAAGAAAAGTATAAGATTTATAATTCTTTGGCTGGAGAAAGTAAATTGGTTAGTCAAAAAAAATAAACTTGACTACCCTTGAATTGAGTCGGGGAAAGTAAACCTAGCTAGGAATAGGTCTCTGTGAGAATTGGAGAAAGTAAATCCAATGATCATGTATAGGAATGAGCTCAGTCTTGAAAATGCGATCTATTTCCCTAAAGTAGTCTTTTATCTTATGTGCTAAGTGAAGAATTTTAGTGTGAATATTAAGGCCAATATGTTATGTTGTGATTTAGCGTATAGGACTTATATGATGTTGAGTAGTATGATATGTGATTGAATAATAAAAGCTACCCACTTTGGAAAGATCATTTTAGAACTTTAAAATGAATCTTTAATATGTATTGTATGATCACATTTTCTTGATAAACCGAAGTGGCTGGGATGATGAAAATGACATTATGATTATGTATTTCGAGGATACCCTACTATGAATTTCAGAATTTTCACCCTGCTTGTTTGTATTTTTGTGTCGTCTCCAGGTTGATTCAGAAGAATAGTGAAGCGCTACAAGGAAGACTAAATTTTAATTTCCATAGTTTAGTCATGGGAACTCGTATCTATTGTACATAGTTATATATATGTATGTAAATGTAGTAAAGAACGATGTGAACTAAAACTCATAGAAGAGCTTCCTTTTGTATTTGACTTGTATTAAATAAATATGTTGTTTCTTGTATATATTTTGATAGAACTACGAGTTAGTTAATACACGATTTTGACTGATTCTTGCTATAGATAATTAAGAAAGGTCCGCAAATTTATAAGTAACAACTCTCGAGTACAATGCCATGACTTAAGGATGAGGTTGTACTTGTGAGGATGTTACACGCCTCCAGTTTATCAACTATCCACCCAGTCTTTCATGTCAGCATGCTCAGGAAGTATGTGCCAGTTCAAGTTGATGAGAGTTTATCATATGAAGAAGAACCAGTTGGCATCGAAGATAGGCAGATCAAGAAACTTCACTCAAAGGACATAGCCTCAGTGAAAGTCATCTGCAGAAACCTCTTGTGAAGAAGCCACTTGGGAAGCCGAAAAGATTATGATGATCAAATATCTACATCTTTTCCCTCCTCCAGGTATGTTTTAAGATTTGGGGATCAAATCTTTTTAAGAGGGAGTATGTAAAACCTTAGGTATATTTTTCCCTAAGAGAGTTTAGTGCAATACATGTGATCATAGGCAAATGCAGGCACCGCCATAGGTTCCACGGACCTACTCATGTTGTTGGTAGGCCCCACTTGAATTAGTGCTTAAAAATTTGAAAGAAACCACTCTAGAGAGTACTACAACAGGAAATGGAGTGCCACAGTGGTTGGGAACAGTAAGGCGATTCAAAACAAGGAAATATAGCGCTTTGGTGAGAAACCATTCTAGAGAGTGTTGGCGCCAAAATTTTTTTATAAAAACCCCCCATTTTCGAGGGCTAGACCATTGTTACGACCCGATTTTCAGGAACATGACCGGCACGTGAAGAATTCTATCTCCACGTAAGCCTTGTGACCTGTGTACTTTTCTATATACATATTTAATTGAAAATCTATTTAAATCCAATTTTCATTTTCTACAGACAATTCACTTGTTCTTTGAAATCAAGATAATCATAACTAAAATTTATAATCAATATCTAAAGTCTGAAATCATCATGTCATCTACACACACACACACACACACACACACACACACACACACACACACACACATATATATATATATATATATATATATATATATATATATATCTACTCTTAACCAAAATATCCATCAATGTTCAAATCTTTAAATACAAATCAGAATAGAATCAAAGTATGCAAAATGCAAAATAATCTCTATATGATTCAGGACTCTTACCTGCAATGACATTGGAGCACTTGAAACTTAACAAGAATGCTTCACTCAAGTGAACCTCATCAGACTAAATCTCTATTGCTTTGGGAAGAGGTGGCTGGGAAGAACCTAGCATCTGCTGTATTTGTAAATAGGAGAGAAAGGAGAGGGGTGAGTTTTTATACAAAAACTCATGAGTAAATTCTCACTTGAAACCCCATTCATGGAACACCAAAGAAACAATGCAATAAATCATATTAGTATAAGGTTTTAAAATATTTCATACATGTAGTAATGTCATCAATATCATAGTTCTCTATAAATCAACCCAATAATATCATAATAGAGAAATAGAAATCTTTGCTCTGGTTATACACCATTCTGGTGTCATAACAAAATCTATGTATAATAACCTCTAGTCACATTTGGGCATTACGTATCACCGTCCCAAGTATGACAATAATTTGTTTGTTTTCTCTGGCCCTTGGCTACTTGGTACCAAGGTTATGGATTAACTCCATTAACATGCAGCCTGTTCCATATAGCTCCTGCCATTTCAACTAGAAATTTAAACATTTTCTCATCTCATCCAGTCCCTACCCTGGAGTTGAAAAGCTCTATCATATAAACAACAGTTCTGAAATCATATAATCATTGTAACATTTCTAACCAGTCATAATCAAAATCCAACTCTTCATAAACTCATTTTTAACAACAATGGTCCCATGTTTTTTTCACAAAACATGCAGTCCATGCTATTTAAAAACCACATTCTCATAAGCTTGATAAATCAATAGAAATATCGAATATCATGATATAAGTCATATTTTCATGAAAATAGCTCTAATGCACAACATAGAGATCATAAGTTTGAACCCACTCACCTAGAAGGGTGGAATACATAGGATTGACACCAATAGAACCCTAGGAAGTAGGAATAGATCCAGGATCTGCTATTGAAGTAATAAAACTCTAGATTAATCTCTAATAATCCCTAATTAACCCAAATCAAACTTTAATACAATGAAAGAACATCATTTCCTTGTTGGTCATGAAAACCACAATGCCACCCCAAGAGCAAGGAGAGATTGGAAAGAAAAGGAAGTAAATTCAATAAACAACATACCTTGATCTTGAAAGATGAAAGATTGAAGTTTAGATTTGAGAAATGCAGAAGAAATGGAGTTTGGGGAGGGGGTGAAAAACCATGTTTTCTAGGTGAGAGCTCGTGTATAGGGGTGAGGTCTCGAATGTTCTCATCTCAACTCCAAATTTGGGGTTTTTATTAAAACTTTGACCGCAGCACTTACAAAGTGCATAATCTTCCTGTTTTACACCTTTACCTCTTGACTTGCAACGCTCTCCAGAGCTATTTTTCTCTCAATTTCAAGCTATAATTCCAGTGGGGCCTATCAACAACACGAATGGGTCTCAAAGAACCCTATGGAGTCCCAAATTTGTCTAAGGACACGAGTAAATAAGGTATCATATACTTCCCTTTTTAAAAAAATTTGGTCCCCAAATCTAAACCATATGGAAGAGGAAAAAGATGTGGATACTTGATCCTCATTGTAACATCCCCTACTACTTTATGGATTGATGACTGTCCCACAAACCAACACTGGTCTTTCAACGTGCTTTGTCCTCACTCACACACTTCCTGGAAAACTTCCCAGGAGGTCACCAATCTCAAAATTACCCTAAGTCAAGCACGCTCACTGTAAAGTTCTTTCGTGATAGGCTACCGGAAGAAAGATGCATCTTTGTGGCATAGGTAGTACCAATCAATTTATATAAGCCCTCCTTAACTGTATAGTCCCATATCTATACAACTAGGATCCTCTCATTCGGGTGTGTAATCGGTTAATTCATGTACCCCTCGATTGGAGGCAGGAGCCGCTCCTTGTCTGTGCCTTCTTGCACGGCAATTGTAACACCCTAACTCTTAACCTCATATGCTCGAGTTGCATTTCGGTTAGTTATTCGTGGTTACGCCTTTGTTTTCAGATCTTGACTTACTTTTCTTTAAACTACAATTAATAAAATACGACTAAATTTTTCTTTTTGAACTCAAGACTTAAAATGCGAGCTGCGCGTGCGCATAGATACCGACTATTAAACGTAGGACATAACAAACAGGCATACGTCATCATAATAACCATGAATAAACCATAGAATAATCACAACATAAATTATAGTAATATATCATAATCATAACATAGCAATGATGTCCTTATAAGTATGAGGACATCTAGGGGTATCAATTACACCAAACAACTTTAACTAACATAAAGCAAAATGTTAACAAGGCTAGACTATTCTTCATGCTTCTCCTGCGCCCTCTATCTGACTAGACGATATGGTTCCTATGCCTGCGCCTCAAGGAAGATCACGAACATCCGCATCAATCCGTCTGGAGACGACATGGGAGGGAAAACAAAGGGGTGAGAATACTTATTCAGATTCTAGGTAGGGCTCCCGACTATAACACAAGTGTCATCGTCATCGCCCAAGCCACTTCGGTTTCGTTATAAAAGAGGTGTCCATGCATAGGTTCAGTTTTAATTTCTCAATTCCCATTATCCGAAGTGGGTTTCTTTTAGTATGAGTCTTGATGGTATGAATGCAGATATTTTATGAATGCATGGCAATGCTTGAACATAACGTCACGTACATCAACATGTATCACTTAATTACAAGCACCAATGGAACAATCACGAAACATATGCATGTGCGTCTTTTACTTTATCATTTATGAACTCTTCGAGTTCCTTTCTTAACTTTTTCCACCCTCATCATGGTCACCAAAATCCACCCAACATGCCGGCCCAACGATTTTAACATGGTCACCAAAACTCCTAATCACCCATCGCCTAGGAATGAGCTCATCCTAACTAGCCGTCGCTAGATTCATATGGGGTAAAAGAGGGAAAACATATCTCTTTTCTTGGATCACCCCTACAACCCTTAACTTGGGAAGTCATAATGGGATCATTTCCTCTTTATCATATCTTGTATGAATGCAACATGAGCATGCAACTATAGAACCTCATATGACATATCATATATTTTCATGCATTGTAAACATAGCATACCACATCATCATAGCAACATGCCACAATACTCATAAAGTCTCATGCTCATGATATTAACATATTCACAACATTGTGAGTATACCCACTCAATCTTATGCTTACATTGCACCTCCCATCTCTTGGTGTCTTATGCTTTGGCCCTTAGGGTCTTAAACTTGTGTTCCAATTATCCTAACCTTCAATATGGATTTTTATAACACCTAGGGATGATTACCTATAATTTTCCCTAATGTTTATGAATTATAACATAACCAAATAGCTCTATGTCTCTTTGGGCAGAATTTTACCTTATGATTACGGGGTCCTAGAATCTTCATTCTTAACCCTTTCTAAGTTTCGTCTTCGCCTAAGGCTCTATAATTAACTCCTAAACCAATTATGAGGGATTCCTACACATATTAACTAATTATAAACCATTTTTCTTAAGTCCAATTATGCTGGAATAGAATTACAAGTTTGTGCATCTAAGTGTTCTAGAGTTCACATTTGAAGTTCTTTCTAGTTACTTGTTCTTTCTAAACTTCCCTAAATCGTTCCTTCTTCACTCAAGCATAATTTTACACATTTTATCACCTTAGAACAGCATTCAAATAGTAGCCAAACTCCAAGGGCAGAATCGAAATCATAGTCATCACATATTCACATAATCACATGATTTAAATGCATTTAAATTGCTAGTTTCTCTTGGATTCATTTTAGAACTTCAAAACTCTTTTAGAAACCAATTAATCTCATTGAAATCACATAAATATGTGTTAGGTCAGTAGCTAAATTATTTAGCTCAAGGAATAGATTTAAAACGCAAAACTTTGTTCATAAGGTTCCTTGAGTACACCTAAGCTTAGAAAAATTCCAAGACTTAGACTATAGGTGTAACACCCTAATATTTAACCCGAACACGCCTAAGACGCATTAAGATTAATTATTAGTTATTACTTCCTTTTAAACTCATTTGTGAAATTACTTAGCGAAAAATACAGGTAATTTTTTTTTTTTGAAATAGGTGCTTAAAATGAAAATGCGAGCCTTTGTGTATGACATAAATGAAACGTAAAGCGGAAGAGCAACTAAATCATGCAAGGTAAGGCAAACGCATCACACAAGACAAAAAGCAATGAGGAACATCTTGATCATAAAACATCCATCATAACATTAATCATAATTAATTTAGTACATAACTGAAAAGATAATATAGAGTCATACCCATACTAGTGGGCAGAGCTTGCAGTACATAGAAACTGGAAATACATAAACGGAAAGGAAAATAAAAGCAAGTACATGGTAAATTCCCAAAGGATAAGACTCCCAACTATCACTCCCCTCACCCTCCACGCCTCCTGATGACGCTGTCCTCAGATGGGGAGATGTAGCCCGTGAATGACGAAGCTCCTCGGATGTAGCCCAACGAAGCGGAGATCTAGGCATGGGAATCGAGGGACAGTGTGGCCTCCACGACGTGGTCGCCTCTCGGCTGTCGAACACGCCTCGCATGCCTCGACTGGGTGACTGTGTCCTCGCTACCTCCACCGAGATCCATAGGAACGAAGGGAAGAGCCCTCGAAGGATCAGCCTCCGATCGAGAATGGGGAACATATTCGGGTATCGCGTGCCACCGATGAGGAGGACGGGCACGGGTTTGCTCATCTCGAGGTCGTGTCCTCTCAAAGATCAGGTCGTCGCCAAAAGGTGAAGTCGGATCGAAGTGATAGCTGGAGATGGGAAAGGCAGATGGGCGTCCCATGTACACAAAACGCGCACCTCACAATGACCCTGGAAGTGGTAGGACTGATGCTCGGGTCATAGTGCACTTCCCAAGTGGGCGGGTCAATGAAGATCACGAACGACGCCATCGATTTCTGAAGATGTAACGGAAAGAAAAGAGAGAGGGTGAGAATCTTGCTAAAGAATCTCAGTATGGAAACCTCTACCCTAGTGTCATCGTTTATGTCCCAGGAACCTTGGGTTTATTATAAAAAGGTTAAACATGCATAAGTTCATTATGAGGTTTTCTTAAAAATAATTATCCAAGGTCCGTGTCTTTTATGAGGAATCTTAATGCATATATGCAGCATAGCATAACATGGATGCATGGCAATACTTTAGGCAAACCAAACAATAATCACTTATCATATAAGTGGCATTTAACTTCTCTTTAACATCGTTCCTTCTTCTCAAACTTGTGACACTAAGCATCATAATAGTAACCGCACATCTAAAACTAGGCTATGAGCTCATACCTTAACTAGTCGTCACTAGTTCTTATTATCTTCTTGATAAGCGAATCATAATCATAATCATGTTCATAATCATCATAATAATCCCGACTCCCAGAGTACGGGTAGGGGCCTAAGGATCACCCATCATGGGACTTTTTCCTTCTTCGAAACGCATCGACTTTAATACCAGCGACTTTGTCCACTTTGGCAGGCTAATGTCTATGCCCTCTGTAACATCCCATGTTGCTTTATGGATTGACAGTCCCCACAAACCAACACGGGTCTTTTCAGCGTGCTTTGTCCTCACTCACACGCTTCCTGGGAAAACTTCCTAGGAGGTCACCCATCCCAAAATTACCCTAAGTCAAGCACGCTAACCTGGAGTTCTTTCATGATGGGCTCCTGAAAAGAAAGATGCATCTTTGTGGCATAGGTAGTACCAATCAATTCATATAAGTTCTCCTTAATTGTATAGTCCCATACCTATGCAGACTCAGGATCCTTTCATTCGGGTGTGTAATCGGTTCATTCATGTACCCCTCCGCTGGAGGCGGAGCCGCTCCTTATCCGTGCCTTCTGACGCGATCGCTCCCAGCCTCGTCCCGGGCATTACATGCCCACCAGCTTCCGCTTGGTTCATCCCTGAACCACACCATACTAGGAGAGGTGCAGGCTCTAATACCATTTGTAACATCCCCTCCTGCTTTATGGATTGACGACTCCCCACAAACAAACACAGGTCTTTTCAGTGCTTTGTCCTCACTCACACGCTTCCTGGAAAACTTCCCAGGTGGTCACCTATCCCAAAATTACCCCAAGTCAAGCACGCTTAATTGTGGAGTTCTTTCGTGATGGGCTACCGAAAAGAAAGATGCATCTTTGTGTCATAGGTAGTACCAATCAATTCATATAAGTCCTCCTTAACTGTCTAGTCCCATACATATACAGACTTAGGATCCCTCTCATTCGGGTGTGTAATCGGTTCATTCATGTACCCCTCCGCTGGAGGCAGGAGCCGCTCCTTGTCCGTGCCTTCTCGCACGCGATCACTCCCTGCCTTGTCCCGGCCATTACACCCTCATGGTTTTGCCTTCTCCTCACTAGGGAGAAGTACGTCTCGATGTGTCACCTTAAACATCTTATCATTTTCAAAACTTTCTTTAGTCTCTTAAATTTGACGGAAATTCAGCAGGCATAACGACTACCACCTCGAATTTCCTCAAATTTGAGTCATGCCACATAACTTCACATAATGCATGTTATCTCATAAATTCCTCTTTCAATCATAAAGACATACTTTCTTTGATTCATTTGTATCGCATAGTCTCATGCATTATGCCAACAATATATCAAAACATCATCACAACATAGCATGAATCCTCATGTTATCAAACTCATGTCATTAACACATTCACACATAACACAAGCACAATCACTTGGTCTCATTCTCGCATCACACTTCCTACCTCATGGTGTCTTATGCTTTGGCCCTTACGGGTCTTAAACTTGTGATCCAATTATCCTAACCTTTATTATGGATTCTATAACACCTAAGGGATCATTACCTATAGTTCTTTCTAACATTTATGTTCAGTAACTCATCCAATCGGCATCGTGTAGATTAAACATCATGATCATTACTCGACTATGGGGGATTCTAGGATCTACACCTTAGGCTCCTTTATAGGTTCTGTCTTTGCCTAAGATTCTAGGTTCGACTTCTAGGTATAAACACTAATTATGGGCCATCTTTCTTAAACTCAATTACGCTGGAACAAAAGTTACTGTTATTCTCGTGTCTAAGGGTGTTAAGATTTTAGTTCTCAAACCTTTCTATTCACTTAGTCTTTCCAAACCGTCAAATCGTTCCTCACTTTACTCAAACATAACCCTACGCATTCTAACTTCTAAATAGAATTCATATAGTGGCAACAAAATAGAAAACCAAAAGTATGTATTATGCGCAATCGCATAAATCATGTTATAAGTACACACGAGTTACTAGTCTTTCTCTTGGAATAATTTCATGAGCAAAAAGGGTGTTCTAGTAATCGATTACATGTTCTTGGTAATCGATTACCAAGGACTAAATTTTATTCTGGGTTCAAAACAACTGAGTAATCGATTACTTAGGGTTAAATCTGTTTCTAGAAAAATGAAGAACATTGGAGTAATCAATTACACAAATAGTTAATCGATTCCAGGTTTTAAGGACCGATTCTGGACATGAAGAACAGCCTTGGTAATCGATTACATTGTAAGGTAATCGATTACCAGAACCAAAAACCCTTCGAAAAACCACTTTGGTAATCGATTACATAAGCTAGTAATCGATTACCAGAACCTCTAGAATTTGAGAAAACATGATTTTTGACACATTCCAAGCTATTTAAACACCTTGAGACCTCATAAAACATTTTGCCAACATTTTCCTGAAATCATCCTGACATTTTACTAAATCAAATCATCATTGTATCATACTAAAACACATCCATTCCTTTTTTATTAAAGTTTCCCTTTGAAGATACTTAGGGCAAGTCTTTGAGCTCTAGAGTATTTAGGTGATAACATAATCTTAAACATGATATGCACTTCGTTTTATTCTTCATTATAAGGTAAAGTGAGAGCATAAAATAAACATGAGATGCAACCTCATTAATATCTTCCAAGATTAAGTGATGACTTAAAATGTAAACATGGAATGCAAGCTTGGGAATTTAAACATGATAATGCAAGTTCATTTATTTATTCTTGAAAGTTTAGTGATGGCATCAAAATAAACATGAGATGCAAGGCACAAATTTAAACATGGATGCAACTTATTTTATCTTAACTAGAGCTCTGCAAGACTTTAGAGGAATATCAATAGCCTTAACCCAACTTGTATCTTAACAACAGAAAATGAGCTTTAGAGTTCTTAACACCAAGTCTTCAAAGGAGTCTTTGGTTTGAACTTCATCATCAAGCTCAAGAAAGGGATTAAAACAAAAACACCAACACTTTAGCAAAACAAACATAAATAGAACTACTCATATTCTTTATTTTATTGCTCATGGGCTTCAATCTAGAGTAAACTCTTAGAATGGCCGACCAACTTTAAGGTTGGCAAGGGTAACCTTAGAGCTCTTTGAAATCTTAGGATTAATTTTTCTTAACAAAACTTTTGTGATCTACTTTACATTTTTAGCAAACTTTGTCCAACCAAGGCAAAAGAAACCAAAGTCCTTCAAAGGAAGAGGAAAAGGAAATCGAAAATCATAAGCAAGGAAAAGAAAGAAACACAAGTATGTATGGTCCAAGACCAAGTTATTTCAAGCTTTAGAGGTTTCTCACATGACAACAAGTTATTATCTTGAAACCTCATCATCAAGCTCATGTTCTCTTTATAAAAAGGCCTCTTGGTTGAAAAGAAAAAGGAAGAGGAAAAGAGTTTGAAACCAAGAGAAAGCTAGAACTTTTCTTGAAGAACACAAGCAAAAACATTAAAACAAAACCCCTACCTATAGAAGTCTTTGAGAGGATGAAAGGAAGCTTTGTTTTCTTGATGAAATGAGAGAATTTTTTGCAAGAAGTGTAAACTTAACAAATGAACCAAAGTGTGACAAGGTTCATCAAGGCTTGGTATTTATAGAAATTTTCAACATTGAGGCTTCCAAGGGATAGGAGGAACCAATCACTTGGGAAAGGAAGGAGAGAAGAAATATCTCTTACAAAGGTATGGTTGTAAGTATAGTTGAAGGCATGGTGAGGCATGACTTAAGGCATGGTGTAGGCATGGCCTTTGGAGTGTGAATGAGTCAACACATGATGGGCAAAAAGGGGAGGAGTGGCCACTTAAGGCCAAAAGAGAGAAAATTAGTTCATCTAATTGTGGGTTAGTTATGTGTTTAGGTGTTTCTTTGATTAAGGTTTTGGTTAGGAGTTGTAAGAAGGTGTTTAGGTAAGGTAATTGGCTAATTAAGGTTGTCAAGACTTGATTAGAAGGGTAATCTTGCTAGATTAACAATTTAAATTCATTTTCTTAGTCAAATAAGGTATGACACAATTCCTTGATTTAAGGAATTGGAGAGAAAACATTATTCAAGATTCCATGACTAGGAATCTTGAATTAAAGAATGCAATTAGAGTTTAACTAAGCAATCTTAAGTTCTAATTAACCTTAATAAATCATTTTGACTCTAGATTAATTATTGAAATAATTTAATCTTCGATTAGAGCCTAATATTGCTTAGGTTTACTTAATTGCGTCATTAGGCTCACTGTACACTGTTCTAGGGGCAAAATGGTAATTTTGCACTAAAACTGCCTAGGACTTCCGGCTTAACTAGACATCAAATATCGCTCATAAACATCATTCCAAACTTCCTGGAAAAGTTTCAGGCTCAAACGGCAACTTTTATCCGTGTAGAATACAACGGGGTATTTTGGTCATTTTGAGCCGAAAGTTTGAAAACGAGATTTTTACCTTGGATATCAAACACAACAGATGTAATCCCCTTCAAACATTGAGTTGACCCATTTGAGGACTCCTGGGCAACTGTCCTCAAATTCCGAGTAAAAATGACCTCAGGAGCATTTTGGTCATTTGTACTCAAACGGGAAATCCGGACGTTACAATGGGCACTTATGATTAGATGAACTCATCCAAGTCCATCATCATCATCACAAGGCCGAAATGGCATCCTTGAAATGCCTCCATTTTCTAAAACTTTATGTAAGATACTTGGGCAAGTCTTTGAGCTCTAAGAGGTTTAAGTGATGGCATAAACTTAAATATGATATGCACTTATTTTATTCTTCCTTAGAAAGTAAAGTGAGGGCATAAAATAAATATGAGATGCAACCTTATTATTATCTTTAAAGATTAAGTGATAGCTTGAAATATAAACATGAAATGCAAGCTTGGAATTTAAACATGATAATGCAAGTCCATTTAGTTAATCTTGAGAGAGTTTAGTGATGACATCAAAATAAATATGCTATGCAAGGCATAAATGTAAACATGTGTGCAACTCATCTTATCTTAGCTAGAGCTCTTACAAGACTTTAAAGGAACATCATAACCTCAACCCAAATGTGTATCTTAACAAACATAAAGTGAGCTTTAGAGTTCTTAGCACCAAGACTTCAAGGAGGCCTTTGGTTTTGAACTTCATCATCAAGCTCAAGAAAATAGACACAAAGCTCAACACTTTGTCTAAACAAAAATACAAAGAACTAAGTCATATTCTTTATTTTATTGCTCATGGGCTTCAATCTAGAGTAAAACTCTTAGAACGGCCGACCAACTTTAAGGTTGGCAAGGGTAAGCTTAGAGCTCTTTGAAAACATGGGATTAATTTTCTTTAACAAAACTTTTGTAATCTACTTAACATTTTTAGCAAACTTTGTTCAAGTAAAAGAAAAGGAAACTAAAATCTTTTAAAGGGAAAGGGAAGAAAAATCGAAAACATTCAAGAAGGAAAGGAATAGGAACTGAAAATATAAGCAAGGAAAAGAAAGAAACACAAGCATGTATGGTCTAAGACCAAGTTGTTTCAAGCTTTAGAGGTTTCTCACATGACAACAACAAGTCATTATCTTGAAACCTCATCATCAAGCTCAAGTTCTTCTCATAAAATGGCCTCATGGCCGAAATGAAAAAGAGAAGAGGAAAAGAGTTTGAACCAAGAGAAAACTAGAACTTTTCTTGAAGAAAACAAGTAAAAACTTGAAAACAAAATGCCTACCTAAAGAAGTCTTGAAGGGAATGAAAGAAAGCTTGGATCCTTAATGAAATGAGAAGACAAAATCTTCTCTTGGGTGGCAATGGAGATTCAGCCAAGGGAGGACACAAGGAAGATGGATTTTCCTTGAGAAAGTAAGCTTGGAAATGGAAAGGTTTGGTGTTTGAGAGGTGGTTTGCGTTGAGGGAGTGGTGGTTTGTGGTTGTTTGTGGTGGTTCATGGTTGTTTGTGGTGGTGGCAAGGTTCTTTGAGGAAAGGAAATAGAAGAAGAAGATGAAAAGAAATTGAGAGCAAAAGGAAGAAAATGCAAGAAAGCTTGAACTTGGCAAAGCTTCTAAAGTGTAACCAAGTTCTTCCAAGTTTGGTATTTATAGAAAATTTTGCACAATGGTGGCTGCCAGGGAGAGAGGCCGACGGCCTCTTGGCCATTTGGGGAGAAAAATATCTCTTGATTAGTATGGGCAAAAGCATGGGCAAAGCATGGTTGAAAGCATGGTGAGGTATGGTTTGAGGTATGGCCTAGGCATGGCTCTTGAGTGAGATAAAATTCAACATGTGACACTTCCCCTAGGGCCATGCATTTGGCCATTTGGACAGCCAAGGGAGGAAGAGAATTGTTCATGTAATTGTGTTTTAGTGATGTGTTTAGGTGTTTCTTTGATTAAGGTTTTGGTTAGGAGTTGTAAGAAAGTGTTTAGGTGAGGTAATTGGTTAATTAAGGTTGTCAAGACTTGATTAGGAGGGTAATCTTGCTAGATTAACAATTTAAAATCATTCTTTTGGTCAAATGAGGTATGGCAGAATTCCTTAATTTAAGGAATTGGAGAGAAAATACTATTCAAGATTCCATGACTAGGAATCTTGAATTTAAGAATGCAATTAGAGTTTAACTAAGCAATCTTAGGTCCTAATTAACCTTAATAAATTATTTTGACTCTAGATTAATTATCAAAATAAATTAATCTTCGATTAGAACCTAATATTGCTTAGGTTTGCTTAATTGCGTCATTAGGCTCACTGTACACCATTCTAGGGCAAAATGGTAATTTCGCACTAAAACTGCTCAACTCCGGGCTTAATGTTGCTAAACTTTACTTAAAAACATTGTTTAAAACCTTTTGGTAAAGTTCAGTTCACAGGACCGTAAAAACGATGACAAATAGCCATAGGGGTGTTTTGGTAATTTCACGCGTGAAACTCAAAATAAGATTCTTTTGCTCTATTATCACACATAACACATATAATCCCCTATCAACATCAAAACATCCCTTGAGGATAGGACGACGATCTCATTTTAGGTAAAATGACCTCAGGGCATTTCATTCATTATACAAATGGGGACATTCAGGCAATCACTCCTGCCTTGTAGGCGTTACATGCCCACCATTTCTTTGGTTCGTCCCTGAACTACACCGTCCTGGGAGAGGTGTAGGCTCTGATACCATTTGTAACATCCCCTGCGCTTTATGGATTGATGACTATCCCTACAAACCAACACGGTCTTTTCATGTGCTTTGTCCTCACTCACACACTTCCTGGGAAAACTTCCAGGAGGCCACCCATCCAAAATTACCCAAGTCAAGCACGCTTACTGTGGAGTTCTTTTGTGATAGGCTACCAAAAAGAAAGATGCATCTTTGTGACATAGGTAGTACCAACCAATTCATATAAGCCATCCTTAACTGTATAGTCCCATACCTATAGACTTAGGATCCCTTTTATTCAGGTGTGTAATCGGTTCATTCATGTACCCCTCCGCTTAGAGGTAGGAGCCGCTCCTGTCGTACCCTTCTTCCAGCAATCACTCCCCCTCATCCCGGGCTTTATACTCATGACCTATTCGACTGCCTAAGTGGCTTCCTCGCGAAGTGGTTCCTCCTGATGACTTTCATTGAGGCCATATCCTTTGAGCGAAGTAACGCCCAGAATTTCTCGTGTACAAATGGCCAAAATGCCCTGAGGTCATTTTACCGGAAAATGAGGATCGCTGGTATCCTCAAGGGGATGTTTTGATGTTGATAGGGGATTATATCTGTTATGTGTGATAATAAAGCAAAAGAATATCATTTTTGAGTTTCGATATGCGAAATTACCAAAACGCCCTTGTGGCTGTTTGTTACCAATTTACGTGTTGGTCCGCACTTCACCAAAAGGTTTTAAATGATGTTTTTAGTAATGCTTAACAACAAGTTAAGCCCGAGTAACCTCGAGCAATTTTTGTGAAAAATTACTATTTTGCCCCTAGCTTAGTGCATTTTGGGCCTAATGAGGTGATTAGCAAAACCTAAGCAATATTAGGCTCTAATTAAAGATTAGTAAATTCTAATTACTAATCTAGAGTCGAAATAATTGATTAAGGTTGATTAGAACATAAGATTGCTTAGAAAAACTCAAAATCCTTTTCTTTAATTTAAGACTTTTTGTCATATTTTTATGAATAGTAAGATTCCAATCAATTTCCTTAAATCATGGAAGTTATCACATGATGAGATTTCTCCCTAATAAAGGTGGATTTACATTAATCAAGCAAGACCACCCTTAAATCTTGTCTTGAACCACCTTAATTACCCATTATCTCACCTAAACACTTACTTACAATTCCTAATTCATGTCCTAACCAAATCAACTTCTAAACACACACCTAAACCAACATTAAGATGAGGTTTTCTCCCTTCATTGGGCCTTAACACAATCAGCCACACCTCCCCCATAATCATCCATCACATGTTGAAATTTCATTAAAAAATTTTATAAAGAAACATGGTTGCCCATACTTTTACCCATGCTTGCCCATGCTTTAGACCTTACCTCACCATGCCTCCATGAAACAAATTTTCTCACCTCATGGAACATGAGATCACGGCCTCCCTCCATTCATGCACCCTTGGTGTTGTTGTTTTTTTTTTTATAAATATTATGCTTGGAAGAACTTGGGCACATTTTTGAGCATTGACTAAGTATAAGTTTCAAAGAGCACTCTTAAGTTTCTCTCATTTTTTGTTCTCTCAAGGCTCAAGAGTTCTTTCACTTCTTCTTCATCTTCTCAAAGAATCATCATCATCCACCATTTCCTAAACACAAAACCATCATCCAAACACTACAAACATTCCATTAAACACATAAACTTTCCATTTCTAAGTTTAAGAACTCAAAGCAAAATCTTTCTTCCTTTTCTTTCTCTCTGGCCAAATTCACTTTGTGCACCAAGGAAGAAGTTGTTTTTCTCATATTGTCTCAAGACCAAGCTTTCAATCTTTCAAAAGAAAAATATCTTTGGTAGGGATTTGGTTGAGTTTTCTTCTTCTATCTCTTTCTCTTTTCTTTTTCGGCTTTGATGAGGAATAAAACAAAAGGAGTTGTTGCTATTGTTGTTGTTGATGTTGTGGCTGATGTTGTTGTTGTTGCTATGGTTGAATCTTCTCTTTTCTTTCTTTTATTTTAATCTTAATCTTGGATAAAGTAAAAATCCATGGGCTTGATGATGATGGATCTTGATGGTGAGTTTGTTGCCACCATATGCTTGATCTATAAAGCCTAGATCTTTGTCTCATTTTCAGTTTGAATCTCTCTTGTTTCCTTCCATTTTCAGTTTTTATCTTCCTTTTTGTTTTATTTTCCTTTTCAGGCTTATTGTTGTTAGTTCTTGTGAAATGTTTTCTTTCTTTGATGATCAAAGCCATAGCTTGATGATGAGGGTTTCTTAATGTTGGTTGTGAAAACATCATGTGTTGGACCTCTAAAGCTTAAGGCTTGATTTTTGGTTTCACAAAAGTATGGAAAATGGTTTATTGTTGGTTTTTCTTTGAGCTCGATGATGTGTCTAGACAAAAGAGGTTCTTGGAACCATGGTGCCAAGAGACTCTAAAGCTCACTTCCATTTTGGTTAAGATTGATTGGGGTTGAAAGTTAATTCTTTAAAGTCTTGAAATGAGCTCTAGCAAGATAAAGAAATGAACTTGCATCATGTTTATATTTCCTTGCCTAGCATATTTACTTTACAAGTTATCACTTAATAACTAATCTCAAAGCCTACCTATCTCAACCTTAAAGTTGAGATGTGATTTAGAGTAAATACTCTAAGAGGCCTAGAGCACTAAAATAAAGAAATGGACTTGCATTCATGTTCATATTTCCTTGTCTAGCATATTTAAGCTTCAAGCCATCACCTAATAATGGTAAAGATCTAAAATGAGGCTCGCATAACATGTTTATCTTTATGCCATCACTTAAATTCCTAGAGCTCAAAAGACTTGCCCTCATATCTCCAAGATGGAAATTTTAACCATGGCTAATGGATGTGCCTTAGCCATGATACAATGTTGGTTTTGATTTATAAAAATGTGAAAATGTTTTCAAAGGAATGTTAGAAAGATGTTTTAAAATGGTCTTGAGGTGTTAGAGTAACTTAAAATGTGTTAAAACCTTGATATCTCAAAATCCAGAGGTTCTGGTAATCGATTACCAACCTATGTATTTGATTACCATGGGCGTTATTTGAAGGATTTTAGCTCCTGGTAATCAATTACCATTTCATGTAATCGATTACCAATGGTGTTTTTCATACTCCTAACTAGTTTTTGGCTTTGGTAATCGATTACCAGTTCATGTAATCGATTACCATGACGTTCTTTATGCCTAGAATCAGTTTTTTTTGGTAATCGATCACCAGCACCCTAAATATTTAAATAATTGTTTTCTAAGCAAGATCAAGTGGATTGATGACCTTAGGTGATTGAGTTGTGTGAATGATGATTCTTAGAATGTTATATACATATATTCTATTAAGCATAGCATATGCATGAGCTTTGGTCCTTGATTTTCGGCATCCTGGGTAGGAGCATGTTTTCTACTTTAAGATATTGATGAATATTATGCTTATGGATTTCTGCAAAGGAATTGATGCTTACCTATGTGCTTTATGGCATGATGTTTTATGGCATGTTGCAATTATGTATGATTGATTAAGATGCATGTTTGGATGTTATACGACAAGAAGCAAATTTGGGGAAATCTCGTTCCAAGCCATTATAATGTTTGATTTCTGCCAAATTTGTTGACTTAGAAAAAGGATCATGAATTCTTGAGCATGAAATGATGATAAAGTTGCATACTCATGACAAGAAAGTAATGTGTTTCCCCTCTATTACCCTATACTAAATCTAGCGATGGCTAGTTAGGATTGAGCTCATCCTAGGTGATAGAGTAGGAGGAGTTTGGTGACCATGAAAAAACGTCGGAAGGTGAAGCGGGTGGCTTTTGGTGACCATGTGCAAGGGTGGAAAAGAACTTGAAAGTTCAATTATGAAAAGTAAAGAAAAGAGAGAGAGAGAGAGAGAGAGAGAGAGAGAGAGAGACACACACACACACACACACACACACACATATATATATATATATATATATATATGTTGCATTATTATCCTATTGGTGCATTTAATCATGTGACATGTGCTATTTACATGTGTTGGTTATGCTTTTAATGTATTGCCATGCATACATGAGATATCTGTTGCACTCATATCATTAAGACCCATGCTAAAAGACACCCACTTCGGATAATAGGATTTGAGAAATTTAAAATTGAATCTTATGCATGCACACCTCTTTCATAATAAAAACCGAAGTGCCTGGGAATGATGACGATGAATTAACGCCGAATTTCTCCTTTAGAGTACAAATGACCGAAATGCCCCTTAGGTCATTTTTACCCGAATTCGAGGACAATTGCCCCCAGCAACCCTCGAATGGGTCAACTCGATGTTTAAAGGGGATTATGTTGTTGTGAATGATATTCGAGGTGAAAATCTCGTTTTCTAAACTTTCGACTCAAAATGACCAAAATACCCCTGTCTACATGGGTAAAAGGTGCCGTTTGAGCCCAAAACTTTTCCAAGAAGTTTAGAATGATGTTTATGAGCAATGTTTGATGTTTAGTTGAGCGGAAGGTCCGGGCAGTTAGCAAAATTACCATTTTGCCCCTAGAACAGTGACAGGAAGCCTAATGACGCAATTAAGCAAACCTAAGCAATATTAGGCTCTAATCAAAGATTAATTTATTTCGATAATTAATCTAGAGTCAAAATAATTTATTAAGGTTAATTAGAACCTAAGATTGCTTAGATAAACTCTAATTGCATTCTTTAATTCAAGATTCCTAGTCATGGAATCTTGAATAGTGTTTTCTCTCTCCAATTCCTTAAATTAAGGAATTGAGCCATACCTCATTTGACCAAAAGAATTATTTTAAATTATTAATCTAACAAGATTGCTCTCCTAATCAAGTCTTGACCTTCCTAATTACCAATTACCTCACCTAAACACCTTCTTATAAACTCCTAATCAAAAGCCTAATCAAAGACACACCTAAACACACCTTTAACCCACAATTAGATGAATTAATTTTCTCTCCCTCATGGCCTTAAGGTGGCTGGACACTTCCCCCTCCATAGCCCATCATGTGTTGTTTCAATTACACTCAAGGGCCATACTTCAAGCCATGCTTTGCCCATACCTCACCATACCTTCAACCATGCCTACAACCATACCTTTGCGAGATATCTCTTCTCTCCTCCTCCTCATGTGGCCGGTTCCCTCCCCTCTTTGGAAGCCTCATTGTTGAAAATTTCTATAAATACCAAGCCTTGATGAACCTTGTCACACTTTGGTTCACTTGGTAAGTTCACACTTCTTGCAAAATCCTCCCATTTCCTCTCAAACTCCCTCACTTGGGCCAAGTTCTTCCTCAAGACTTCAAGAGGATTTCCTTCTCCTTTCATCAAGAAAACAAAGCTTTCTTACATCTCTCTTCAAGACTTCTTAAGGTAGGGGTTAAGTTTTGATGATTTTGTTTGTGTTCTTCAAGAAAGTTCTAGGTTTTCTCTTGGTTTCAAGCTCTTTTCCCCTTCCCCTTTCTTTTTCGGCCAAGAGGCCCTTTCACAAAGAAACATGAGCTTGATGATGAGGTTTCAAGATAATGACTTGTTGTTGTCATGTGAGAAACCTCTAAAGCTTGAAACAACTTGGTCTTGGACCATACATGCTTGGATTTCTTTTCTTTCTTGGCTTAAGTTTTGATTTTCCTCTTCCTTTTTCCCTTAAGGATTTCAGTTTTCTTCCTTGGATTTGAACAAAGTTTGTAAAATATGTCAAGTAGATCACAAAAGTTTTGTTAAGAAAGTTAATCTTATGATTTCAAAGAGCTCTAAGCTTACCCTTGCCAACCTTAAAGTTGGTCGGCCGTTCTAAGAGTTTTACTCTAGATTGAAGCCCATGAGCAATAAAATAAAGAATATGACTTAGTCCTTGTAGTTTTGTTTAGACAAAGTGTTGAACTTTGAGTCCATTTCCTTAAGCTTGATGATGAAGTTCAAACCTTAAGATTTCTTTTGAAGTCTAGGTGCTAAGAACTCTAAAGCTTGCCTTATGATACATAATGGGTTGAGGTTTATGTTCCTCTAAAAGTCTTGCAAGAGCTCTAGTTAAGATAAAAATAAGTTGCATTCATGTTTAAATTTATGTCTTGCATCTCATGTTTATTTTGATGCTATCACTCACAAGAGTAAATGAATGAACTTGCATTACCATATTTAAATTCCCAAGCTTGCATTTCATGTTTATATTTCAAGTCATCACTTAATCCTTAAAGATAATAATGAAGTTGCATCTCATATTTATTTTATGCTCTCACTTTACTTTCTAATGAAGAGTAAAATAAAGTGCATGGCATGTTTAAGATTATGTCATCACCAAATACTCTAGAGCTCAAAGACTTGCCCTAAGTATCCTAAAAAGGAAACTCCAATAAAAAAGAAATGGATGAGTTTTGGTATGATTCAATAATGGTTTGATTTTGTAAAATGCATGAATAATTTCAAGAAAATGTTGGAAAACTGTTTATGAGGTCTCAAGGTGTTTAAATAGTTTGGAATGTGTGAAAAATCATGTTTTCTCAAATTCCAGGAGGTTCTGGTAATCGATTACCATCCATGTAATCGATTACCAGAAGGTTTGAAGGACTTTTGGTTCTGGTAATCGATTACCAGAGGTAGTGTAATCGATTACCATGGCTTCTTTATGCCCAGAACCTCTGGAAACCATGTAATCGATTACCTGATAGTGTAATCGATTACCCTATGTTTTTTATTTTTCGAAACGATTTTAACCCTAAGTAATCGATTACCATTGTATGTAATCGATTACCTTTTTTGAAACCCAGAATGAATTGAGCTCCTGGTAATCGATTACTAGGAACATGTAATCAATTACCAAAACACCTTTTGTTTCCTAAAAATGTCCCAAGAGAAAACTAGTAACTTATATGCATTTTAACTCAAGAGATTATGTGATTTTATGGACTTATGATTTTCGGTTCTGCCTCTATGTTTGGCTCCTGTATAAATGTTGTTCTAAGGTGCTAAAATGTGTAAGTTATGTTTGAGTGAAGCAAGGATCGATTTAGAAAAGTTAGAAAAGAATAAGTAACTTAAAAGGGATTAGAGATGAGAATTCTAGAACACCTTAATGCATAAAAATGCAAATCTATTCTAGCATGATTAATTCAAGGATAAATGATTCATAATTAGTAAGACATGTACAAGATCCCTTCATAAATGATTAGGTGTTGATTTCTAAGTTTAAGGTGATGATTAGAGATCAAAATGGTTTATAACTTAGAGAACATGCCTAGGAATCCCTCATAATTGGTCTAGGAATTGATTATGGAGCCTTAGGCGAAGACGGATCTTAAAAAGGGCCATGAATAGAGATTCTAGAGCCCCTTAAGCAAATGATATTTTCTGCCCTTTCATGTGCAGTGCGTATGGGATTTTTAGTAAGTTCAAATCTTAGAGAACAGTTTAGGTGTTAACCTCTTGAGGGTAATAAAGATGCAAATACAAGTTTAAGACCGTAAGGGTCAAAGCATAAGATACTATGAGATAGGTGGCCGAGAGTATAATTTTGATGATGAACCTCGTGCACACCTATGATGATGTGATTATGTTAGTTCCTTGAGCATGAAACTTTATGTGTGTGATTGGCTTGTTGATATGATGAAGTATTATGCCTTAATTTAAGATGCATAAGGTTTCGAAATATGAATGAAATTGAGAAATATGCTCATGTGAACTAGAAAGTTATTGAATTGAGAAAGTTCCATGAAAATGATGCATGTGACCGAGATTATGTGGCATGACTCAAATTTGAGGAAATTCGGAGAGTAGCTGTTATGTCGCCGAATTTCCGTCAAATTTGAGGGACATAAGAAAGTTTTTGAGAAAAATGATGTTTAATGATGACATGCCGAGACGTACTTCTCCTCTGGTGAGGAGAAGGTAAAATCGTGAGGGCATAGGCATTTACCCCAAAGCGGACAAAGTCACTGGTCTTAGCCAGTCGATGCGTTTCGAAGAAAGAAAAATATATGACGTTTAAGGTGACACACCGAGACGTACTTCTCCTCTGAGGAAAAGGTAAAACCGTGAGGGCATAGACATTAGCCTGCCAAAGCGGACAAAGTCGTTGGTCTTAACCAGTCGATGCGTTTCGAAGAAGGAAAAAGTCCCATGATGGGTGATCCTTAGGTCCCCTACTTGTACTCTGGAGTCGGGATTATGTTGATTATGATGAATATGATTATGTTATGATTCGCTTATCAAGAGGATAAGTAAGAACTAGTGACGACTAGTTAAGGTATGAGCTCATAGCCTAGTTTAAGGGGTGCGGTTACTATTATGATTGGTGTCACAAGTATGAGAAAGGAAAGATGTTCAAGAGAAAGTTACATGCCACTTATATGTTGTTTGATATTTGTTTGATTTATCTAAAGTCCTGCCATGCATCCATGAACTATTATGTTGCATACATGCATTAAGAATCATTATAAAAGACATGGACCTTGGATAAATACCTTTGTGAAAACCTCATAATGAACCTATGCATGCTTAACCTTTTCATAATAAACCCAAGGTTCCTGGGACGTAAACGATGACACTAGGATAGAGGATTTTCCTCCTGAGATTCTTTAGCAAGAATTCTCACCCTCTCTCTGTTTCTTTCCGTTACGTCTTCAGACATCAATGGCGTCGTTCATGATTTTCATTGACCCGCCTACATGGGAGGTGCACTATGACCCCGAGCATCAGCTTACCACTTCAAGGGTCATTGCGAGGTGCGCATTTTTGCATACATGGGACGCCCGTTTGCCTTTCCAGTCTCCAGCTTCAGATTCACTCCGACCTCCCCCTTTGGTGACGACATGATTTTTGAGAGGACGCGACCCCGTGACGAGCGAGTGCCGACCATCATCCTCAGCTGTGCGTGACCATCCGGAGTTCGTATCCCTCATACGCCGCTGCGGAGAGACCTATCGAGGACTCGCCGGCCGATCGTATTCGGAGGATTCGCCCCCCTTCGGTGCCTTTGGCTAGGGGTAGCGAGGACAGTCTCCCAGCCGAGGCCTGTGAGGTGTGTACGTCAGCCCGAAAGGCGACCACGACGCAGAGGCCATGCTGCCCTCAATTCCCATGCCTAGATCTCCGCTTCGTTGGGCTACATCCGAGGAGCTTCGTCAGTTCGGGATACATCTCCCCGAGGATAGGCGTCACCAGGAGGCTTGGAGTGTGAGGGTAGTGATAGTTGGGTGTTTATCTTTGGGATGTTTCATGTATTTGTCTTTATGATTCTTAGTTTATGTTGTTGTACTGAAGCTCTGCCCACTAGTATGGGTAAGACTTTATGCTTCTGTTATGTTTCTGTAGTATTGTACTAAACTATGTTAATTAATGTGATGAGGAATGTTTTCTTGATGGATGTGCTCTTTAATGTTTATGTTCTGAATGTTTCATGTATTCTTCCGCTTCACGTTGTATTTATGTTACATGTAAAGGCTCGCACTTTGTTTTATATGAATCATTTCAAAAAAAAATTTACCTGTATTTTCCACTAAGTATTTTGTAAATGAATTTAAAGAGAAGTAATAACTAATAAATAATCTTGAATACGTCCTAGGCGTATTGGGGTTAAATATTAGGGTGTTACAATGACACTTGTGTTAAAGTCGGGAGAGCCTAGAATCTTGAATAAAGTTTCTCATCCCTTTTCTTTCTTCCGTGTCTTCTCCAGACATGAATGATGTGGATGTTCGTGATCTTCCTTGAGGCGCGGGTAAAAAAGGTCACGTCATTTACCGAATCAAGGTCAAAGTGGAAGCATGAAGACTAGTTTAGTTTTGTTATAGTTATGTTTAGTTTTGGGCTAGTGTTTGACTTTGATTGTTGTGTTTAGTATCTTAAGGTGTCCTTATGTTTATAGGACATCGCTATTATGTTAAGATTATGATATGTCTAGATGATTTGTGTTGTGATTATACTATGGTCTACCTATATATGCTATGATGAAGTGTATATGATTGCTATGTCTTATGTCTATTAATCGGTATCTATGCGCACACGTGGCTCGCATTTTAAGTTTTAAGTTCAAAAGAAAAAATTTAGTCATATTTTCCTTACTTGTATTTTAAAAGATAAGTCAAGTTCTGAAACAAAGGCGTAACAACTAATAACTAACCGAAATACGACTTGAGCGTATTAGGTTAAAAGTTAGGGTGTTACAGAGCTTCTTGATCTCCCTATCCACTATGGCAATTGGCTCCTCTTCATAAGATAAACTTTTATCAACCTAAACCACTTATGGTGTAAGCATGTGTGACTGATCTGGCATATATTTCCTGAGCATACTGACATGAAAGACTAGGTGGATAGTTGATAGATTGGACGCAGTGCCAATCTATAGGCCATTGCTCTAACTTTCTTTAGAATCTCGAATGGGCCTTTATAGCGAGGGCTTTGCTTTCCCTATGATAAGGGGCATTTATGCCACTTATTTTACTTCTAAACTTTACCTTTTTACTCGAGTTTTTGATTAGTTATTGATGAAAATAATGGTGATTATTAACTTATTCCTCATTGTGAAGTTTTATGGAATAATTGACTATTGCGTTGGTTTTTAGGGAATTTAAGCTTGCTGCATTTAACCAGTCTCTTTGAGTATGATTTTTGTATACACGAGCATTGGATTAAGTGCAAAATGTCAAGAGAAAGGCTGGGAACTTTTTGGAAGGAGTTGGAAACTAAAAGGAAGAAAAGATGTAAAAGGTCGCCATTCTGTGAGCAAGCAGCGCTCGCAAGAGAACAATCATAAAAAATTTAGATTACTCTTTCTGTAAGTGCTACAGTGCTCGTGCGATGGCTTTTTTATCAGTTTGCTTATATGTTTTTGGCCCACTTTGACCCCTTTTTAGAGAGTATATATAGGGATAACTCATAATTGTAATAGAGCTTTTGGACTTAGTTTTAGATCCTAATTAGGCTTATTCTTTCTCTACCTCTCTCTCTCATTTTCTTCTACACTCTCTCTCTTAGTGAGTCCATAGGTGAATTGCTTGATTCTTGTGGATGGTAGCAAGGATTGTTGCTATTATTTCTGGGTATTCTTTTAGATTCATTGGTTGTAATCCTCTAGAGATGGAGGAGTAGATTTCTCTTACTAGTGTAGGGATTTCCTGGATTATGTCAACATTTGAAACCCTTTGTTTATATTAAATGCATTGGTTTTCTTAAAGTTTTGCAGTTTCTATTCTTTTGATTATTGTGGTGATTGCTATAATCTTTATTAGAATAAATAAATTGGTGATCATCATTGAGGGAAACCCTTTGGGCATAAATTGATGGATCTATTAATTTATGTTTGAGGGAGAACATTAGAATTAACTTTCTGATTGCAGTTAGGTTATAACTATTGGTACTTTAAATCACTGTAATTTCCAATTAAATTGAGATTTCATTTGTTAGTTATTTTCATTGGTCAAATTCTAGGATCGATTCATCACTAGTAGAATTTCCAGTAATTGATTACTAATAGTCACTAATGGATTCAATATTTGGTCAATGATAATTAATTTTAATTCTAGGAATACCTTGCACTAGTGCTTTCTTCAATACTACTATTATCCTTTGCTATTATTTATTTTAATTTTAAATTCTTTAAAACCCTAATTTTCCAACTAAGTATTGAACCCTCCTTGAGAGACGACCTAGGTTGTGCCCTTTACTATATTTTTGGTGCAGCTTAGTACTTTATAAAATTTAATTTGTTTGTGAGTCGCGATTACTTGCATCAAATTTTGACGTCATTGCCAGGGGGACATTAGATCTTAGTTGTTTATTTTACTGTTTTATTCTATTTTATTTTATTTTATTTTAGTTTTTATTTTTTATTTATTATTTATTATTGTTCCCTTGCATGAGGCATTCCCTCTGCCAAAAATTTAATTCTTCTAGATCTTGAAATTGAGAAAACTTTAAGGTGAATCAGATAGGCAAGGCATTAGCAAGTGGAATACTCCTTGCGATCTAACCCTTTATTTATTGTTTCAGGTGATATAGGAAATATGGCAGAAATGGACCTTTGGGAGCTCATTGCTCTTGATTTTACCTACCATCCCTTGGCCATTACATATCCTAGGCTTGACAATGATTTTGAGCTTAAGAGATATATGTTTCATGCTCTATCCAAGTGCCATGGGCTGTTTGAGAAGACCCGCATCAGCACTTAAAGAAGCTGCACATGGTATGCTCTGGTATGAGACCTAATGGGGTGGAGGTGGATGATGTGAAGCTAAGAGCATTCCCCTTCTCCCTAGAGGGTGCTCTAGAAACTGGTTCTTGAACTTGCTAGATGGGGTTGTCAACAATTGGACTAGGATGAAGAAGTTGTTCCTTGAGAGGTATTTTCCCACCTCCCAAGTAGCATCTATTAGAAAAGGCATATCCGATTCGCAGTCCAATGAGACCCTTCATGAGTATTGGGAGTGATTCAAGCTTCTTTTTGCAACTTATCCTAACCATCAAATCCCGAAGGCTCGTTCTCCAATATTTTTATGAAGGTCTTACACCTGATAGGTGCATGACCGATGCTGCAAGTGGAAGGGCACTCCTAGACAAGACATTGGAAGAGGCACGTGCCTTAATTGAGAACATGGCTACCAATTTCCAACAATTTAGTTCCAAAACTCCAGCCGTATTAAGACCCTTCATGAGGTGAGCCAACAAGAATCCAACATTGACCCAGAATTTGTAGGAGCTCTCAGGGCTCATGAAACAATTAGTAGTCAACCAAGTATCAATACCAATTGCTCCCATGGTCTATGGCATTTGTACTTCCATTGAGCAATACACAAATATGTGCCCTACATTGCATGATGAGCCATCTCAGAAGTAACAGTAACAAACTCTTTCAGGAGGCAACATCAATTCAACCAGAATCTAAAGGCCGGTCCATCTGGAATACTTATAATTCGAGCTAGAAGAATCACCCCAATCTAAGGTAGGGGAATAACTCTCAACAGTAGGGCCAATTGTAACACAACATGCTACTTTATGGATTAATGACTGTCCTCACAAACCAACACGGGTCTTTTCAACATGTTTTATCCTCACTCACATGCTACCTGGGAAAACTTTCTAAGAGGTCACCCATCCCAAAATTGCTCCAAGTCAAGCACGCTTAACCATGGAGTTCTTTAGTGATGGGCTACTAAAAAAAAATGCATCTTTGTAGGCATAGGTAGTACTAATCAATTCATATAAGCCATCATCAACTGTATATTCCTATACCTATACAAGCCTCAGGATCCCTCTCATTCTGGTGTGTAATCAGTTCATTCACGTACCCTTCCGCTTAGAAGCCTCGCAGGAGTTGCTCATTGTTCTGTGCCTTCTTACAGCGATCACTCCCCACCCTCGTCCGGGCATTATATGCCGCTTCCGCTTGGTTCATCCCCAAACCACACCGTACTAGGAGAAGTGCTACTGATACCATTTTTAATATTCCCTGCTACTTTATGGATTGACGACTATCCCCAAAAACCAACACGGTCTTTTTAGCGTAATTTGTCCTCACTCACATGCTCTGCCCGATTTTTGTGTACAAATGACCGAAATGCCCTGAAGTCATTTTACCAAGAAATGAGATCGGTCCGGCCATCCTCAAGGGGATGTTTTGATGTTGATAGGGGATTATATGTGTTATGTGTGGTAATAAAGAGAAGAATCTCATTTTTGAATTTTGACGCGTGAAATTATCAAAATGCCCTTGTGGCTGTTTGTCATCGTTTTACGTTGGTTGAACCGGACTTTACCAAAAAGGTTTAAAATGATGTTTATGAGTGGTTTTTGATGTTTAGTCGGCTTGCAGGTCCTGGCAGTTTTAGTGCAAAATTACCATTTTGCCCATATAATAGTGTACAGTGAGCCTAATAACGTAATTAAGCAAACCTAAGCAATATTAGGCTCTAATCGAAGATTAATTTATTTCGATAATTAATCTAGAGTCAAAATAATTTATTAAGGTTAATTAGAACCTAAGATTGCTTAGTTAAACTCTAATTACATTATTTAATTCAAGATTCCTAGTCATGGAATCTTGAATAATATTTCTCTCTCCAATTCCTTAAATTAAGGAATTGTGCCCATACCTCATTTGACCAAAAGAATAATTTTAAATTGTTAATCTAGCAAGATCACTCTCCTAATCAAGTCTTGACAACCTTAATTAGCCATTACCTCACCTAAACACTTTCTTACAAACTCCTAATCAAAACCTTAATCAAAGAAACACCTAAACACATCATTAAACCACAATTACATGAACAAATCATCCTCCTCCCCTTGGATGAAATTTTGGCCGAATTCATCTTCCTCATTTGTGTCACATGTTGATTTTGTTTCACTCAAAGGCCATACCTCAAGCCATGCTTTCAACCATACCTAGCCATGCTTTCAACCATGCCTTTGAATGACAAGTTTTTGAAGATATTTTCCTCCCTTTTGGCATGAAGAAACCGTCAGCCTCCTCCTCCCAAATCAGCCTCCATTGCTTCATTTTTCTATAAATACCAAGCCTTGAAGAACTTAGTTACACTTTAGAAACCTTGCCAAGTTTAGTTCTCTTGCTTTTTCTTTCATTTTCTCTCAAAGTTCTCTTCATCTTGCTCTTCTTTTCCTCCCTCAAAGAAACCTTTCCACCACCATAAACCACCACAAACAACCTTGAACCACCACTCCCTCACCTCAAACCCCCTATCAAACACTTAATCTTTCCATTTCCAAGCTTGCTTTCTCAAGGAAAAATCATCTTCCTTGAGATCTTCCTTTGGCCGAATCCTCCTCCTCCTTCAAGAGAAGATTTTGTCTTCTCAATCCTTCAAGAACACAAGCTTCTTCTCATTTTTTTCAAGACTTCCTTAGGTAGGGGTTTTGTTTTAAAGTTTTTGCTTGTTTTCTTCAAGACAAGTTCTAGTTTTCTCTTGGTTCAAACTCTTTTTCTCTTCCTTTTTCATTTTGGCCATGAGGCCTTTTTATGAGAAGAACTTTAGCTTGATGATGAGGTTTCAAGATAATGACTTGTTGTTGTCATGTGAGAAACCTCTAAAGCTTGAAACAACTTGGTCTTTGACCATACATGCTTGTGTTTCTTTTTTTCCTTGCTTATATTTTCGGTTCCTTTTTCCTTTCCTTCTTGAATGGTTTCGGTTTCCTTTCCCTTTTCCTTTAAAGATTTCGGTTTCCTTTGCCCTTACTTGAACAAAGTTTGCTAAAAATGTTGAGTAGATCACAAATGTTAAGAAAATTAATCACATGGTTTCAAAAAGCTCTAAGCTTACCCTTGCCAACCTTAAAGTTGGTCGGCCATTCTAAGAGTTTTACTCTAGATTGAAGCCCATGAGCAATAAAATAAAGAATATGACTTAGTTCTTTGTATTTTGTTTAGACAAAGTGTTGAGCTTTGTGTCTATTTTCTTGAGCTTGATGATGAAGTTCAAAACCAAAGGCTTCTTTGAAGTCTTGGTGCTAAGAACTCTAAAGCTCACTTTATGTTGTTAAGATACATATTGGGTTAAGGTTGTGATGTTCCTTTAAAGTCTTGTAAGAGCTCTAGCTAAGATAAAATGAGTTGCACACATGTTTATGTTTATGCCTTGCATAGCATGTTTATTTTGATGTCATCACTAAACTCTCAAGAATAACTAAATGGACTTGCATTATCATGTTTAAATTTCAAGCTTGCATTTCATGTTTATATTTCAAGTCATCACTTAATCTTTAAAGATAATAATAAGGTTGCATCTCATATTTATTTTATGCTCTCACTTTACTTTCTAATGAAGAATAAAATAAGTGCATATCATGTTTAAGTTTATGCCATCACTTAAACCTTCTAGAGCTCAAAGACTTGCCCAAGTATCTTGCATAAAGTTTTAGAAAATGGAGGCATTCCAAGGATCCCATTTCAGCCTTGTGATGATGATGATGGACTTGGATGAGTTCATCTAATCATAAGTGCCCATAGTGTAAGTCTTGGAATTTTTCTAAGCTTAGGTGTACTCAAGGAACTTTATGAACAAGGTTTTATGTTTTAAATCTATTCCTTGAGCTAAATTATTTAGCTACTGACCTAGCACATATTTAAGTGATTTCAATGAGATTAATTGATTTCTAAAAGAGTTTTGAGTTCCTAAAATGATTCCAAGAGAAACTAGCAACTTATATGCATTTAAATCATGTGATTATGTGATTCTATAAGGCTTATGTTTTCAGTTCTGCTCTTGGTGTTTGGCCACTGTATGAATTCTATTTTATGGTGATAAAATGTGTAAAATTATGTTTGAGTGAAGCAAGGAACGATTTAGGGAAGTTAGGAAAGAACAAGTAACTAAAAAGAACCTAAAATGTGAATTCTAGAACACTTAGATGCACAAATTTGTAATTCTGTTCCAGCATAATTGGACTTAGGAAAATGGTTCATAATCAGTGGATGTGTGTAGGAACCCATCATAATTGGTTTAGGAGTTAATTATAGAGTCTTAGGCGAAGACGGAACTTAGAAAGGGTCAAAGACAGAGATTCTAGGACCCCGTAAACATAAGGCAAAATTCTGCCCAAAATAACTAATGTTGTTTGGTTAGGTTATAAATCATAAACATTAGAAGTAATCATAGGTAATGATTCCTTAGGTGTTATAAAAACCCATAATGAAGGTTAGGACAATTGGAACACAAGTTTAAGACCCGTAAGGGCCAAAGCATAATACACCATGAGATAGGAGGTGTGATGTGAGAATGAGGCTAAGTGGGTATACTCATGATGAATGTGAATGTTTTAAATGCTATGAGTGTGAGAATGTATGGATGTGTGGCATGTTGCTATGATGATGTTGTACGCTATGTTTAAAATGCATGAGAATGTGAGACATGAATAGAGGATATGTTATGTGATGTTCTATGGTGGCATGCTCATGTTGCATCCATACAAGATATGATAAAATGGAAAGGATCCCATTATGAATTCCCGAGTGAAGGGTTGTATAGGGTGATCCAAGAAAGATATATGATTCCCCCTCTTATTTTTTTCCCGTATAAATCTAGCGACGGCTAGTTAGGATGAGCTCATTCCTAGGCGATGGGTGTATGGAGTTTTGGTGGCTATGTGAAAATCAGGGGCGGCATGTTGGATGGATTTTGGTGGCTATGATGAGGGTGGAAAAGTGGAAAAAGTTAAGAAAGAAACTCGAGGAGTTCAACTATGATAAAGTGAAAGACACACATGCATATGTTTCGTGAATGTTTTGTTGGTGCTTGTGATTAAGTGATATATGTTGAGTGTGTGAACTGTCATTGCCATGCATATATATAATATCTGCTGCATTCATGTCATGAAGACGCATTCTAAAAGAAACTCACTTCGGATAATAAGATTTGAGAAAATAAAGCTGAACCTATGCATGTACACCCCTTTCATAATGAAACCCGAAGTGGCTGAGGGCGATGACGATGACACTTGTGTTAAGTCGGGAACCCTGAGAATCTTGTATAAGTATTCTCACCCTTTTGTTTTCCTTCCCGTGTCGTCTCCAGATGGGATTGATGCGGATGTTCATAATCTTCCTTGAGGCGCGGCGTAGGAATCACATCATCTAGTCAGATCAGAAGGCGCAGTGGAAGCATGGAGGAAAATCTAGCCTTGTTAACATTTTGGTTTTGCATTAGATAAAGTTGTCTGGTGTAATTAATACCCTAGGTGTTCTTATATTTATAAGGGCAACATTGTTATGTTATGAATATGATATACTACTATAATTTATGTTGTGATTATTCTATGGTTTATTTCATGGTTGATATGTTCTACGTTTAATAGTCGGTATCTATGTGCATGCACGGCTCGCATTTTAAGTCTTAAGTTCAAAAAGAAAAATTTAGTCGTATTTTATTACTCATATTTTAAAGAAAAGTAAGTCAAGATCTGAAACAAAGACGTAACAACTAATAATTAACCGAATGCGACTCGATCATATGAGGTTAAGAGTTAGGGTGTTACATGCTCCATGGGAAAACTTCCCAATAGGTCACCTATCCCAAAATTACTCCAAGTCAAGCATGCTTAACCATGGAGTTCTTTAGTGATGGGCTAAGAAGATGCATCTTTGTTGGCGTAGGTAATACCAATCAATTCATATAAGCCATCACCAACTGATAGTCTCATACCTATATAGCCTCAGGATCTCTCTTATTCTAGTGTGTAATTGATTCATTCATGAACCCCTCTCTTAGAAGCCTGATAGGAGCCGCTCATTGTCTGTGCCTTCTTGCATCGACGATTACTCCCCGCCCTCATTATTAAGCCATGACATTAGACTCAGGGTTGTTACTTATACATTAGCAGACCTTTCTTTAATATCTATAACAAATTCGTTTGATTTGTGTAATAATGAGTTGTAATTATGCTAAAATATATTGAAAGATAACATAATATTTATTAAGTACAAATTCAAATACAAAAAAGAGCTTTTCTATGAACTTTCATATGCATCAGTCTATTTGTATAATTACAAATATATATACAAAACAAAATAAAATTGACAAGAGACTTTAACTATCGAGCTACTACGTGCCAGGTTCTTCTATAGCGGCTTCATATTCTCTTAGAAGTCTGGAGATGATAGGAAAACACAAAACATAAGGGTCAAAATTCTAAAATTTTCAGTAAGGCATCCCTAAATTATATACTAAAATTCATGTCATCGTTATCGTCCCAACCACTTCGGTTTATCAAGAAAGATGTGGTCATGCAACACATATTAAAGATTCATTTTTAAAGTTCTAAAATCTTGCTTCCGAAGTGGATTCCTTTTATTATTAAATCCCTTAATATACATAGGACAATTGCTACTTCGACTTGTCTTGTCCCTTGATCATTGTGGCTTTGACCACTCTATGGGTAATAGACGCTTTTAAGGACTGAGCATATTCTGTAACGTCTCGATTTTTCCCGAGTGTGAAAATGACCAAAATGCCCTAGGTCATTCTGCCCGAAAATCGAGGACGGGTCCAGGCTATCTTCAAGGGGTTAGTCTAATATTCGAAGGGGATTAAGTGTGTATTGAATGTGTTAGAGAATAAAATCTCAATTTCTGGTTTTTTCCATACTTGAAATTACCAAAGTAGCCCTGGGTAATTTAATGCAGGATTAAGTGACGGACGACCCAGCCATCACTCGGGATTTCAAAAATGTTAACAATAAGTGTTGCATGATGTCCAGAAAGTTTGAGTGGTCAGGAGGAGTCCTTGTGTGAATTTACGCTTTACCCCTATTTGGTGCTAAACGAGTTTAATTAAATGGCTATGGAAATATGGGCAATATTAGGCTCCAATTAAAGGCAAATTAATTTTAATTAATAATTGTGAGTCTAAATATATGTTTGAGGTTAATTTAGGCTTAAGATTGCTTAAGGAAAATCAAATTCCCTTCTTAAATCAAAGATATTATGTCATATCAAGCCAAATAGTAAATTCTCTCTCCAATTTCCTAAATCAAGGAAACATGTTGGAGTTTGAATTTCAAACTAATGAAGTTTAATTCAAACTAAGCATGCAAGAGCACTCTTAATCTTGTCTTGACAAGCCTTAAACATATGATTACAAACCCAAACACCTAATTACCAATTCCTAAACTCATTCCTTGATCAAATCTATCTCTAACCCATATCCTAACACAAATGAAAAATGAAAATTTCCCCTCAAAGGCTAAGCAAGGTTGCGGCCTCCCTCCCCTAAATTCTCTATCATATTTTAATTTTTTATAACACCAATACACTAAAAGAAATCGTTTCTTTTACCATTTACTTTTTTGTTACAAGTCTTGCTCCCAAAAATCCTCTCTCCTTATATTTCAAGTTATCACTTAAACTTTGAAGATTTAAAAATGAACTTGTATTTTCATTTTACATTTCAAGTCTTGCATATCATATTTATATTTTAAGCCATCACTTAATAATGATAAAGATAAAGGATAGATGGCATGGCATGTTTATTATTCTTCTCATCACCTAAATCCCTAGAGCTCAAAAACTTGCCTTGTATCTTAAAATGGAAATCTTAATCATGGCTATTGGATGTGTTTTAGCCATGATACAATATTGGTTTTGATTTGTAAAAATGTGAACTTGATTTCAAAAGGAATGTTAGAATGATGTTCTAAAATGATCTTGAAGTGAAAAAGCAACTTGAAATGCGTTAAAACTTTGATTTCTTGAATTCCAGAATTCTGGTAATCGATTACCAGCCCATGTAATCGATTACTAGGATGTTCTTCACACCCGAAAACAAACTTTTGGTCTTCATAATCGATTACTAGTTGATGTAATAGATTACCATGATGTTCTTCGTGCCCAGAACAAGTTTTTGGTTCTGGTAATTGATTACCATGCTTATGTAATCGATTACCAGATGCTTGAAGTCCAGAACAAGTTTCTAATTCTGGTAATCGATTACATCGATCACTAGCACATGTCATTGATTACTAGCACCCCAAATGAGCAAATAAGTGTGTTCTAAACAAGATAAAATGGATAGGTGACCTTATATGCTTATGTGTTGAATTGTGTGGTTGGTGATTCCCTAGTATGCTGATTATAAGTATATCCTATTGAATATTGCATATGCATTAGCTTGAGGTCCTTGACTTCCACCATACTAGGTAGGAGCATGTTTACTGCCATTAGATGATGATTGATAATTTGCTTATTTATATATGCAAAAAGATCTGATGCATGTTTATGTGAAGAAATAATATGAGGATATTGTGGCATGATGAGATTATGATTGACTTTAAGATGCATGATCCATGAGAATTATGAACATGATATGTTTTATGATAGATTATGATTACATGATCACATTGCATCTCTAATTTAACATGCCAATATTAAGGTGACAAAAGACATATGGATATGATCCTTTAGACTCCAGGAATTAATGGTTATGAGAGGTGATCAGAAGGACCCTTTAAACTCCAGGAATTAATGGTTATGAAAGGTGATCCTATGCCCCCTAACCCATACTCAGGAGTCAGAAATTTAGCTTATCAAGAGGATACGTGTAGACTAGTGATGACTAGTTTAGGTATGAGTTCATAACCTAAAACTCTCAAAAAGGGGAGAGCATTAGGATGGCCCCAAGGAAAAGAGAATAAGAAGTTTAAGTCACCTAAAAAAATAAAGAAGAATGATCATGTTAGAAGAATTTGGCATTCTCCAAGTTATGTCCACATGCTATGATTCTATGATATTTTCCTTATGGCATTGACATGCATCCATGATTTTAGTATGCTTGCCCATGCATTAAGACTCATGCTAAAAGACATGGTCCTTGGCTAATAATATTTTGGAACTAAATAAATGAACTTTTACTTGCTCAACACTTTCATAAATGAAACCGGTTCCTAAGGACGTAGATGATGACATACATTAAGAGGCGAAAACCCTACTGAGATTCATATATAAGTTTCTCATCCCTTCTTCTTTTTCTTTCCATCTCGTCTTTAAAGGCCGATGACAACCTTCTTGATCTACATTAATGCTCCCACCTGGGAGATGCACTTCGACGCAGCTCACTAGACATATCACTTTGTGGGTCGATGTGATGTCCGCCTTTTTGTCTTCATGGAGTATCCCTTTGCACACTCGTCACAGCTTCAGGTTCTCTACAGCTACTTCATCTTTGATGGCCTCATCTTTGAGTGTGCTTATCTGAGGGGAGCAAATTCACACACTCCCCTCCGTCTTGACCGCTAAAGCCATTATGGTCTATGTGCCACATCACCACCTCGCCAGCCCGAGCCATGGTTAGACCCATCTAGGATTCACCCACCTAGGTCTCTTTTGATGGTTCTCCCCCGTTCCTATGATGATGGAGGTTGGTAGCGACGGGAGGCGACGATCATGCAGCCGATGAGAGGTGCCACACCTGTTCATGGAGGAGCCACCCAACCTCCGAGGTGCCCTTGCTCAACCTGCCCATCATCTTGTCATACCTGGCGAGCTAGCCCACTGGATTGGTTATCTTCCTCCCTCCAAGGAGCAACAATGGTAGGAGCTGGTACCAGACCTTAAAGCGCCTGTTTATCAGAGGTTATCTATCCTAGGCACACCCTAGTAGGAGTAGTAAGAGGATAGGTCCTTTATACAGCCTTATTGTAGTTTACTTTTGCTTTCATTCATGGATATTATGGGATGATTATATATTTTGAGCCCAACCTTTATTAGTGGGCATGATATAACTCTTTTCATGTATATTTTTGGTATGCAAAGTGGAATGTTTAACTATTGATGATATATACATATATGAGTATGATCCTAATTGTTCATGGTTTGTGATGTTGTGATTTATGTATGCCTATGTCTTGTTGTGATCTTCTTCCTTGTTATGCTTGAGATGGGGTGTAGTTCAGGATATGTGAGTTCATGTTTTGCTTTTAAAGTTCAAAAATTTTACTCATATTTCACTAAGGTATTTTCAAAAGTTTAAAGTAAGAACTGGAACAAAAGAGTAATGACTAATAATTAACTTAAGCGCGTCCTAAGCATGTTAGGTTGAATATTAGGGTGTTACATTTTGGTATCAGAGTTTGGTTCTCATCTAGCCTAGGATTGGACTGACTATGTTTTTCAAGCATGATGCGATAGTTATGTCATGTGTGGTGCTTTATTGATAGAATAAGCTATAGGATAGCAATGCATGACTCCTATATGTGCATGTGTGCCATGGTAACTAGCTCACTTTACATGAAGAATTGAGCCTGATCACCTCAGTGTTATTGTTTTGTGTGCTTAGGAACTAATGGTGAGACCACGATAGGAAAGGACTCCGAGCGCGATCAAAGCAAGGAAATGGAGAAGCCCTCCGGGACATGGCAAGGGCCATGCAGATGATGTTCGAGTGAATGAACTAGTAGGGCGACGCTGGCCGCAATGCCACAAAGGACTCGAGCATGTCTGGTTTCGGGGAATTCTATAAGGCGTACCCACCACCGTTTAGAGGGACCCTGAACCCGCACCAAGCTAACGAATAGATCAAGAGCATGGAGAAGATCTTCTCGATCACCTATCGAGGAGCAAAAGGTGACCTTTGCTACCTACATACTGGAGGTAGATGCCAAGTTCTGTGGACTGGCACCTAGAGATTGTTGGAGATATCTGGCACACTGATTGACTAGGAAATGTTCAAGACCTGATCTATAAGAAGTATTTCCCGATGTCTGTGAGGAACGTAAGGACATAGAGTTTATGCAGCTAGTTCAAAGGGGAATAAGTATTGTCCAGGACACTATGAAGTTTGAAGAGCTGATCAATTTCTCCCAGATTTTTCAAGGGAATTCCAACGAATTCTGGAAATGCATCAAATATGAGGTTGTGCTAAAGGTGGAAATCAATGTCGCCATTGTGCTCTTGGAGATTAGGGACTTCCCTACCCTATTCAATAAGTGCCACATCATCAAGGATGGGCAGAAGAGCTGAGTGCACCTAGGGCTTGAACTTCACTAAGAAGTTGGCACTGCAAGCTCTAAGTTTCAAGCCACAATCCATGCCCCAATTCAGGCTGTAGTTTAGGCAAGGCCCTAGGAGGAATTTCCACCAAGGGGGATCGAGTGGTCCCAAAGGCAAGGCACCCTAAAGGGCCCCGGTTGCACCTCTAAGACCTACACCTGCTTTATGCCCAAATTGTAGGAAGTCACATGGGGATTATCCCTACTTGTTGGGCCAAAGGGTTTGCTTCAAGTGTGGGAAGCCCGGCCACTACGTTAGAGAATGCATGAGAAGAACCCAACGACCTTTCACCCTAGACCACAACACTAAGGAAGGGTTTTTACCCTCAATGTGGAAAACTTAGCGAAGTCCAGGAGCCTCATAGAAGGTAAATGTGAAATGAACGGTAGGACCTTAATTGTCCTGTTTGATTCTGGCACAACTCATTCATTCATATCACATGCTAGTGTCAAGTCATTGCAATTGTATATGTCAAAACTTCCTTTTGATCTTACTGTTTCTATACCCACTAGCAAACCTGTTAGGACTTGTAAGTGTTGTTTAAATTATCATTTCACTATTGAAAGTAGACCCTTTATTCTGGGTTTAGTTTGTTTGCCTATGCATGGTTTAGACATAATTCTCGACATGGATTGGCTTTATGGCAACCGTGTAATGTTAAACTTGTTACACCAAGTCTATCATCTTTCTCCCTACCCTTTTTGTGCCTAGTAAACCTTCAAGCCTTTATCTAAATGCTGGAGAAGTCAACTGTTATAGGGAAGAAAGTAAGCGATATGTTCTCCTGGTGGCTAGTGAAGTATACTTTGAGCAAAACATTGACAAGGTGCCTGTAGTAAGAGACTATCCTGAGGTATTTTCAGATGAGATACCCGAGTTTCCTCTAGTGAGAGAGATTGAGTTTTCCGTAGAGTTGGTCCCAGGACAGGGCCTATTTCCATAGCACCCTATAGAATGTCGCCCTTAGAGTTAACTGAGTTGAAGGTGCAGTTAGAGGAGCTATTAGAGAAAAAGTTTATGAGACCAAGTGCATCACTATAGGGAGCCCCAGTCTTATTTGTTAAGAAGAAGGATGGGAGTATGAGGCTTTGTATAGACTATAGGTAATGGAATCGAGTGCAGGAAAGAATAAGTACCCCCTACCTAGGATTGATGATTTGATGGATCAGTTGAAGGGAGCGATGGTGTTTTCAGAGATTGATTTGAGGGCAAGATATCACCATATTAGAGTAAGGGATGAGGACATACCCAAGACTACTTTTAGGACGTGGTATGGCCACTTTGAATTTATGGTGATGTCATTTGGATTGACTAATGCTCCTCCTGTGTTCATGGATAACATAAATAGGATCTTTAGACCTTATTTAAATCAGTTTGTGGTTATTTTCATAGATGATATACTCATCTATTCGAAGACTCACGAGCTGTAACACCCTAATATTTAACCCTAACACGCCTAGGACGTATTAAGATTAACTATTAGTTATTACTTCCTTTTGAACATCATTGTAAAATAACTTAGCGGAAAATACAAATAATTTTTTTTTTTGAAGTACATGTGCGTAAAATAAAATGCGAGCCTTCGTGTATGACATAAACGAAACGTAAAGCGGAAAAGCGAATAAATCATACTAGACAAAGGCAATAAAGAACACCTCAATCATGGAAACATTCTTCATAACATTAGTTAACATAGTTTAGTACATAACTTGGAAAATATAAAGGAAATGCATAGTGTCTTACCCATATACATGAGCAGAGCTTGCAGGACATAGAAACTGGAAATGCATAACAGAAAATAAAAACAAGTACATGGTAACTCCCCAAAAGATGAGACTCCCAACTATCACTACCCTCACTCTCCATGCCTCCTGATGACGCTGCCCTAGATGGGGAGATGTAGCCCTTGACTGAAGAGCACCTCGATGTAGCCCAACGAAGCAGAGATCCAGGCATGGTTATCGAGGGATGGCGTGGCCTCCACGACGTGGTCACTTCTTGGGCTGTCGAACACACCTCGCATGCCTCGACTGGGTGAGTGTCCTCGCTACCTCCACCGAGATCCATAGGGAACAAAGGGAAGAGCCGTTGAAGGATCGGCCTCCGATCGAGAACGGGGAACATACTCGAGGTATCCGCGTGCCGCCGATGAAAAAGGACGGGCACAGGGTCTGCTCGTCTCGGGTCGCGTCCTCTCAAAGATCAGGTCGTCACTAAAAGGTGAAGTCAGATCAAAGTGATAGCTGGAGACGGGGAAGGCAAACGGGCATCCCACGTACACAAAAACACACACCTCACAATGACCCTGAAGTAGTAAAACTGATGCTCGAGGTCATAGTGCACCTCCCAAGTGGGCGGGTCAATGAAGATCATGAACGATGCCATCAATGTCTGAAGACGTAACGGAAAAGAAACAGAGAGGGTGAGAATCTTACTAAAGAATCTCAGGAGGAAACCTCTATCCTAGTGTCATCGTTTATGCCCCTAGGAACCTTGGGTTTATTATGAAGCATGCATAGGTTCATAAAAGTATTTATCCAAGGTCCGTGTCTTTTATAATGAATCTTAATGCATGTATGCAGCATAGTAGAATGTGACAATACTTTAGGCAAACCGAATAATAATTAATCATCATATAAGTGGCATGTAACTTTTCTTGAACATCGTTCCTTTTCTCATACTTATGACACTAACATCATAATAGTAACCACACCCCTAAAACTAGGCTATGAGCTCATACCTTAACTAGTTGTCACTAGTTCTTACTTATCCTCTTGATAAGTGAATCATAATCATAATCATATTCATAATCATCATAATAATCCCGACTCCTAGAGTATGGGTAGGAGGCCTAAGGATCACCCATCATGGGACTTTTTCCTTCTTCGAAACGCATCAACTGGTTAAGACCAGCGACTTTGTCCGCTTTGGCAGGCTAATGTCGATGCCCTCACGATTTTACCTTCTCCTCACCAGGAGGAGAAGTACGTCTCGGTGTGTCACATTAAACATCTTAAAAACTTTCTTAAGTCTCTCAATTTGACGGAAATTCGGCCATAATAACTGCGCTTCGAATTTCCTCAAATTTGAGTCATGCCACATAACTCACATAATGCATGTTGTCTCATAAATTCCTCAATCAAATAAACCTTTCAATCATAAAAACATACTTTCTCTTATTCATTTGTATCACATAGTCTTATGCATTATGCTCACAATATATCAAAACATCATCACATCATGAATCCTCATAAGCTCATGCCCATGACATTAACACATTCATACATAACACAAGCATACTCGCTCGGTCTCATTCTCACATCACACTTCCTACCTCATGGTGTCCTATGCTTTGGCCCTTATTTCTTAAACTTGTGTTCCAATTATCCTATCCTTTATTATGGATCCGATCATTACCTATAATTCTTTCTAACATTTATGTTTACTAACTCATCCAATCAGCATTGTATAGATTAAACATCATGATCATTACTCGACTATGGGGGAATCCTAATCTACACCTTAGGCTTTTTTCTAAATTCTGTCTTTACCTAAGATCCTAGGTTCGACTTCTAGGTATAAACACTAATTATGGGCCATCTTCCTTAAGCTCAATTATGCTGGAACAAAAGTTATTATTATTCTCGTGTCTAAGGGTGTTAAGATTTTAGTTCTCAAACCTTTCAATTTACTTAAACCTTCCAAACGTCAAATCGTTCCTCACTTTACTCAAACATAATCTTACGCATTCTAACTCCTCGAAATAGAATTCATACAGTGGCCAACAAGAAAGAAAACCAAAAGTATGCATCATGCACAATCGCATCAAATCATATTATAAGTACACAAGAGTTACTAGTCTTTCTCTTGGAATAATTTTCATGAGCAAAAAGGGTGTTCTGTAATCGATTACATGTGCCTGGTAATCGATTACCAGGGACTAAATTTTATTCTAGGTTCAAAAACGGGTAATCGATTACATAGTATGGTAATCGATTACTTAGGTTAAATGTTTCCGGAAAATGAAGAACATCGGAGTAATCAATTACACAAATAGGTAATCGATTACAGGGCTTTAAGGACCGGTTCTGGGCATGAAGAACAACCTTCGTAATTGATTACATTGTATGGTAATCGATTACCAAAACCAAAAACCCTTCGAAAAACACTCTGGTAATCGATTACAAAGGCTAGTAATCGATTACTGGAACCTCCGGAATTTGAGAAAACATGATTTTTGACACATTCCAAGCTATTTAAACACCTTGAGACCTCATAAAACATTTTGCCAACATTTTCCTGAAATTATCCTTACATTTTACTAAATCAAATCATCATTGTATCATACTAAAATACACCCATTCCTTTTTGGTTAAAGTTTCCCTTTGAAGATACTTAGGGCAAGTCTTTGAGCTCTAGAGTATTTAGGTGATAACATAATCTTAAACATGCTATGCACTTCGTTTGATTCTTCGTTATAAGGTAAAGTGAGAGCACAAAATAAACATGAGATGCAACCTCATTATTATCTTTCAAGATTAAGTGATGACTTGAAATGTAAACATGGAATGCAAGCTTGGGAATTTAAACATGATAATGCAAGTTTGTTTATTTATTCTTGAAAGTTTAGTGATGGCATCAAAATAAGTATGAGATGCAAGGCACAATTTAAACATGGATGCAACTTATTTTATCTTAACTAGAGCTCTTGCAAGACTTTAGAGGAATATCTATAGCCTTAACCCAACATGTATCTTAACAATAGAAGATGAGCCTTAGAGTTCTTAACACCAAGTCTTCAAAGAAGTCTTTGGTTTGAACTTCATCATCATGCTCAAGAAAATGGATTAAAACAAAAACACCAACACTTTAACAAAACGAACATAAATAGAACTACTCATATTCTTTATTTTATTGCTCATGGGCTTCAATCTAGAGTAAACTCTTAGAACGGCCGACCAACTTTAAGGTTGGCAAGGGTAAGCTTAGAGCTCTTTGAAATCTTAGGATTAATTTTTCTTAACAAAACTTTTGTGATCTACTTTACATTTTTAGCAAACTTTGTCCAAACCAAGGCAAAAGAAACCGAAATCACTCAAGAAAGAAAGGAAAAGGAACTGAAAATTATAAGCAAGGAAAAGAAAGAAACTCAAGCATGTATGGTCCAAGACCAAGTTGTTTCAAGCTTTAGAGGTTTCTCACATGACAACAACAAGTCATTATCTTGGAACCTCATCATCAAGCTCGTGTTCTCTTTACAAAAAGGCCTCTTGGCCGAAAAGAAAAAAAAAGGAAGAGGAAAAGAGTTTGAAACAAAGAAAAAGCTAGAACTTTTCTTGAAAAACACAAGCAAAACATTAAAACAAAACCCCTACCTAAAGAAGTCTTGAAGAGAGGAAGGAAGGCTTTGTTTCTTGAGAGGAAAAGAGAAGGAAATCCTTCTTGGAATCTTGAGGAAGAACTCGGCCAAAGTGAGGGAGTTTGAGAGGAAATGAGAGAATTTTTTGCAAGAAATGTAAACTTAACAAATGAACCAAAGTGTGACAAGGTTCATCAAAGCTTGGTATTTATAGAAATTTTCAACAATGAGGCTTCCAAGGGGGAGGAGGAATCGATCACTTGGGGAGGAAGGAGAGAAGAAATATCTCTTACAAAGGTATGGTTGTAAGTATGGTTGAAGGCATGGTGAGGTATGGGCAAAGCATGGCTTGAAGTATGGCCTAGGCATGGCTCTTTAAGACAACATGTGACACAATTTGGGGATGGGAATTCGGCCAGCATATCAGCCAAGGGGAAGGGATTTTGTTCATGTAATTGTGGTTTAAGGATGTGTTTAGGTGTTTCTTTGATTAAGGTTTTGATTAGGAGTTTGTAAGAAAGTGTTTAGGTGAGGTAATTGGTTAATTAAGGATGTCAAGACTTGATTAGGGAGTGGTCATACTAGATTAACAAATTAAATTCATTTTTCTTATTCAAATGAGGTATAGCACAATTCCTTAATTTAAGGAATTGGAGAGAAAACACTATTCAAGATTCCATGACTAGGAATCTTGAATTAAGAATGCAATTAGAGTTTAACTAAACAATCTTAGGTTCTAATTAACCTTAATAAATTATTTTGACTCTAGATTAATTAGAAAAATAAATTAATCTTCGATTAGAGCCTAATATTGCTTAGGTTTGCTTAATTGCGTCATTAGGCTCACTGTACACTGTTCTAGGGGCAAAATGGTAATTTTGCACTAAAACGGGACCTTCCGGGCTCGACTAGGCATCAGATATCACTCATAAACATCATTTCAAACTTCCTGGAAAAGTTTCGGGCTCAAACGGCACCTTTTACCCGTGTAGAATAGGGGTATTTTGGTCATTTTGAGCCGAAAGTTAAAAACGAGATTCACCTCGATATCAAACAAAACAATTACAACCCCCTTCAAACATTGAATTGACCCATTCGAGGATGGGGTTGACTGTCCTTAAATTCTGGCAAAATGACCTTAGGGGCATTTTGGTCATTTGTACTCAAACAATAAAATTGGAGCGTTACACGAGGAGCATGAGCATCATTTGAGGTTGGTTTTGGAGATTCTGAAGGAGAAAAAGTTGTATGCTAAGTTGTCTAAGTGTGAATTATGGCTAAAGGAAGTCAAATTTTTAGGACATGTTGTGTCAAAAGGAGGCATCATAGTGGATCTTAGTAAGATAGAGGTTGCAATGAGCTGGGAGGTACCTACTACGAACGAGATACGGAGCTTTTGGGATTAGCCGGTTATTACCTTAGGTTCATTAAGGGATTTTCCTAGATATCCTTACCCTTGACCAAGCTCACTAGGAAAAATGCCCCTTTTTGTTTGGACTCCAGAATGTGAAAAGAGTTTCCAAGAGTTGAAGGTGAAGTTAATCACAACCCCGGTGTTAGTTTTGCATGACCCCAATGTGCTTTTTGAGGTGTATTGTGATGTTTCGAGGAAGGGTTTGGGTTGTATGTTGATGCAAAATAGACAAGTGGTGGCTTACGCATCCAGGACAACTCAAGCCTCATAAAGCAAACTACCCCACCCATGACCTTGAGTTAACCGTGGTGTTCACCTTGAAGGTATAGCGACACCATTTGTATAGAGTAAAGTTTGAGGTGTTCTCTGATCACAAGAGTCTAAGTACCTCTTTGATAAGAAAGAGTTGAATATAAGGCAAAGGAGATGGATGTAGTTCTTGAAGGATTATGATTTTGGGCTGAACTATCATCTCGGCAAGGCTAATGTAGTGGCTGACACCTTAAGTTGAAAGTCACTACACTTGTCTCATATGATGGTGAAGAAGGTGGAGCTGATTGAGAAGTTTAGGGACCTAAACTTGGGGATGACATTGACCACTGAGAGCATGAAGATGTGTCATCTTGAGTGTAACAAATGACTTTAAGGAGAGAATCACTTGAGCTCAACGAGAAGATAAGGAGTTCAAGGAGGCCTTAGAAGCCGTAGAAAGGGAAGTTGAAGGGTTTCACCTTAGGGCAGATAAGCTATGGAAGTTTGAGGGCCGAATTTGTGTGCTAGCAAGTGGTGACCTCAAGAGATTTTAGAGGAGGCTTACAAAGAGCCATTTCACCATTCATCTTGGTACTACCAAGATGTATCAGGACTTGAAGAAGATGTTTTGGTAGCCCGGGATGAAGAGAGACGTGGCCACATAGGGTGAGTAAGTGCCTAGTCTGCAGAAGGTGAAGATTGAGCACCAAAAACCTTCAGGTATATTGCAACCCCTGTCAATTCAGAAAGGAAATGGGAGAGTATCTCAATGGATTTCGTATTACCTAGACCCAAGCTGACCATGACGCCATATGGGTGATTGTGGATCGACCAATGAAGTCGGTTCACTTCTTGCCTATTAAGGTAACTTATTCATTGGATAAGTTAGCTCAGCTGTATATCCAAGGGATCGTGAGGTTGCATGGAATGCCGACGACCATAATCTCAGATTGTGATCCGCAATTTACGTCACGTTTTTGGGGAGCCTTTCAGATGGCATTTGGTTCAAAGTGTGCTTGACACGGCATACCACCCTCAAACGGATACGCAATTCAGAAAAGACCATACAAACCCTGGAGGATATGTTAAGGGCATGTGCATTGGACCAAAGAGGGAGTTGGGATAAGTATTTGCCATTGATCGAGTTCGTATATAACAACAGTTATCATGCGAGCATTGGTATGGCATCGTATGAAGCCCTGTATGGACGGAAGTGTCAATCACCCTTGTGTTAGTATGAGCCCAGGGAACAAAGCATGTTGGGACCGAAAGTTGTGAGGAAACAATGAAATAGGTCCAGAGGATTAAGGATAGGATCCTTACAGCTCAAAGTTGACAAAAAAGCTATGTGGATAAACAGCGAAAGCCGTTGGAATTCCAAGAAGAAGAACATGTATTCCGAAAGATCACCCCACAACAGGCATAGGCCGAGCAATGAGAGTTAAAAAGTTAAGCCCCAGATTTCTTGGTACCTTTGAAATCCTTAATAGAGTTGGGTCAGGAGCATATCGAATAGCCTTATCACCCAATTTGTCCAACCTTCATAATGTCTTCCATATCTCTTAATTGAGAAAGTATCAATCCAACCCTAGTCATGTGTTGGAGCCAAAACAAGTGCAGTTAAGGGAGGACTTAACCTTTAACTTGCCACCTACGAGGATCTCAGATGAGTAGCAGTTGAGGAACAAACTTACCTCTGGTCAAAGTGGCATGGGCATACAAAGAGCAAAGGAATTCACATGGGAGCTTGAATTGAGATGACGACGCAATACCCGAGCTTTTACAGGTAACGAATTTAAAGGCGAAATTCCTTTTAAGGAGAGGAGAAATGTAACGTCTCGATTTTTCCCGAGTGCAAAAATGACCAAAATGCCCCTGAGGTAATTTCGGAAATCGAGGAAGGGGTGCTAGGTTAGTCTAATTTTTGCAGGGGATTAAGTGTGTATTGGATGTGTTATAGATGAAAATCTCAATATCCCGGTTTTTCCGTATGTAAAATTACCAAAGTACCTCTGGGGTAATTTAACGCGGATTAAGTGATGAAAGCTTCGACCATCACGTGGGAGTTCGAAAATGTTAACAATAAGTGTTGTATGATGTCTGGAAGTCTAGGTGGTCTCGGGGAGTCCTTGTGTAAATTTAGGTTTTACCCCTATTTGGTGCTAAACAAGCTTAATTAAACGCTATGGAAATATGAGCAATATTAGGCTCTAATTAAAGGTAAATTAATAATTTTGAGTCTAAATAATTGTTTGAGGTTAATTGAGGCTTAAGATTGCTTAAGGAAAATCAAATTCCCTTCTTAAATTAAAGACATTATGTCATATCAAGCTAAATAGTAAATTCTCTCTAATTCCCTAAATCAAGGAAACATGTTGGAGTTTGAATTTCAAACTAATGAAGTTTAATTCAAACTAAGCATGCAAGAGCACTCTTAATCTTGTCTTGACAAGCCTTAAACACATGATTACAAACCCAAACACCTAATTACCAATTCCTAACTCATTCCTTGATCAAATCTATCTCCAACCCATATCCTAACACAAATGAAAATTGAAAATCCCCCCCCCCAAAGGCCAAGCAAGGCTATGGCCTCCCTCCCTCAAATTCTCCATCATATTTTAACTCCTTATAACACCAATACACTAAAAGAAATCCTCACCTTTACCATTTGCTTTTTTGTTACAAGTCTTGCTCCCAAAAATCCTCTATTCTCTCTCAATTCAAAAGCTCTCATCTTCTTCCTCTTCCACCACCATTCTCAACCTCCTCTCAACTCATAAACACATAACCCTTCTATTTCCAAGATCAAGCTCCCTTATTTTCAACTAAAGAAACAACTTGGTAGGGATTTTGTTTTGAGTTCTTTCTCTTCTTGTTTTTTTTTCGGATTTTGATGATGATTGAAAGATTGGGTTAATGTTTTTCTTCATTTTTGGTTTGAATCTCCCTTTTCGTCTTTCTTTTTTTGTTTTTGTTGTTGTTGGATGATTGAAAACCATGGCTTAATGATAAGGGATCTTGATGGTAGGGTTGATACCACCATGTGCTTGACCACTAGAGCCCAAGTTTTAGTTTATTTTGTTGGCTTTAAAGAATGGTAAAGATGAAATGTTGTTAGTTCCTTTGAAATATTTTCTTTCATTGATGTTCAAGGCCATAGCTTGATGATGAGAGTTTCTTAATGTTAGTTGTGGAACCATCATGTGTTGGACCTCTAAAGCTCAAGGTTGATTCTTGGTTTCACAAGAGTATGAAAAATGGATTATTGTTGGTTGTCTTTGTTGGTTTTCCTTTGAGCTTGATGGTGAGTCTAGATAAATGATGTTCTTAGAACCATGGTGTCAAGAGACTCTAAAGCTCATTTCCATTTGGTTAAGATTGATTGGGGCTAGGAGTTTGATTCTTTAAAGTCATAAAATGAGCTCTAGCAAGATATAAAAATAGATTTGCATCATGTTTATATTTCAAGTCCTTGCATCTCATGTTTATATTTCAATGCCTTGCATATCATGTTTATTTTCAAGTCATCACCTTAAATCTTAAAGACTAAAGAAATGGACTTGCATTTCTATGTTTAAATTTCTAGTCTTGCATTTCATGTTTATATTTCAAGTTATCACTTAGACTTTGAAGATTTAAAATGAACTTGCATTGTCATATTTACATTTCAAGTCTTGCATATCATATTTGTATTTCAAGCCATCACTTAATAATGATAAAGATAAAAAATGGGATGGCATGGCATGTTTATTATTCTTGTCATCACCTAAATCTCTAGAGTTCAAAGACTTGTCCTTGTATCTTAAAATGGAAATCTTGATCATGGCTATTGGATGTGTTTTAACCATGATACAATATTGGTTTTGATTTGTAAAAATGTGAACTTGATTTCAAAGGAACTGTTAGAATGATGTTCTAAAGTGATCTTGAAGTGAAAGAGCAACTTGAAATGTGTTAAAACTTTGATTTCTAATTTGAAAATTCTGGTAATCGATTACCAACCCATGTAATTGATTACCAGGATGATTCTTAGGAAGATTTTGGTTCTGGTAATCGATTACCAATCTATGTAATCGATCACTAGGATGTTCTTCATTCCTGGAAACAAGTTTTTCATCTTGGTAATCGATTACCAGTTCATGTAATCAATTAACATGATGTTCTTGTCCCAACAAGTTTTTGGTTTTGGTAATCGATTACCATGCTCATGTAATCGATTACTAGGATGCTCTTGAAGTTCGGAACAAGTTTCTAATTTTGGTAATCGATTACTAGCACATGTAATTGATTACAGCACCTAAATGATCAAATGAGTATGTTCTAAACAAGATAAAATGGATTGGTGACCTTATATGCTTATGTGTTGAATTGTGTGGTAAGTGATTCCTTAGTATGCTGATTATATGTATATACTATTGAACATTGCATATGCATTAGCTGAGTCTGATCCTTGACTTCGACATATTAGGTAGGAGCTTGTTTACTGCCATTAGATGATGATTGATAATATGCTCATTGATATATGCAAAAAGATCTTATGCATGTTTATATGAAGAAATGATATGAGGATATTGTGGCATGATGAGATTATGATTGACTGGTTAAAATGTATGATGTAATACCCCGATTTTCCTGGATTGAGTGTAAATGACCAAAATGCCCTTAAGTCATTTCTACCCAGAATTCAAGGGCAGCCAACTGGCCATCTCAATGGGTCAACTCAATGTTTAAAAAGGGGACTGTAAATGCAATGTTTGATATCCAAGGTGAAAATCTCGTTTTCAAACTTTCAGCTCAAAATGACCAAAATACCCCTGCAGCGTTTTACGCGGGTAAGGCGCCGTTTGAGCCCGAACTTTTCCAGGAAGTCGGAAAGATGTTTTTGAGTGAGTAGTGATGTTTAGTCGAGCCCGGAGGTCCGAGCAGTTTTAGTGCAAATTACCATTTTATCCCTAGAACGTGTACAGTACGCCTAATGAAGTAATAAGCAAACCTAAGCAATATTAGGCTCTAATCGAAGATTAATTTATTTCGATAATTAATCTAGAGTCAAAATAATTTATTAAGGTTGATTAGAAACTAAAATTGCTTAGTCAAATTCTAATTTCATTCTTTAATCCAAGACTACTAATCAAAAAGTAATGAATAGTGTTTTCTCTCTCAAATTTCCTTAAATTAAGGAAATTTGTCTACAACCTTTTTGACCAAAAGAATGATTTTAAAATTGTTAATCTAGATTAGAACACCCCTAAACCAAGCCTTGATGACCCTAATTAACCTTTATTACACCTAAACACTTTCTCACAAACTCCTAACCCAAACCTTAATTAATGAAACACCTAAACGCATCATTAAACCACAATTACATGAATGATTTTTCCCTCCCTCTTGGCTGTCCAGATTTGGCCGAACTTCTCCCCCAAAATCCATCAAATATTGATTTCAAATTTCATCCAAAAAGGCTATGCCAAAGCTAGGACTTGACTACACCTAAGCTAGGACTTAAACCAAGCTTCCAAGACAAGCTTTAGAAGATATTTTCCTTCCCTCCCAAAGCCAAAATTTCAGCCAGCTCTTCCCCCCTTAAATCAGCCACAACATTTCATTCTTTATAAATACCACACCTTGGAAAGCTTGGACACCTTTTTGATCATTTGCTAAGTTGAGTTTTCTTGCACTTTCTCTCATTTTCTCTCATTTTCCCTTCCTCTAAGTTCTTTTTCTTCCTTCCTCAAAGAACCACCACCACCACCTTGAGCCACCACAAACCACCTCAACCACCACTCTCATACCTTAAAACACCTCCTAAACACCAAACCTCACCATTTCCAAGCTTGCATCCTCAAGGAAAAATCATCTTCCTTGAGAACCTTTGGAGGCCGAATCCTTGTTGCTCACCAAGAGAAGATTTTGTCTTCTCATTTCCTTGCAAACTCAAGCTTTCTTTCAAAGCTTTCAAGATTTCACTTGGTAGGGGTTTTCTTTCAAGTTTTCTTTACTTTCTTTGAGAAAAGTTTCTAGTTTTCTCTTGTTTTCAAACTCTTTTTCTTCCTCCTTGCATTTTCGGCCATGAGGCCATTTTATGAACACAACTTTAGCTTGATGATGAGGTCTCATGGAAATAGTGTGGTGTTTGTCATGGGATAAACCTCTAAAGCTTGGATCTTGGTCTTGGACCATATACAAACTTGGTTTTCCTTTTCTTTACAAGTTCAAAGTTTTGGCTTTCATTTCTCTAAGGTTTCGGTTTTCCTTTTTTTATCTTGTTCAAGCTCTAGTTTTCATTTCTTTTCCTTCTTGGTTTCGGCCCCTTTGTTTTGGTTTTGGGGAAAAAGGTTTGCTAAAAATATTAGAATGGTCCTTTGAATGTTTGTTGTGGTTTTTGCCACTAGGATCATTTTCTTGAGCTTGATGATGAGGTTCACAACCTTAAGGCTTCTTTGAAGTCTAGGTGCTAAGAACTCTAAAGCTTGCTTTATGATACACAATGGGTTGAGGTTTTTATGTTCCTTTAAAGTCTTGTAAGAGCTCTAGTTAAGATTAAAAAGGAGTTGCATTCATGTTTACTTTTATGCTTTGCATAGCATGTTTATTTTCAAGCTATCACTAAGCAACTTAAAGATTAAAACAAGAATGTGCATCATCACTTAATAAATCTCAAAGCCTACCTATTTCAACCTTAAAGTTGATTGTTGATTTGGGGTAAACACCCAAGAGGCCTAGAGCACTAAAATAAAGAATTGAACATTGCATTTCATGTTTACTTTCTTGTCTATCATGTTTATATTTTACGCCATCACTTAAACTCTAAAGATAATAAATGAGTGCACCTCATATTTATTTTATGCTCTCACTTTATTTTCTAAAAGAAGAGTAAAATGAGTTGCATAGCATGTTTAAATTTATGTCACCACCTAAATGGTCTAGAGCTCAAAGACTTGCCCAAGTATCCAATGTAAAGTTTTAAGAAAACGTTGGTTTTTTTATGAAGCCATTTCGGCCTTGTGGTGATGATGATGGGCTTGGTGTGAGTTCATCTAATCACAAGTGCCCATAGCCATGTTTTGGAATTTTTCTAAGCTTAGGAGTACCTAAGGAACATTATGAATGAGATTCTATGTTTTAAATCTATTTTATGAGCAAATTAATTTAGCTACTGCCCTCATGTATAATTACATGATTTTAATGAGATAAATTGAGTTCTAAAAGAGATTTGAGTTCTTAAAAACCATTCCAAGAGAAAACTAGTAACTTATGTGCTTTTAGATCATGATTTTATGTGATTTTATGATTGTTTCATTTCGGTTCTGTACCTCCCTGATTGGCTACTGTACAAACTGTTTTAAGGTGATAAAATGTGTACATTTATGCTTGAGTGAAGTAAGGAACGTTTTAGAGAAGTTAGGAAAAAAATAAGTAACTAGAAAGGACTTAAAATGAGAATTCTAGAACACTTAGAATTGGAAAAATGCAATTCTGTTCCAGCATAATTAATTTGAGGAAAAGTGGTTTATAATTAGTGAATATGTGTAGGAATCCCTCATGATTGGTTTAGGAGTTAATTATAAAGCTTAGGCGAAGACGGATCTGAAAAAGGGTTTAAAACGAAGATTTTAGAACCCCGTAATCATATGATGATTTTCTGCCCAAAATGCATAATGCTGTTTGGAATTTTTAGTAAGCCTAAATCTTAGTAAGAATTATAAGTAATGATCTCTTAAGTGGAATAAAGATGTATTATGAGCATTAGAATGGTTGGAACTTAAGTTTAAGACCCGTAAGGGCCAAAGCATAAGACAATAGGAGATAGGAAGTGTGATGTGAGAATGAGACCAAGTGAGTATGCTTGTGATATGAATGAATGTGTTAATATCATGAGTATGAGAATATATGGATTTATGATATGCTGTTGTGATGTTTTCGATATATTATGAGCATAATGCATGAGACTATATGATACAAATGAATTAGAGAAAGTATGTTGTTATGATTGAAAAGTTTTCTTGATGGAGGATCTTGTGAGATAACATGCATTATGTGAGTTATGTGGCAAGACTCAAATTTGAGGAAATTCGTGGTGCAAGTCGTTACGCTGCGAATTTCCGTCAAATTGAGGGACTTAAGAAAGTTTCGAAAATAAAGTGTTAATGTGACAGACCGAGACGTACTTCTCCTGCTACGGTGAGGAGAAGGTAAATCCGTGAGGGCATTGACATTAGCCTGCCAAAGCGGACAAAGTCGCTGGTCTTAACCAGTCGATGCATTTCGAAGAAGGAAAAAGTCCCATGATGGGTGATCCTTAGGCCCCCTACCCGTACTCTGGAGTCGGGATTATGATGATTATGTTTATGATTCGCTTATCAAGAGGATAAGTAAGAACTAGTGACGACTAGTTAAGGTATGAGCTCATAGCCTAGTTAAGGGGTGCGGTTACTATTATGATTCTTTATGTCACAAAGTTGAGCAACGAAAGTTGTTCATGGAAAGTTTTATGCCACTTACATAATAAGTTTATTGCTTGATTGCATAGAGTACTGCCATGCATTCAGTTTATTTATTATGTTGCACACATGCATTAAAGACTCATAATAAAAGCCATGGACCTTGGATAATTGTATCTTATAAAACTCCATAATGAACTAATGCATGCTTAACCTTTTCATAATAAACCCAAGGTTCCTGGGACGTAAACGATGACACTAGGATAGAGGATTTCCTCCTGAGATTCTTTAGCAAGATTCTCACCCCTCTCTCTTTTTCTTTCCGTTACGTCTTCAGACATCGATGGCGTCGTTCGTGATTTTTGTTGATGCACCCTTGTGGAGCTGCACTACGATCCGACCATCAGCCCTACCACTTCGAGGGTCGTTGTGCCATTCGCATTTTTGCATACATGGGACGCCCATTGCCTTTCCAGTCCAGCTTCAGATTCACTCCGACCTCCCCCTTTGGCGACGACATGATCTTTGAGAGGACGCGACCTCAAGACGAGAGAACGTCATGCTCGACCATCGTCTTCAGCTGTGCGTGACCATCCGAGTTCGTATCCCTCACACGCCACTGCGGGACGACCTGTCCGAGGACTCACGCCGATCCGTATTCGAAGGATTCCGCCCCTTCGGTGCCTTTGGGAGGGTAGCGAGGACACAGTTTCCAAGGCCTATGAGGCATGCACGTCACCGAGACGCCCCCGAGGTCGTCACGTGCTCCAAATTCGCATGCCCACGTCCCTCTTCGATGGGCCACATCCGAGGAGCTTCGGAGGTTCGTAGGCTACATATCTCCGTCCCGAGGATTACGACGTCGTAGGTTTTAGAGGAGGGTTGCTTTTGTAGGGAGTATCTTTTGGGTTGTTTCATGTATTTGTTTTTATGCTATTGTCCTGCAAGCTCTCCCACTAGTATGGGTAAGACTTTATGTTTCGGTTATATTTCTTAGTATTGTACTAAACTATGTTAATGAATATTATGAGGCATGTTTTCATGATGGATGTGTTCCTTTATGTTTATGTTCTGTATGTTTTATGTATTCTTCCGCTTCACGTTGTATATATATGTCACGCGCAAAGGCTCGCATTTTGTCTTACATGTCTCCTTTCAAAAAAAAATATATTATCTATTTCCGCTAAGTTAATTTCTAAAAGAGGTTTTAAAGGAAGTAATGACTAATAATTGATCTAAGTACGTCCTAAGCGTATTGGGTTAAATATTAGGGTGTTAGATATGATCCATGAGAATTATGAACATGATATGTTTTATGATAAATTATGATTACATGATCACATTGCATTTCTAATTTAACATGCCAATATTAAGGTGACAAAAGACATATGGAAATAATCCTATAGACCCCAGGAATTAATGGTTATGAAAGGTGATCTTATGCCCCTAACCCGCACTCTGGGAGTTCGGAATTTAGCTTATCAAGAGGATAAGTGTAGACTAATGACGACTAGTATAGGTATAAGCTCATAACCTAGAACTCTAAAAAAGAGAGAGTATTAGGGTGGCCCCAAGGAAAAGAGAATAAGAAGTTTAAGTCACCTAAAAGAATAAAGAAGAATGGTCATGTTAGAAGAATTTGGCATTCTCCAAGTTATGTCCACATGCTATGATTCCATGATATTTTACTTATGGCATTGACATGCATCCATGATTTTAGTATGCTGACCCATGCATTAAGACTCATGCTAAAAGACATGGTCCTCGACTAATAATATTTTGCAACTAAATAAATGAACTTTTACTTGCTCAACACTTTCATAAATGAAACCCGAGGTTCCTAAGGATGTAGATGATGACACACATTAGGAGGTGAAAACCCTACTAAGATTCTTATATAAGTTTATCATCCCTTCTTCTTTTCTTTTCATCTCATCTTCAGAGGCCGATGGCAGCCTTCTTGATCTGCATTGATGCTCCCACCTAGGAGATGCACTTCGACGAAGCTCACCAGATGTATCACTTCGTGGGTCGATATGATGTCCGCTTTTTTATCTTCATGGAGCGTTCTTTTACACACCCAGTCACCAGCTTCAGGTTCTCTACCGCACACCATTTTCTAACGACCTTATCTTTGAGCATGCTCGTCTGCGCGAGGAGAGAGCCGTCTCCCCTGGAGCTTTGACTCAGAGCCATTCAGGTCTACATGCCACTCACCACCTCGCCACCCCAAGCCATGGTCGGACCTATCCAAGGATTCACCCACCCAGCTCTCTTCTGATGGTTTTGCCCCCACCGTTCTTATGATGATGGAGGTTGGTAGAGACGGGGAGGCTACGGTTATGTAGCTAATGGAGGTGCCACACCCCCTTTGGAGGAGCCACCCAACCCCACCGAGGTGCCCTTGATCGACTTGCCCATCGTCTTACCACAGGTGCAGTTGGCCCGCTAGATTGATTATCTTCCTCCCTCCAGGAGCAACAATAGTAGGAGCCGTCCGGACCTCTTAGAGCACCTGTGCATATAGTAGAGAGGATAGTCTTCTTTTGCTTTTTATTTATCAGAGGTTATCTATCCAGGCGCACCCCAGGAGGAGTAGTAAGAGGAGAGGTCCTTTATACAACCTGGTTATAGTTTACTTTTGCTTTCATTCATGGATATTATAGGATGATTGTATATTTTGAGCCCAACCTTTATTGGTGGGCATGATATAACTCTTTTCATGTATATTTTTGGGTATACAAAGTGGAACGTTTAACTATTGATGATATATACATATATATGATCTTAATTGTTCATGGTTTGTAATATTGTGATTTATGTATGTCTATATCCTGTTGTGATCTTCTTCCTTATTATGCTTGAGACGGGGTGTAGTTCAGGATATGCGTGGTTCATGTTTTACTTTTAAAGTTCAAAAATTTTACCCATATTTTCACTAAGGTATTTTCAAAAGTTTAAAGTAAGAACTGGAACAAAATAGTAATGACTAATAATTAACTTAAGCATGTCCTAGGTGTGTTAGGTTGAATATTAGGGTGTTACATATTCCGATACGTGATCCTTGGATTTTCTCTCCAATTTACACTCGAATCTTTTGGGCTTGTTCCTATACATGATATTGGATTTTCTCTCTAATTCACACAAATCTATTACTAGCCAGGTTTGCTCCCTGACTAAATTCAAGAGTAGCCAAGTTTACTCCCTAACTAACTGGATTTACTCTCTAGCCCAATAAGACATAATCTCATGCTTTTCTCACACATATAAGTAATTGTAATAAGTATTCACAATCTTGTGCACATAACATCATCAACCGAGTCACATATACAAGCATCATAGTCATATGTGCATCTTATGTATGCATCTTAATTATATATGTACACATATTGCTTATTATCTTAGCTTTAGCTCATAGAGCATCTGTCAATCTTTCAGTCTTAAACATTCACCATGGTATAGGTATAACATCATCAATAAATTCACATAGTATCAATGATATTGAATCATAAACATTTTGTCATTTTTTCAGTAAACTTGCTTGCTCCAGGATTTCAGTTCTAAGAGAAATTATGGTTAAATTATCAAACATCATTAGAACATAGCAAAACAATTTTTCAGGGCAGTTCAATGATTAATAAGGTCCTGTAAAAATTTCAAAGTGTCAAAAGGTGTCTAGCTATATAAATAAAATTCCACAAATTCAGAGGTCAGAAACTATACAATTTCAGCCAATAGTAGAAATTCTAAATTTTCTATCCTACAAAATGAACCTAGAACTTAATACAAAAAATTAGGGTTGGATCTCAATATGTCTTCAATATCTCGTAAAAATTTTAGCTAATAATTGCATCATTTACTAGGGTAATAAAATTAGATAAATTTAGGATTACAAACAGGTTGTTGGCAGAAACCCTAACCTATTTGATTTTTAATTTTTTAAAAATAGGAAAAATGCTTTTTATGACTTAAGAAAATTTTTGGAAACACTATTGGCTTCATCATATAAAAATTTTAGCTCATAATCACGTCTCTAAATCAGAGATAAAAATCAAAACATTTCACCTGCTTGTAAATTCAGGATTTCCAGGAGCATACTCAACATGTTTTAGCAAAAAGGGTTTGCTAACTTCATCAAAACTCTCTACCAAAATTAACATATCAATATTCATATATAATCAACCAATAGAACTAAAAATTTTGTGCTCCATTAATTAGAAAAGTTCAGAGTAAATTTTGAAAGAAAAGTGGATGAATAAAGACCTACTTGGTTCTTGCAAGCTCTTATTTTTGTTGTTGATTCTTCTAAGTGTTTCTCCACCAATTCTTCAACCCAAAATTAGCCAAAACCCTTTATTATGCAGTGATATATTAGTTCCTCTTTGATGGTAAAGTGTGATATAAGTTCTTTGATGGAGGTTGATATGAAGATTTTAAGGGCTAGATAAGGTTTTGTGCTTAAATCATTGATTCTTGGTGTTGTAGAATAGAGTGTTTAGCAAGTTCATGAGATTTTTGGTAGAAAAGAAGGTGAATATGGCTGGAAAAGAAGGCTGGCTGAAATTTCATAGAAGAAAGGAAGAAAATTGTGATCTTAGGTCATTTATTATAACGTGTTGGAACTGTTTTCTACCATAAAAATTATTTCCTTAAGTTAAATAGATAAAATTTTGTAAGATTCCTATTGGCTAAGGAAAAAAGGAAATGGCGTGGCTTCTCTAAAGTCACACACTTGTCACATTAGGTGGCAAGCTTACACTGATAACCTCATACGGTGTAAAAACTACACATCGATATTTTATCGAATGGGTAAAATACCATACCCGTAAATAGATATTACTGAAATTAAATTTTGGATCTAAAAAATTCATTTAACCTTAATCCTATATTTTCTAGTCTTAGGCATCTCAGGATCCCAATTTTGGGTTTCGATGGTCCCCGTGGACCTATGGGCCTGCATGGTCACTATTCACACCGATTCAACTTTTTTTTTCAACTCGTCCATTGGGTTGTCCTCATTATTGCTAAGTTTGTCAGGTTTTTAAAATTCTCATTAATAAAATTCAAATTAATTTTTGAAATAAATTTCGGGATGTTACAATACCACCCTCTTTAAAGAAAATTTTTCCCTCAATTCTTAACTCAGCATTCTCGTTCCTAGTGTGTCTGTGTGTGCCTTTGTTCCGAACAAATCGACAAAAGATATTGGGTTGATTAGGCTCAATACCATGTCGAATGTGATATCAACCAATTATAGCACTACTAGACTATCATGCACATCTAAACCTTATATCCTATCATCCAGATAAGATTGAGGCATGACTTATCTACACATTGGAAACATAGCCAGTCCATTCGCTAAGGTCTTATAAGGATGAACTCTGATACCATAATCATGTAAAGCTCGGTGATGAGGGGGGACTGACGCAAGAAAGCATGGACAATGAGTGGCTCTTGTCAGGCTTCTAGCGGAGGGTACATGAATGAACCGATTACAAACCAGACTGAGAAGGATCCTAAGGCTATATAAGCATGGGACTATACAATTGAGGATGACTTATATGAATTGATTAGTACTACCTATGCTAACAAAGATGCATCTTCTTTGGTAGCCCATCACTAAAGAACTCTATGGTTAAGCGTGCTTGACTTGGAGCAATTTTGGGATAGGTGACTTGCTGGGAAGTTTTCCCAGGAAGCATGTAAGTGAGGACAAAGCACACTGAAAAGACTCGTGTTGGTTTGTGGGGATAGTCATCAATCCATAAAGCGGAGGGGATGTTACAAATGGCATCAGTAGCTCTCCTAGTATGATGTAGTTCGGGACAAACCAAGCCGAAGTTGGTTGACATGTAACACCCTGTGATGGCAGGGAGTGATCATCGATGCAAGAAGGCACAGCAATAAGCGGCTCTTGTCAGGCTTATAAGCAAAAGGGTATATGATAAACCGATTATATACCAAAATGAAAGGATCCTGAGGCTGTATAGGTATGGGACTATACATTTGAGGATGGCTTATATGAATTAATTGGTACATGCCAACAAAGATGCATTTTCTTTTTCAGTAGCCAATTACTAAAAACTCCACATTAAGGGTGCTTGACTTGGAGAAATTTTGGAATGGGTGACCTCCTGGAAGTTTTTGAGGAAGTATGTGAGTGAGATGTTACACAATTATCAGGCCCTCATCAAAGGCAACAAGCCTCTCTTACATATAGCTCAGAAGCATGGCTGACAACGAATGATGAAATGATGGATTAGATGCAGGAGATAAGGAAGGAAAATGCCAAGTCTAGAGAAGAGATAACTCAATTGAAGAATAATCAAAGTCAACAAAATTCAGTTTCACAGCTTAAACTCTGCCAAACCTAAGGGGAAATATCAATGCAATTACCTTGAGGTCTGGTATAAAAATTCCAGAGGTAACTAAGCCTAAAGGATGTGAAGGAAAGAAGAAAAATGGACCCGGGAGGATTCTGTTCGCTGTAGTGCTTAGTTAGCACTTGCAACACTTACCCAAACCCAATGCTATATCGAAGGATGAAATTCTAGAAGAGAATGACACTCCTGACCACTCAGCACTCCAGAAGCTACCAACCACCAAAATTCCACTCCTCCATTACCTTTTCCCAGAGAATAAAGCCTAAGAAAGCAGCCACAATAGAACTTGATCCAAAATTGCTAAAACCAAGATTGTTGTGTATCCTGGCACACTTACATTGGAGTGTTGTGATATGAAGGTAACATTTAATCTTGCTCATGCTATTAAATACCCTCTTGAGGATCATTTCGTCTTTGCCATTGATGTTTTAGATGAAGTCTGTGATGACTATTTTGATTCAACATATGATGTATTAAATGAGTTAGTGGACCATGAGTATGAGTGCCCAAATTATGAAGGGAAGGATAGTTTGTGCAAGGAATATGCTAAGATGGATACTCTATTAATTAATGATGAGATTTTGGAACCGTTTCCACTTACACATCCTTCACAAATCCTGCCCATCATTTTCACCTGCCACGGATATGATGCACTTGTTCTTAGAAATGCTGAATTCACAAGATTGAAAGCTACTATCGACTTTTGCAAGTGCTCAACCAATGCTGCAACGCTCACTGAATGCTAAAGGAAGACTTGAAGCCCCTTCCTCATCTTAAATATGCCTTCTTAGGGAGGGTACTGAATTGCCTTTTCATTGCCAGTGACCTCTCTCAAGAAGAGAGCAAACTTTGACATGTTTTGAGAGGTCATAAGAAGACAATTGGTTGAACCCTAGCAGACATCACTAGCATGAGCCCCTCCATTTAGGAGCATCACATATTCTTATAAGAGGGTGTAAGACTGGTGAAACAACGCCAAAGACGACTAAACCCCTTGATCATGGATGTAGTTAAAAAGAAGGTGGTTAAGCTTTGGCTGTAGGAATTATCTACCCAATTTCTGAAGTTCGTGGCTTAGTTTGGTCTAGGTTGTCCCTAAGAAATTTGGTATCATTGTAGTGCAAAATGAGCAAAATGAGTTGGTACCCACAAGAGTCCAAAACGTTGGAGAGATGTATTGACTACCACAGGCTAAACCAAGCCACTGGAAGGACCACTTCCCACTACCTTCCATTGATTAGATGTTGGAATGGCTTGCAGGTCAGTCACACTCCTGCTTCTTGTATGGATTCTCTGGGTATTTCTAGATCCCTATTGTTCCGAGTATAAGAGAAGACTACTTTCACATGCCCTTTTGGCACATATGCTTATAGACGCATGCCCTTTGGTTGTGCAATGCACTAGGTACCTTTCAGAGGTATATGGTAAGTATCTTTCTGATTTTATTGATGACTGTAAGGAGGTGTTTATGGATGATTTTAGTTTTTGGTTTCTCTTTTAATGCAAGCCTTAGTAGTTTGGAAAAGGTTTTGAGCAAATGTATTTCCACTAACCTGGTTCTAAATTTTGAAAAATACCATTTCATGGTAAAATAAGGTATGATGTTAGATAAGGCTAAGATAGATGTAATTACTTCTTTGCCTTACCCGCATGCGTGTGGGAGGTGCGTTCCTTTCTTGGGCATACAAGATTTTATAGGTGCTTCATCAACGATTTTAGCAAGATGGCACAACCCATGAACAAGCTCTTGAAAAAGGAGGTGGAGTTCTTTTTATGAGGATTGCAAGAAGGCATGTGACAGCTTGAAGAAGCACTTAACCTCAACTTTAATCATCTAGCCCCTTGACTAGTCCCTACCATTTGAGTTGATGTGTGATGCTTCCAACCATGTGGTGGGGGCAGTTTGGGGCAAAATGAAGCGCCTCTTATAATTTATTATGCTTCCCGAACCTTCGATGCTGCATAGTCAAATTACACCACCAGAAAAGGAGCTTTTAGAAATTGTTTTTCTTTGGATAAATTCAGGTCATATTTGCTCAATTCCAACGTAGTAGTATATTCTGACCATGTGGCTCTAAGGTATCTGCTAAAAAGTTTGAACTTCAAGATGTTCACAACGTCCTGTAAAAATTTCAAGTCAAAAATCAATCATTTGATATAGCCACAAAATTATACAAATTCATGCTTTAGAAATTACTGTTCATTTTGAAATTCTAACCTTCTCGGTTTCTGAATTTTTAAAAATAGAAAAAGTTATCAAGACATCTCAAGAAAAATACTGAAGATACCCCATATGTTACCTTCATCATATAAAAATTTTAGCTCATAATATTGTCTCCATCTATGTGAATAAAATCATATAACTGAGTTGTTTGCATAAATCTGAGAATTCCAGCAACACAACATATAATTTCCTTTGATATTTTAAGCGTAATCATTCATCAAAACTCAAGCTTTCTTAACAAAAATCAAAGAATAAGATAAGATAAATAAGTTTAAACATAAACCCCTACTAAAAGATGGTTTTTACTAGAGATCCAGGCAGCCACAAACTCCTTGAAGTTTAATCTCCCAAGTAAGGAAGCAAGAGCTCTTTCTTTCCTTTGACCACGAATTTGATTTGCTCTAGAACAGGTAGGAGGAGGCTTTTCTTGAAAAAATAATGGTGGATTTGTGTTTTTTAGGTGGAAAAGCTATGGAAAAGTGTATTTATTTGTTGGATTTAGTGGAGAATTGAAGGAGTTATGGGGTGGAAATGGTGGAGGAAGATAGTGATGATGGAGGATGAAGATGAGAGAGTTTGGTGGAGTTTTTTGAAGAATAAAATGTGATTGTGTGTGAATAGGGTAGTTGGAGGCTACATCTAATGATGGAGGGTAAGTGGTTGAGTTATTTTTTTTTAATTATTTGTGAGGTGATTGGATTAGATATTTTATGAATTAGGTAAAGAGTTAGGTAGATTAGGTAAAAAATGTATATATAAAAAATAAGTGTAGTGATTTGTGATATTATCAAATCTCTTTGTAATTATGCCACTACACTTCTAACTAGTGGTAATTAGATAATTAATAACTCTTTAGATATTCATGAACAATTAAATGCACGTTATTTGCTTAATTATTTTGATTAGGCTTAATTAGCACTGTTTGGGACAAAATGATAATTTTACATAAAAAATTTTCCGGGACTCACTCAAACATCAAATATCCCCTCAATTTAAGATATCAAATTCCCGACTAGTGGTAAAGTTAGTCGTCATTTAATCTCACGTTAAATTACCTCAGGGGCATTTTGGTCATTTCACGAGAAAACTTAGGAATTGAAATTTCCACAATGATTGCTATCTAAAACACATATAGTCCCCTTCAAACATTACACTAAACCTTTGAGGATGGTCAAACTGATTTCCTCGATTCTGTGCCAGAAATTACCTTAGGGGCATTTTGGTCATTTTGCATAGAAGGAAAAATGGACATTACACATTTACAAATTTTAAATGTGTTTATATCAATTCATCTCCCATGATTACCATATTAATGTGGCTGGTTACATTTTTCATGCTTTTTTTTTCATCTTATTAGTGGGTTATAAAAGTGTTTTACAAATAAAATTAGTAAAAATTATAATATTAAATGCATGTAACATAAAATGATAAACTCTCAATGGCATTCAATCTTCCGTTATAAGGAATATCATCATAATATATTAGTATCAATGGATAAAATGCAGCAACTTAGACACGCTTACATTTTTAATAATTCCAGTTAATTATAAAAGATTTATTTACTATTAATTATGACTCAATTATTATCACTATTTTTTAGTGTAATTATCACTATAAAAATATAGCTAAATTTAGTAATTTTTATTATAGTGTCGTGCTTAATTTTTCCTTGATAACTCATCAACTATACTTTTAATTCTATAGTAAAAAATAAAATAAGACAATTTAATTAACCAATGGAATACACACACACACACACATATATAAAACATTAGATTAAAATATGTGTCTCAAAATTTTTATAAAATAAAAAATTTGTGTGAGGTGAAAAAATTCTAAAATCATCAAAATATGCAAATATAAATGTTTTTTTCATTATTATGTCTTATTAAGAAGATATTTTCTTTCCTCTTTTATTTATTTATTTTTTGTTCCTATCATATTTGCTTCATAAAACATACAATAAAATAAAAACACAGAAAAAAAAAGGCATCCTTGATTAGGGTAGTCATGGTTTTGATTCAGAAAGGTAGCTAGCTTTCTCTTTGCATATCACCTTCAAATGGCCAATATCTTATGAAATAAAATAATTTTAGAATGAAAAAACTACAAAAGCAAGTAAAGAAAGAGAAAAACTATGTACCTTTACATTTAGATTGTTTTCTTCAATGATATTCAAAAGTGATTTAGCTAAACGTTTGGTGTTATCCAAGTGGCCTCAATGAACTCAAGAGGGGGGTAAATTGAGTTCTCAAACTTTTCCTTAAAAACCACACTCTAATTCCTTTTTCAATAAAATATAAGAAATTGGATTGAAAACCTAATTTAATAGATGGGAATGCAAGAGATATAAAGATCTAATTATATAAATTAACAAGATATTGAAAAGTAAACTTGCAATAAACTTAGAGATAACGAAAAGAGAATGCAAACTCGATTTATACTGGTTCGGTCACCTCTTGTGGCCTACATCCAGTTCTCTCAAGCAACCCACTTGAGAGTTCCACTAACTTTGAATTCTTTAAACAGAAGAGCACTCTTACACCTTGGGATCCCTCACCCTTGTGTTTGAGTCGCTAAGAACCTCACCCTTATTTTACAAAGGGATTCCTCATTCTTATTCTTACAAAGGGATACCTCACCCTTTTCACAAATTTGATAATAGAATACAGGAATTCACTCTCTAAATAGAGGAAATATGACAAATTGAAGTCCTATAAGGTTTTCTCAATAATAAGAGAATTTGGCCAAGAATAGAACAAAATGATAATGATTGTTAAAAGGATCTTTGCAACAAGTTTTCTGTGTATTAACATGTGTTAAAGAGAGGTATTTATAGAAAATAATTCGTGTAGACCATTAGGGATTGATCCCAAAAGATGTATCTCTTCAAAACACACCTCTTTGCACATTTCTGGGTCATGTAATCAATTACATGAACTAGTAATCGGTTACATAGTTTAAAATTTTAAAACTGGCAACGGTCAAGTTCCTGGTAATCGATTACATGATTTGTGTAATTGATTACATGCTGTGAAATTTCAAATCTGGGCATATGACAACTTGATAATCGATTACTTTATATGGTAATCAATTACAATGATTCTGGAAATTGAAAACTTAAAGGTTTAACACACTTTTTCATTCTAAAAACATTTTTAAACATCCTTCAAACATATCCCTTCAAATCATACTTATATTTTCACAAATCAAAATAAATTCTTTCAAATCAAATTTTCTTTAGATTAAAACTTGATTAACTTAAAATTGGCCAAATAAACTTACTAAATAAAAACCTTTTGACAAAGTGATCTAAGTCCTAACTTTTCTAACCATGACTTGATCATTTGTCTTGTTCATCTTCACGAAATTCCATGCTCTTGTGCTTCCACCCTTTTTGTCATTTGATTTTTGGCATCATCAAAACCTACAACATAAATTCACATTCTCCCCTTTTTGATGATGACAACCATCTTGGGTGAGGAGCAATAATAGATATGACAGAATATGCATATTGCGTTCACTCCCCTAAGAGTATGCATGGATTTTCAAAAACAATAATAGATATGCGCATGCTCTCCTTAATCATTGAATATATATCATCACCACATTTCACATGCTTCCCCTTAATCATGGAATATATATCCTCACCACATTTCTCTCCCCTTTGGCATTATTAAAAAGAAATAAAACCTCTCAACCAAGGGAAAATATACCAAAACCAAAGGTTCAAATCCAAGACCACAAAATATATTCCAAGATTATATACCAAAGCATTATAGAAGTCATGAGTTATGATATAAGGTCACCATAAGTCAAAAGTTACAAGTCCAACTACTAACTATAGGTCATTACCAAGAGTCAGTAAGAGATGGAATCCAAGCAAAGTCCAAAAAGAAGACACATACAAAATAACAAAGTCCAAAACCTAAAGCAAAGTCCATAAACAAAACAAACTAAAGCTATGGCGCATCATTAACAACAGAATCATCGTGTATACCCAGGTGATGATGAATAGATCTCATATCCCCTTGAGGTGAGCCATGCGAGAATCAAGAGAGTCGAACCTTTCTAACATAAACATGAAGACCACACAACTCAGAGAGGAGTTCGAACATGGAGGAAGAAGATGTGTTCGAAGCCAAAGTACGCGGAGGGGATGGAGTGCGTTCCACTTGATCTTCAGTTTGATAGTCCTTCTTGCGAACCCATTGATCAAGATGATTCTTTTTATACCCAAAAGAAGAAATTGCACCAGCACCAATAGCATAAGAATGTTGAACTATGACAAAATGCTCATCAGACAATGGAACATCAAAGTACTCCATAAACATCATAATCAAGTGAGCATACAGAAGCGGCGCATTTGCCTTGAAGGCTTTTTGCATACGAGATCGCACTAGATGAGCCCAGTTGATTTGATGACCAGTTAACAAAGCCCATATCAATATGATATCCTCTTCCGTTAGCTGTGCAAGATTTATGAGCTGAGGATGAAAGATGCGAGAGATAATATAGTGCATAATACGACATTCAAAATTAAGTAATCCTGCAAGTAATCAACCAGATATATTAACCCCTTCATTACAAATCATTCGACGGGTATCATGATTGGAGTAATCCTCCTTCCAATCATTAACAATATGGCCCTCAAATTGTTCACCGTTAGAACTCAAATTAGTTATGTTATAGAATAGATCTTGATCAATGACAATAGGAACTTTCTTAACTTTAGAATAGATACACTCGTCCTGAATTTCCAAATCACAATAAAATAAATGAACTAAATCTGGAAAATTCCTTTTTCTTATAGTCATTAACTCCAACAAGTCATAATTTTGGAACACTTGATAGCAATCAAAATTTTCAGTCTCAAAGAACTCCTTATCTAAGTATTTAGGATCTATGATGTCTTTAGATTGGAAGGATTCAAAATACCTCTCTTGTTGAGCCAAATTAGAGAAATATGATGAAATCCTTGAGGAGGAGAAAGAGGGGGTTGGGTCTGCGATTGAGAGAGGCTGTGGTGGTGGACGATGGCGGTGAGATAGAAGCGAGAGAGTCAGACTCCTAGTTCCGATAGGTTGCGCGGTGGCGGTGGTGGAGGGTTTCTTCCTCTTCGTCGCCGCCCTGAGGATTCAGCCATTGGGAGGAGTGTTAGGGAAATCTATTCGGTTAGATTTGGAGAGGAAGAAGAGATGAGAGATTAGAAAGTTGTTTGGATGAATTTGGTTGAGAAAAGGATGAGAAATGAAGAGAAAAGGTAGAGAGAGAAGAGACGTTAGAGAGAGAGAGGCTGTGTTCTTCAAATGGAGGAGAGAATTGGTTCACTTAAAAAAGCCCCTGGTAATCAATTACATACATGTGTAATCGATTACATTGAGCCTAGAAAGGGGCTCAATGTTGCACGCTCCTGGTAATCGATTACTTACCCATGGAATTGATTACAAACCTTTTTTTTATTTTTTTAACAAATAAACAAACAACACAAAACAATTGACGCAAATAAAATCAATAAAAAAAATCCACTAAAACAAAATAATGAAGCAATAAAAACTAACATTTAAACAAAGAGAATATATAACAATAAACAAAATCATATGATATCAAAAAAAATATCATACAACACAAACAAACGGTCAAACAAACATACAAATACCAGGAATAATGACTAATTATATACTTGAGAAATCAATTATTCCTAGTTCTCTTCTTATATAGAAGAAACTTTCCTTGGACAAGGATTTTGTGAATATATCTGCTAGTTGTTTATCCGTTTCCACAAATTCTAAAACACAATCACCTTTTTGCACATGATCTCTTAAGAAATGATGTCTAATTTCAATATGCTTAGCTCTAGAGTGCAAAATGGGATTTTTGGATAAATTAATTGCACTTGTGTTATCACATCTTATAGGAATATGGTCAAGTACTAAGTCATAGTCTAAAATTTATTGTTTCATCCAAAGGATTTGAGCACAACAACTTCCTGCTCAACATATTCGCTTTAGTATGGATAATGCCACACTATTTTGTTTCTTACTATGCCAAGAAACTAATGCAGATCCAATCAAGTGACATGTTCCACTAGTACTTTTCCTATCGGTTTTGCACCCAGCAAAATCAGAATCAGAATATCCAATTAAACTGCATGAGGTGCCCTTAGGATACCATAAACCTATATTTATAGTGCCAATTAAATATCTCATAATCCTTTTGACAGCACTAAGATGTGATTTTTTAGGATTAGCCTTATATCTAGCACATAAACAAACACTAAACATTATATCAGGCCTACTAGATAAATAAATGAAGGATCCAATCATACCTCTTTTTTTTTTATGTCAAAAACTTGCCTCCTTCATCTTTATCCAAGCAACAAGTAGTGCTCATGGGAGTAGCAATTTCCTTTGCATTTTCCATTCCAAACCTTTTGAGCAACTCCTTGCAATATTTTGATTGATTGATGAATATGCCATCTTTGGCTTGCTTGATTTGGAGTCCAAGAAAGAAATTTAATTCACCCATCATTGACATCTCAACTCACTTTGTATGATTTTAGAAAAATCCTTGCACAAAGATTCATTAGTGGCACCAAAAATAATATCATCTACATATATTTGTACCAAGAGTATATTAAGCTCCTTTCTTTTAATGAAGAGTGTAGTGTCAACTTTTCCTCTTGAAAAATCTTTTTCTAATAGAAATTTACTCAACCTTTCATACCAAGCCCTAGGGGCTTGCTTTAAACCATATAAAGACTTTTTCAATTTGAAAACATGGTTGGTTAAATCAAAACTTTCAAAACCCGGAGGTTGATCAACATACACTTCTTCTTGAATAAGACCATTTAGAAATGCACTTTTAACATCCATTTGGTAAAATTTAAAATCCATAATAGATGCAAAAGCAAGTAGCATTCTAATTGCTTCTAATCTAGCTACAAAAGCATATGTTTCTTCATAATCAATACCTTCTTCTTAGTTATATCTTTTAGCCACTAATCTTGCTTTGTTTCTTACTATGACACCATTTTCATCTAATTTGTTCCTAAAAACCCATTTAGTGCCAATAATTGGATAATTATTGGGTCTAGGAACTAGTTCCCAAACTTGGTTTCTTTCAAATTGATTTAATTCATCTTGCATAGCAATAATCCAATATTCATCAATAATGGCTTCATGAATGGTCTTAGGTTCAATTTGAGAAACAAATGCCATATGATTACATGCATCTTTAAGAGAGTTTCGAGTTGTTACCCCTTTTGATATATCACCTATAATGTTGTCAAGAGGATGATTTTTTAAAACTCTCCACTCCTTTGGAAGATCACTTGTCTTTGATTCCTCTTGAAATGGAGTCTCCTCCTTGATTTCCTCTTCCTTGAGCTCTAACTCTTTTCCTTGAATATGAGTATTTTCCAAAGCCTCTACAAGATCATTGTAACGCCCCGATTTTGTGATTGAGTACAAAATGACCAAAATGCCCTAGGTCATTTTCCAAATTTAAGGAAGCCGAACAGCGGTCTCGAATGGGTTAACTCAATGTTTGAAGGGGATTATGTTTGTAAGGTTGAGATTGAGGTGAAAATCTCGTTTTAACTTCCGTGAATGACCGAAATACCCCTGTGTTCTACGCGGGTAAAAGGTGCCGTTTGAGCCCGAACTTTTCCAGGAAGTTTGGAATGATGTTTATAAGTGGGTTTTGATGTTTGGTTGGGCCGGGTCCGGAGTTTAGTGCGAAATTACCATTTTGTCCTAGAACAGTGTACAGTGCGCCTAATGACGTAATTAGTTGAACCTAAGCAATATTAGGCTCTAATCGAAGATTAATTTATTTTGAGAATTAATCTAGAGTCAAAATGATTTATCAAGGTTGGTTAGAAACTAAAATTGCTTAGTCAAGTTCTAATTACATTCTTTAATTCAAGATGTCTAATCAAAAAGTAATGAATAGTGTTTTTCTCCTCCAATTTCCTTAAATCAAGGAAATTTGTCTACCACCTTTTTGACCAAAAGAATTATTTTAAATTGTTAATCTAGTTAGAATTTTCCCCCAAAAGCCACAAATTTTGAGTTCAAATTTCATCCAAAAAGGCTATGCAAAAGTTAGGATTTGACTACACCTAAGCTAGCACTTTAACCAAGCTTCCAAAACAAGCTTTGGAAGATATTTTCCTTCCCTCCAAGGCCAATGAATTTCGGCCAGCCCTCCCCTTAAATTAGCCACAACATTTCATTCTTTATAAATAAAACACATTGGAAAGCTTGGCCATTTTTTTTAGATCATTTGCTAAGTTGTGCATTCTTGCAATTTCTCTTGTTTTCTCTCATTTTCTCTCCTTCTAAGTTCTTTTTCCTCCTCCCTCAAAGAAAGCTTTCCACCACCACAAACCACCATAAACCACCTTGAACCACCACCCCCTCACCTCAAACCACCTCTCAAACACTCAATCTTTCCATTTCTAAGCTTATTTCCTCAAGGAAAAATCCTTTCCCTTGGTTTTTCCTCTTGGCCGTACCTATATCCCCAACAAAGAGAAGATTTTGTCTTCTCATTTCCTTCAAAGAATCAAGCTTTCTTTCTTCTCTTTCAAGGTTTCATTTGGTAGGGGTTTTCTTTCAAGTTTTCTTTACTTTCTTTGAGAAAAGTTTCTAGTTTTCTCTTGTTCTCATACTCTTTTTCTTCCTCTTTGTATTTTCGGCCATGAGGCCATTTTACAAACCAATCTTTAGCTTGATGATGAGGTCTCATGGAGATAGTTTGGTGTTTACCATGAGAGAAACCTCTAAAGCTTGGATCTTGGTCTAGGACCATATACAAACTCGGTTTTTCCTTTTCTTTGCAAGTTCAAAGTTTTGGTTTTTCATTTCCTTTCCTTTATGATTCCGGTTCCTCCTTGGTTTTTCCTAGTTCAAAGTTTTGGCCTTCATTCCTCTAAGGTTTCGGTTTTTCCTTTTTGCCTTGTCCAAGCTTTGGTTTTTATTTCTTTTTCTTCAATGGTTTCGGTTTTTCCTTTCCTCTCTTGAACAAAGTTTGCTAAAAATGTTAAGGTAGCCCTTTTATGTTTGTTTGAAAGGTTGTCTCTTGAAAAATCATTTCCTTGAGCTTGATGATGGTGTTCGAAGAACATAAGACTTCCTTGGTGTCTTGATGCTAAGAACTCTAAAGCTCACTTTATGATACATAATGGGTTGAGGTTTTTATGTTCCTTTAAAGTCTTGTAAGAGCTCTAGTTAAGATTAAAAAGGAGTTGCATTCATGTTTACTTTTATGCTTTGCATAGCATGTTTATTTTCAAGCTATCACTAAGCAACTTAAAGATTAAAACAAGAATGTGCATCATCACTTAATAAATCTCAAAGCCTACCTATTTCAACCTTAAAGTTGATTGTTGATTTGGGGTAAACACCCAAGAGGCCTAGAGCACTAAAATAAAGAATTGAACCTTGCATTCATGTTTACTTTCTTGTCTAGCATGTTTATATTTTATGTCATCACTTAAACTCTAAAGATAATAAATGAGTGCACCTCATATTTATTTTATGCTCTCACTTTATTTTCTAAAAGAAGAGTAAAATGAGTTGCATAACATGTTTAAATTTATGTCACCACCTAAATGGTCTAGAGCTCAAAGACTTGCCCAAGTATCCTATGTAAAGTTTCTAAGAAAATGTGATTTTCTTTCCTCCTAGGAGCCTTTCAGCCTTGTGGTGATGAGGATGGACTTGGTGTGAGTTCGTCTAATCACAAGTGTTCATAGCTCATGTTTTGGTAATTTTTCTAAGCTTAGGAGTACCTAAGGAACATTATGAATGAGATTATATGTTTTAAATCTATTTTATGAGAAAATTAATTTAGCTACTACCCTCATGTATATTTACATGATTTTAATGAGATAAATTGGTTTCTAAAGGAGTTTTGAGGTTCTAAAATTATTCCAAGAGAAAACTAGCAACTTGTATGCTTTTTAATTCATGAAATTGTGTGACTTATGGGCTTTACTTTTCAGTTCTGCCCTCTCATGTTTGGCCACTGTATTAAATCTGTTTTATGGTGTTAAAATGTGTAAAATTATGTTTGAGTGAAGCAAGGAACGTTTTAGAGGAGTTGGATAAGTATAAGTAACAATAAAGGACTTAGAATGAGAATTTTAGAACCCTTTAAATGCACAATTTATGCATTCTGTTCCAGCAAGTTTAAAATTAAGGAAAATGGTTTATAATTAGTGGATATGTGTAAGAACCTCTCATAATTGGTTTAGGAATTAATTATAAAGCCGTAGGCGAAGACGGATCTAGAAGGGTCAAAAATGGAGATTTTAGAGCCCCGTAAGCATGTGATATTTTCTGCCCTTAAGTATAAGGTGCTGTTTGGATTTTTAGTAAACATAAAACTTAGTAAGAATTATAGGTAATGAACCCCTAGTTGAGATAAAAATGTAATACGGACATTAGAATATTTGGAACTCAAGGTTAAGACCCGCAAGGGGCAAAGCATAAGATATCGTAAGATAAGGAGATGTGATGTGAGAATGAGATCGAGTGAGCGTTGTCTTTATGTATGTGAATGTTTTAAATACCTTGGGCATGAGAATGTATGGATGGGTGGCATGTTGCTATGATGATGTGGTACGCTATGTTTACAATGCATGAGAACATGAGATAATAATATATGATATGTCATACAAGGTTCGATGGTTGCATGCTCATGTTGTATTCATACAAGATATGATAAAGAGGAAATGATCCCATTATGACTTCCCGAGTTAAGGGTTATACGGGGTGATCCAGGAAAAGAGAAATGATATGATAAGAGAAAAAGATATGGTTCCCCCTTTTTTCCCGTGTAAATCTAGCGACGGCTAGTTAGGATGAGCTCATTCCTAGGCGATAGGTGATTAGGAGTTTTGGTGACCATGTTAAAATCACTGGGGCCGCATGTTGGGTGGATTTTGGCGACCATGATGAGGGTGGAAAAAGGAACAAAGTTATAAAAGGAACAAAGTTATAAAAGGAACAAGTTATGAAAGGAACACCAAGAGTAACGTAAAAGACATACATGCATACGTTTCATGATTTCTTGGGTTATATGTGTAATTTACTCATGTCGATTATATGTGAAGTATTGCCATGCATACATAAGATATGCTGCATTCATAACATTAAGACCATGCGAAAAGGAACCCACTTCGGATAATAAGATTTGAGAATAAAAATTGAATTTATGCAAGTACACCTCTTTCATAATGAAACCCAAGTGGCTTGGGACGACGACGATGACACTTGTGTTAGAGTCGGGAGCCCTACGAGGAACTTGTATAAGTCTTCTCACCCTTTTTGTTTTCCTCCCGTGTCGTCTCCAGACGAGAATGATGCGGATTGATCGTGAGCTACCTTGAGGCACGGGCGTAGGACTCACGTCGTCGAGTTGGATCAGTGGGCGAGCGGAAGCGTGAAGATTAGCCTAGCTCGTTTAGGTTACGTTTTGCATTAGTTCAAGTCGTTGATGTATTTGGTACCCTAGGTGTCCTTATAGTTCTAAGGGCATCGATGCTATGTTATGTCTATGATATGATACTATAATATATGCTGTGACTTTCCTATGATTTATTCGTGAATGACATGATGATGTATATTTGATTGCTATGTGTTATGTACGATAATCGTTATATATGCGTACGCGGCTCGCATTTTCAAGTTTTAAGTTCAAAAAGAAAAATTTAGTCGTATTTTTTTTAGTACTCGTATTTTAAAGAAAGCCATGTCAAGATCTGAAACAAGGAGTAGCAACTAACAATTAACCGAAATGCAACTCGAGTGTATGAGGTTAAGAGTTAGGGTGTTACAATCATCAATAATTTTCTTTCTCGGCCTAGGAGGTTAGTCTCATCAAAAGCAATATAAATGGACTCTTCTACACTCATAGTTCTTTTATTATAAATTCTAAATGCTTTACTATGTAAAAAGTAACCAAGAAATATTCCTTCATTAGATTTAGCATCAAATTTGCCTAAGTTATCCTTACCATTATTCAAGATAAAACATTTACATCCAAAGATATGAAAGTGAGAAATATTGGGTTTTCTCCCTTTGTATATTTCATAGGGGGTTTTCTTTAAAATTGGCCTTATCAAGGCTCTATTCATAATGTAACAAGCAGGATTTACCTATCCGCCTAGAAATATTTAGGGAGATTTGAGTCATTGAGCATAGTTCTTGCTATTTCTTCTAAAGACCAATTTTTCCTCTCAACAACTCCATTTTGCTGTGGAGTTCTTAGGGTAGAAAAGTTATGCTCAATTCCATGTTCATCACAAAAATTTTCAAAAGATACATTTTCAAATTCTCCACCATGATCACTTCTTATGGATGCAATGTTAAGACTTTTCTCATTTTGAATAACTTTTGCAAGTTTTTGGAATGCACGAAATGCATCACTCTTATGAGCAAGAAATAAAGTCCATGTATACCTAGAATAATCATCCACAATCACTAGTGCATAGTAATTTCCTCCAAAACTCATAGTTCTTGATGGACCAAAAAGATCCATGTGCAAAAGTTGTAAAGGTCTGGTTGTTGAGATGACATTTTTAGATTTAAAAGAGACCCTTACTTGTTTTCCCTTTTGACATGCATCACAAAGTTTATCTTTCTCAAATTTGAGTTTTGGTAGACCAATTACTAAATCTTTTGAAACCAACTTATTTAAGTGATCCATGTGAATGTGTGCAATTCTTTTATGCCATAACCATGAATCATCTTCCTTACTCATCAGACATTGTTTATGATTTGAAGGAATATTTTCTAGGTTTATCATATACACATGTTTATTCTATATCCTATAAACTTTACTTGTCTATCCTTTTTACTTTCAATAAAGCAATAAAGTGAATCAAATAATACCCAATATCCTTTATCACATAATTGACTAACACTTAATAAACTATGTTTAAGACCATCAACAAGTAAAACATTTTCTATAGGGGTAGAGGATCTTTATGACTTTGCCAACTCCAAGAATTTTTCCTTTATTGTTGTCTCCATATGTTACATGTCCACTTTTCTTGGGAGTAATGTGTGTAAACTTTGATGCATCTCCCGTCATGTGCTTGGAGCAACCACTATCAATATACCAACCCATCTTCAAACATTCCTACATCACAATTTCACAATTTTGATTTAGGTACCCAAATTTTCTTAGGTCCTTGAGTGTTAGAGTTGGGCAATGTGCCCTTTGGAACCCACATCATTTTTCCTACTATATGTCCATTCTTTCTAATATAACATGTTGATGCACTATGACCTTTCTTACCACAATAGAAACATGTTAGGAATGGAGAACTAGTCATTCCAGAAGATACAAAGAAGTTTTTATAAAACTTTTATTGGCCCTTTGGATTGTATCCTAATCCGGCCTTACCAAAAACACATATTTGTTTACCTAATAAAATATCTAAATTATTTTTCCCAAAGGTAAACTTTGCAAGAGTGTTTTTCAAATCAAACTTGTTGCATGATGAGCATGAGTAAGATTTAATAGCATTTTTATACACTAAGCATTTTGATGAGTTTGCATCAATTAATCCTAAAGTCTCATTTTCAAGTTTGAGTTCAAGTTTTTTGAAATTTCTTTTTTAAGGTTGAAATGACTTCTTAGAGGATGAAATCAATTTTGCAAGTTTAATATATTCTTTATGCAAATCATTAAATGCTTCGTTCATCAAATGAAGGAGATAATTCAAGGTTAGAGGACATTACCTCTTCATTACTTTCACAATCTTTAGCCATGAAACTTAGATTTGCAACTTCATTTTCAGAGTCACTTGATGAGTCCACGTCATTCTCCTCCCATGTTATGTATGTTTTCTTTCTTTTCTTGTCTTTCAAAGGTTTCTTTATAATTTTCTCCATCCTTTGTAGACAGGGCATTCCATTTTCATGTGTCTCGGTTGATCACATTCATAGCATCTTGGGATTGGGGAGGATTCTTCGCCCTTTTTGAAATTCTTCTTAGGGATGAAATTTGATTTTCTTTGATTCCCCTTTTCCTTAGAAACCTGCCAAACCTTTTTACAAAAAGAATAAAAATTTCATCATTTTCATCCATACCTTCTTGTTTATCATTCTCTTTTTCATCACTTTCTTCATGTGCAGAAGATGAGACTTTGAGCGCAATTCCTTTCTTCTTTTTGTCATTCTCTTCATGTTGATTGAGTCTTGTAAGTTCCAACTCATGTTCTTAAAGTTTCCCAAAGAGAGTGGCAAGAGACATAGTGGCCAAATCCTTTGATTCTGCAATAGCCGTCACTTTTGGTTGACATTGCCTATTCAAACATCTCAATACTTTGTTAATAAGATCCTCATTTGGAAATGTTTTTCCTAATGAGGCAAGATTATTAACAATATGAGTAAATCTCTTTTGCATGTCTTGAATGCTTTCATTTTGATTCATTCTAAAGAGTTCATACTCATGTGTGAGAGTGTTTATTCTAGATCTCTTGACTTCACTAGTGCCTTCATGAGTGACTTCTAATGTGTCCCACATTTCTTTTGCACTTTTACAATTTGACACTCTAAAGTACTCATCAATCCCTAAAGTTGAAGTGATTATTTTCTTGGCTTTCAAGTTATATTGAACTTTCCTTTTATCTTCATCACTCTATTCATTTATAAGTTTTTCAATCTTCTTATCTCCCATTATTTTTGTGGGAATGAAAGGACCATTTTCTACTACATTCCATACATATAAATCTATGGCTTCTATAAAGATTTGCATGAGAGTTTTCCAATAATGGTAACCATCACCATTAAATATAGGAGGCCTATTGATATAGTTTCCTTCAAGAAAGAAAGAGTTTGATGAGGCCATTACAATTCTTGAAGCATTTAAGCCTTATACAAGAATTAGCTCTGGTACCACTTGTTATCCAAGCGGCCTCAATGAACTCAAGAGGGGTGAATTGAGTTCTCAAACTTTTCCTTAAAAACCACACTCTAATTCATTTTTCAATAAAATATAAGAAATTGGATTGAAAACCTAATTTAATAGATGAGAATGCAAGAGATATAAAGATCTAATTATATAAATTAACAAGATATTGAAAAGTAAACTTGCAATAAACTTAGAGATAAGGGAAGAGAGAATGTAAACTTGGTTTATACTGGTTCAGTCACCTCTTGTGGCCTACATCTAGTTCTCTCAAGCAACCTACTTGAGAGTTCCACTAACTTTGAATTCTTTACACTAGAAGAGCACTCTTACACCTTAGGATCCCTCACCCTTGTTTGTCTCTCAAGAATCAATAGATTCCTCACTCTTGTTCTTACAAGGGATACCTCACCCTTTTCACAAACTTAATAATAGCATACAAGAATTCACTCTCTAAATAGAGGAAATATGACAAATTGAAGTCATATAAGGTTTTCTCTATAATAAGAGAATTTGTCCAAGTATAGAATAAAATGATAATGATTGTTAAAAGGATCTTTGCAACAAGTTTTCTGTGTATTAAAATGTGTTAAAGAGAGGTATTTATAGAAAATAATTCGTGTAGACCATTAGGATTTATCCCAAAAGATGTATCTCTTCAAAACACCTCTTTGCATATTTCTGGGTCATGTAATCGATTACATGAACTGGTAATCGATTACATAGTTCAAAATTTTAAAACTTGCAACGGTCAAGTTCTTGGTAATTGATTACATGATTTGTGTAATCGATTACACGCTGAAATTTCAAATCTTGGGCCTATGACAACTTAGTAATCGATTACTTTATGTGGTAATCGATTACAATGATTCCAGAAATTGAAAACTTAAAGGTTTAACACACTTTTTCATTTTAAAAACATTTTAAAACATCTTTCAAACATATCCCTTCAAATCATACTTATATTTTCACAAATCAAAACAAATTCTTCAATAACAAAATAATTAAATTTTTTCAAATCAAATTTTCTTTGGATGAAAGCTTGATTAACTTAAAATTAGCCAAATATACTTACTAAATAAAAACCTTTTGACAAAGTGATCTAAGTCCAAACTTTTCTAACCATGACTTGATCGTTTGTTTCATTCATCTTCACGAAATTCCATGCTCTTGTGCTTCTACCCTTTTTGTCATTTGATTTTTGGGATCATCAAAACCTACAACATAAATTCACATTTGGTACTCAATATATATAGACCAATAGAAAATTCTCCATTGGAATGGTGAAAATTCTGAAAAAAAAAAAGGTGAAAAACCAAATAAGAGCAAATGATGTGTATAAAAAGATATTTTTAGAATAAGGAATTCATATTTTGAAAGAGAAAAAATAAAATACACAAGCAAGCAAAGAAAAAGAAAAATTGCATACCTTATTTTACCCTTATATACAGAGCAATAGAAAATTCCCCATTGAAATGATAAAAATACTGCATGAATTTTTAAAAAATAAAATGAGACCAAATGATGTGTATTAAAAAATTATATATTTTCAGAATAAGGAATATTATTATTAAAGAATTTATATTGTCTAAGGTGGAATACAAAATAAAAATATAAAAGTGAACAAAGAAAGAGACCGTAACTAAGCACAAAAGACAAGCTATATCGAGCAAGCAACCGCAAGATCACATCATTTCCACTTAATTGACTCCACATTTGGCCATGGCATCCACATTGAAGTTAACTTCAAAAGATGCTTTAACGTTGCAATAGTAACAATATAAAGTTACAATTCATGTTTATTATATATTGGCAAGCCAAGTGGCTTGATGATTGTGACTTTTGATAATGGTATATGATAATAAATTCATTTTTTGCATCAAAATACATTGATTCAAACCGTTTCAAGTATTTAAAGGTACTCATTCAATGTTTTTAAGTATTTGACATGAGCTATTCATATTTCATTGATAAAGGAGTACTATTTCACGAAAATTTAATAGGTCAACCCATTACAATTGCTTTGCATTAATTTGACGATAAAAAACAATCCAATTATAATAAATAAATATAAAAATATTTCACTTAACTTTTATTGCAATAAATACAATATGTAGTCAATTATATATATATATATATTTTGAAAGATAGAAAATTTAAGTTCCCTTGTAAGTATTATATGAGTCAGAATTTTTAAAAAATAAAACTAAATTTATCTTTAAATCAAACAAAATATTTTATTTTTTAAATTATTTAATTGATAAAAATTTTAGATGAGACAAAATATTTTTATTTTTTAAATTATATAATTGATTAAAATTATATATATGTTATTAAAAATAGTTGGCAATTTCAAAATTATCATAATTAGTTATATAAATATAAATATAAATATAAATATAATTGTTTCTTTTTTTCTCACTATACATCCCATGCTGATTATATAGAGCGTTAGAAAAAAATCTTAACTTCAAAGTATGGTCTTAATTAGTTATATAAATATAAATATAGTTACTATTATTTTTTTTAAACTCTCACTTCTCACTTTGATTACACATAGTAATAAATATTACTTGTAGTGAATTTTACACACACACACACGCACATATATATATATATATATATATATATATATATATATATATATATATATTGATAACTGGCCATTTTCAATCATTATATGCTAATTTATTTTATTTATTGTATTAAATGTTGATTTGATGGTTAACTAATAAGGAAATATTGTTGGAGGATAAAAATTTTTGGATGCTAATTTGTACTAATTGGAGATGTTCCATTTATGATGGAATCAATCTTGATTTATTTTTATTACTATTACCAATGATTTAATCTCAATTTCTAATAAAAAATTTATAAATGTTCAAACCTCAAAAAAAAAAAAATCCTATTAAAAAATCAATTCATTATTAAAAAATTTATAAATGTTCCTATTTCTCTAATTAATTTTTTATAAAATAAAATTTGAATCATATTTCTATAAAAAAAATCCATTTGAAAATCAAATTTCTATTAAATTAAATATTTAGTATGTAATTTTTTATTAAAAAATTATAATCCTATTCCTGTAAAAACTGGCACATTTAATAATTTTTCATGGGTGAAAATCAAATAGTCTAATTGAATGATATGTCAACCATTATCCTTTTTTTGTAAAAATTAATTTTAGAATTATATATTATATTATGTATATGATATATGATAAAGAGATTTTTTTTTTTACCAAGTATTACAAAGAGAAAAATACTACTAATCCTATTTTACGATAATAAGGAGATATAGTGTCTAGCGCAGAGGTGCATACGCTAGTCTATTGTGATATATGTCAGCTATCTGAATGACTGACACGTGGGAGACCTCCTGTCACGTGGCTCTTTGCTAGAGGCCATTTCAGTCAATCTCTTAACCGCGTTGCACCTGATCGCAGGACCGGAATGGACCGGGTTTCAGATTTCTTTTCCGCGTTTGGTCCTCGAGAAAAAGTGAGAAAATAATTTTCCCATCTTTTTTCCCGAGAAAAACCCTAACCATCCGAATGAGCTGTCACAGTTGGCCTCCTTCACTCCGTTGACGCCGCCGCCGCTGCTGCGTCCCTACTCGATCAGATGCAGTCCGTTGGTCATCCATAAGATCGAGCTTTCATCAATCCGTTGTAGCTGGTAATTGCTCTGTACATTCTCTTCCCTGGATGCACCTTTTTTTTTTGTTTTCTTTCTGTAGCCGTTGAATCTTTATAATTTTTTAATTCAATAATTTTAGAATTTTGGTGATTACATTTTCTGTGTGTGTAGTCAAAATGCTCACTATTTAGTACTCACTTAATAAAATTGTAATGTGTTTCTTCGCTCCTGTTTATTAGCACTTGTGCTGTTGGTTCCTGCTTTAAGTCGTTTGTGAAGTGTAAGCGTTCAGTAACAGAATGACTGAGTATTGGTTTTGACTTTTGATTAATGTGGTGAAAGTAGAAGGAGTACCAATTTGGACAGCTTGCGGTTAGTACTTGAATTTGCATATTTGAGCAGTGCTTGCCATGTGCATAGTAAAGAAATGTTTGGCTTTAAGGAAGATTTTAGTTATGAGGTTTTTTTTTTTTTTTTCCTAGTGTTAACCAGGAGACTCGATTTTGGAAATTAAGCTTACTGTGTTTGGTGTTTGTGAAATTCTAAATTGATTTCTTGTTAATCCTAAATTTATTTGGACTTGCCTACTCATAGATGTGGCCAGTTTACTTCAATTTGCATTGAGGGGGATTGTTGACTAGCTCATTCTAATTTTTCAAATGGCAAAAAATAAATAAAAAGTAGAAAAACACTCTCTGCATTCTATGGTTATGTCTGCTGCATAATGATTCTTTCTTGTTTCCAACTGAAACAAAATTTTTATTGGGAAGCTTTTTCTGCTATCATCATATTTGTCGGAACCAATGTTGAAGTTTTGTTGTTGTCTAGTTGAAAAGGTTATGTGTTTGGAAAATTGGGTGCTGACAGTGTTTGATTATCAGAGCATTTCGACGTGCTCATTGAAGAAGCACATTGAAGTTGAAGCTCAAGCAGTTCATCTTTGATATGATTTGTAGAGCTTAGTTTGATGGCTTCTACTGAAAAGGGAGGATAACATACCCTTTAAACTAGAAAGTTCTAGACATAACTACGAACAAGGGGCCAAAAAAAAAAAAAAATCAAGCATTAAGTATGCTCCTTGTTTCTACATATCAAAGATAACAGACACTCATGAACAAACTTCAAAAAATAAAAAAATAAATAAAAATAAAATTATCTAGATGGGCCATAAACCTAACCATACCCAACGAAATGTCTTGGGGAGAAGAGGTTTTTTTAAAGCTGTGAGGTTTCTGTCCCAATTAAATGCACCAAAGGATGCATGAAATGGACACTTCCACATGAAGTGAGCATTACTTTCAACAAGAAGATTTTCTTCTGGCTGAATGGATGTTAGGCCTTATTATATTTTGAATCTTTATGTGTTTAAAAATTTTTCGTCACTACTTTAAAGCTATTTTTGTACCTTAATTTTCTAGTTTCACACTTTAAAGCAACTTTATCTAGGACCGTGGAAACAAAAGAATCATTTTCAAAATTAAAGATTTTTGTGTGCATTCTACTCAAATATACTTCTCCAGTAGTAATGCAAAACACACCTTAAAAACTATGACAACTGATAGCCAAACTGCAGTTTTGTGATTATTACTATTACATTATGAATCTACTGCTCGTTTTCTCTTCCAAACACATTTTACCTTTTTTGTCTGCAACACTTTTGTGAATTTCATTATTGATTTTTTATTTAAGTGAATGGGGATAATTTTATTAAAGCAATATTAAAGTGATATGTACTGAAATAAGATGCAGGGTGATGCCTGCATTATTATATTGAACAGTATTTTCAATTATTTATTGTCTGTATGTAGAAATGGAGCACTATGATCTGCAAAGACAAAGAAGGGATATGAAAAACAAAGGAAGAAATGTTGTGTGGTCAATTGCAATGGATAAGTGTCTGATCGAAGCTTTGGCTGTTCAGGCAAAAGGTGGAAACAAAATTGATAAATGTTTCAATGAAAGTGCCTATACCGCAGCCTGTGTAGCTGTAAACACTCAATTCAACTTGAATCTGAATAATCAGAAAGTTATCAACCGCCTAAAAACAATTAAAAAAAGGTATAAAGTAATCAAAGATATGCTAAGTCAGGATGGTTTCTGGTGGAATCCAAATGCAAGGATGATAGAGTGTGACAGTGATGAGCTTTGGAAGAAATACATCGCAGTAAGTTTATCTTTATGTCTTTCTCCCTCTTGAATGTGTATGAACGTATGCAAAAGACCTATTCTGGTGTTCTCTGATTCAATTGACAGGTACATCCTGATGCAAGAGGGTTCCGCGAAAAGCAGATTGAGATGTATGATGAACTGAAAATTGTTTGTGGAAATTATGAAGCACCGAGTCGTTGGGCTAGGATGAAGGATGGAAGCCATCCAATGGACACGAAGAATTGCGATGACTCTGCCTCCTTTGCTTCTCCCAGTTCAGAAGATATGAGTGAGACGGATGGAACTGAATCATACTCTGGGCCTCAAGAATATGGCCAGAGGCCTGATGGATTTCAAGAGCCTCCTGTGGTGCAGCCTAAAAGACAGCTTCCGAAACGGCCTCGTAGCTCAGATGCTCTTCAGGATGCATTGATGACAGTGGCGGCAAGCATCCGACGATTGGCTGATGCTATGGAGCATAGCAAATGCTCAGTTGATGCAACTGAGCTGTTAGAGGCTGTGATGGAAATAGATGGGTTGGAAGAAGGCAAACAGATGTATGCATTTGAATATTTAAATGCGGATCCTGTTAAAGCCAGAGCTTTCATGACATACAATGCTAGAATGAGAAAGATATACCTGTTTAAATTGTTTTGGTGGTGGAGATGAGGGTGACCAGTGTCTTGCAAGTTTTTGGTTTAAAGATTATGATGTGGGGACCTTCAACGGATGCTTTGATATGTCTGAGCAATTTTTGATGAATGTGTTGTAAGGTGAATATATAGATTCAAAATGCCAAGGAAAAAGAACACGTTTAGAAACATTGTCTCTTCCAAGTAAACTAGTCCATTACATGAGCGATGGACGGGATGATTATAGTGAAACATATATACTATCAAATATTAAATCCGTTTGCGTACTTTTAAAAAATTATACTTCACACATATTCATTGAAATAAAAAATTATTATATTTCTTTATATATTAATTTTGATAAATATAATGTAAAAGAATAACATTAGATAAATAATTTGTCTGATAGTATTCACATAGCTTACATATTATGAAAGAAAGAGAACGATAATGTTGAATTAACATTATGGTGATAATAAGTTATAATATCACAACATTATACTTTTATGTTCTATAAAATATCAACATATTTGATTATTAGTTAATCATATATCTAACATATTATATATATATATATATTTTATATATATATATATATAAAATATAAAGACCTTTAGACAATATGTTTAGCTAGATCGTTTAATGTTTTGTAAATGGGAATAGCCAATATAAATAGGCTACAGTGTTGTACATTGAAATAAAGATGCAATAATTGAAAATACTTAATCAATTGAATATTAATTATTTAACGTGTTATAATCAAAGTCAGTTGAAATCAACTAACGATAAATTACTAATCAGATTGAATTACTAACCGAAATTAGTGTTGATTCACAATCATTATATTTAACATTAATCCAAATCTTATGTTGGTCTTTCCAATCAGTATACGTTGATTTATGTTATTTATTAATATCAAATGTACATTGATTTTGTGGTTTTTCGGGTGCTGATTTATACTAATAAGAGATGTTCTGTTTATGACAAAATCAATCTTCATTTATATTTATTATTACTAATTATTTTATCTCAATTTTAAATTCAAAATTTACAAACGTTCAAATCTAAAAAATTAATGTATTATATTATCTAAGAAATGATTTAATTTGATTGGTAACAAAATATAACTAACTGTACTTATTACAATTATTATAATTTATACATTAGATAAATAAACAAATCAAACAAAAAAAAATCTAATTTAATTTTTCCAAAACCTATTTGGAGATAAAATCAAACATAGGTACTAAAAACAAAAACCAAATCAAATATTCTTTCAAAATTGAAAATTAAACTTTAATTAAATGATCTAATACGTTTTGAAATAATATAGAATAAAATTATTATAAATTATACATTCTCTAAATAAATAACCCAACAAAATTTGTTTAATTTTCCCAAGTAATATATCAAATATTATTACTTGAAACAAATATTTAATTTAAAAAGAAATTAGTATATCAGATTTAACCAAAACTTAGACATCATGATTGATAATAAAATTGAAATCAAGTATAATTAATCAATTATATATATGATTACAAATGACTTAATCTCAATTTTAGATTTAAAAAATAAAAAATAATTAAACCTAAAAAATATCATATCATATTGTATAAAAAATCATTTAATAAAAAATTATGAATAATTGATTATATTTATTACAATTACTATAAATGATACATTTTCTTTACAAATAACCCGAAAAAATGCTTTACTTTTTCCAAGCTCCAATTTGTTTAAAACAAATATCTAATAGAAAAGGAAATTAATATATCCGATTTAATTGAAAATCAAGAATCGTGATTGATAATAAAATTGAAATAAAGTATAATCAATCAATTACATTTATGATTACTAATGATTTAATCATGTTTTAAAATTCAAAAATTTAAAAATGATCAAATATAAAAGAAATAACATATTATATTCTTTGAAAAATGATTTGGTAAAAAATTTGTGAATAATAATTGGTAATAAAATATAATTAGTTGTATTTGTGGAAAAGTGCATCTTTCATATATCTAAAGCAATTACAGGGGCTAAGCTAAGTAGGTCAGGTATACATTTATACAATTAATCTATTCCTTAAAGAGAAAATCAACTTCTTAAATCAAATAAATTGGAGATATGATCTGCCTAATTAAAGGAAGGAATCAATCAATCTGAATTTGTACAATTGCTAAAATAAATGCAAATAGAATCCTTGATTCTAGGAATCAGCTTTTAGGTGATGATTATCAACATGGCCCCTCAATCTAGGTGGTAGATATCTATCACCCACATTGGATCTTAGATTCTCATAGCTAGGCTTTGACAGGTTTAGTTAGAATATCTACTGTTTGTTGGAATGAAGGTGTGTACTCAAGACATGCATCCCCATTGTTAAGCTTCTCCTTTATGAAATGGCAGTTAATCTCTATATGTTTGGTCCAATATAAACAGAATTCTTGGCAATACTGATGGCTGCTTTATTGTCACATAAAACCTTCATAGTATGGGTTGAGTGTATTTTAAGCTTCTTTGAGTATCTTTTGTAACCAAATCCCTTTACAAAAGAAAGGCCCATTCTCCCATATTCACACAACCAACACAACCCTCCCTCCACTTAACCCCTTTTCCTTCCCTCTCCAACCGCGGCGCCGCGCATCTCGCCATGCCCACCCCCACCTGGCCGCCGCCTCCTCCTTCTCCATCCCGTCTTCTCCATCTGCGTCCATATCCTCCTCCACTCCGCGACGCGCACTTCGCGAAGCGCCGCGCGCCCTCACCAGCCTCCACCACGTCCTCGCCCTCCCTGGTCACCCAGCCTCACAAAAGGCGTCGCTTCTATGCCGGCGAGTTCTCCGGGTCCTGCCCTTCCGCACAAACCTTCCCCTTCGCAACACCTCCACCCAGCACCCATCACCGCACACACTCCTTCGATCTCTACCGCTTGCACGACATGAATCCGAATGGTATGTTACTCTCTACCATCCCTTCCCCCTTCTCTTAGGCAGATTTTATTTTTGGGAAGTTCCTTTGTTTTCCGTCTTCTCTTTCAAAATGGTGTTTTGGGTTGTAGCTGATTAGTTCATATGGGCTAGGTTTCTAGCTTCAATCCGTTGGTGTGTTTGGGATGTAACCTCAGATTGATTCATTTTCTAAGTTTTTTTTTACTATTTTTTTGTTGAAATCTGTTATTTTTCAATCACGGATTTTATAACTATAGGTATGATTTTTGAGCTTTCGTGATTGATTTTGAAGCTGAAGTTACCCTGATCTTGCCCCTCCTGTTGATTTCAAAGATTAATTATTTTTAATATGTATTATCCTATTATCCTTGCTCTGATTGTGATAAGGACTCAATCCCCGTAATAAAGTTAAGCTTCGTGTGTTCTAAGGAATCTCATTCATGATATGAGTGGCAGTTCATTAGGGAATAATCAAATTATGCTAAACCTGTGAAATTTGGGGGAACATGGTAGTGTCTTGCTCCGCGTTGTGGTTTTATGGGAGTTGAGTTGAGTCCTTCGGAAAGTATGGGATTTGGATTTGGGGTTTATGTGGCCTTGAGCTCTTCCATATTTGATCTAATCAATAAGAATAAAGACGGTGATGGCTTGTATTGAATTGAGGCTTTACAATTTGGTTTGAGTTTCATTGTCATGTTAATATGTGTGTAAGAAATGGTTGCAAGTCTGAGGTGTATTTATGAGGCTAATCTATTTTAGAGTGAGAAAGTTAATGCTTTTTGATTACCCTCTGCAGTGATTATTTGTTCAAGCTCCTTCTTATTGGAGACTCAGGTGTTGGAAAATCATGCCTTCTTCTAGATTTCCTGAAGCTTTCTTTAACTTGAAGCATTTTTTTTAACATACTCATCACTTTGATTCTCCATTTAGGAAAAAGTGCATGCTCTAGTTGCATTTAAGTTTTGTAAACTCCTTATTAAACATTGTGTCTAATCTAAGGTCACACTTTTCCTTAAGGGGTTTGTAACACCCTAATAATTAACCTAATACACCTAGGTTGTATCTGATTAATTACTAGACTTTACTCTTTGCTTCAGTTCTTTAATCATACTTTGAAAATACTTAGTAAAATTATGAGCCATTTTTTTTAAAAAACATGATTGAAAACGTGAGTCGCGCATAACGTGAACGACTAGTGGAATATAAAAAGACATATCAGAAATTAAATACATCATATCATATTGGCTCCATCATATAACATCCATAATTACATAACACATAGATATTTTGCCTACCAATAGAGTTAGGCTAGGTGTAGGCAAACAAACAAAACATAAATAGTATATGGATGGAAAAACATCCATTAATGGCACCAACTAATAACAATCCAGAGATAGGAATAGATATAGCTCACGCTCAAAATTTAGCGATACGTTCCTCAAAGATGATAAGCTAGTTCATAAGATCACGTGCATCTACCAGGTGAGAACAACAACGGAATCACGAACATCACCATCACTTTCTGAAGATGAGATGGAAAGAAAGAAAGAGGGAGTGAGAAACTTATAAAAGAATCTCAGTAGGGTACTCACCTCATATGCATTGTGTCATCATCGTCGTCCAGGAACCTCTGGGTTATTATGAAATAGTGAGCATGCTAAGATTGATTTATTAAGTTCGAAAATATACTTTACCGAGGTTCGTCGATTTTAATCATGCGTCTTATAATGCATCATAAACTTAGCATGTCATGTTTATAATGAACTTTTCCTTTCATATATAATAACATAGTTATGCATAAAATCACATCATATTCTTCATCATCATTTCATAATACTATGCATAGCAGAACATCATATTTCTCATCATCATCTCATAAATACTATGCATAGTAGAACATCATATTCACATAATGCATTTACTTAGTTTCTTAGGTGACTTAAAGTTACTTTCATCATCATTTTCTGGGCCACCCTATACTCCACCATTTTGGGAGTAATCTAGGTTATGAGCTCATACCTTGTTAGTCGTCACTAGCACATACTTATCCCTTTTGATAAGTAAAAATTCCGTCTCTACCCTTTTGAGAGAACGGATTAGGGGGCAAGAATCACCTTTTCATCGCCTATTGTTTGACGGGTCCAAAGGATCATTTTCTCAGGATCACCTTTTCACCACCTATAGTCTGATGGGTCCAAAGGGTCATTTCCTCATATATTTTGAGTCACCTTTAAGTCTTTGCATGTTATATCATAATACAATTCTCAATTCATAATCATTTATAACATTTTCTCGTTTATAGTCTTATTCTGGAATAATATATATACCAACTGTAATCATGCATCGGAGATTCCAGGAAAGAGAGGTGGGTCACAAATGGACACGCTTAAATACCAAGTCTTTCCTAGCCAGAACCTTTCCAAATTACACTTTTATACTAATGTACTTTCTTCCAAGCAACAAGGGTAAATTTTTAAGTAACAAAGAATATTTCATTATTTCATGTATAAGCATTCTCATTGTTTGCAACAACAACTATAACATGCAAGCCTAGGAATCATTCAATGACGTCAAATACTTAATAAGCATCAAATCACTACATAGACTTATCATTTAAAACATCAAAGAGGCATCATCATAAATCCTTATCGAAAGCCGTCTTAAACAACGAAACTCTAGAATCGGGCAACCTCAATTATTGAACTAATTAATTATGCATCTAAGGGATTTATTACCATCAATTATAAGCCTTAAGAACATTATTAGACTATATGAGGCAGCATAGGCAGTAAATCATATTTAAAGCTTTATGGTTGCTTTATGTAGCTAATTTCACTTCTAACATGCATAGAATTATTTCTTATCAATAAACATAATTATCACAACTTCAAACATATCAAATCATGGTAATACTAACTCAGATCATGGCTGAATCATGAACTTCACATAATTGCTTAATGTCTTATTTTAAGTACATGCAAGATATTAGTTTCCCGTAATATCATTTTAAGCCTTAAAACTCTTTTAGAAACTAATTCTTTTTGGTAATCTTGAAAGAAATTATAGAACCAACTCAGTAGCTATTTAAAAATTACTTTAGGCCTACCTTAATCATGAGGTCAATTTATACATTGAAAGAATGTTCATGATTAAAATTCTCACTTAAGATAAAAGGAGCAAGTCTTGATCTTTAAAGATTTAGGTGATACTAGAATCATAAACATGCTATGCAACCTCATTTTAATCTTATCTTTATAAGGTGATAACTTGGAATTGTAAACATGATGCAAGAAACTTGGAGCGGTAGTCCGCATTGAACCAGGAGGGAGAAGAGAATCTTAATAAAAGAAAAATAAGAAACCGAGCGGTAATCCGCACTAGACCGGTGAAGGGAGAAGAGAATTCTTATTAAGCTCCAACTCAAGACTTCTTAAAGAATAAATTCTTTGACTCCAATAATCTTAAGGAAATATGCATCCTTAGGATACTATCACTTTCCAACTTTGCTTGTGATACTTGGGCAAGTCTTTGAGCTCTAGGATCTTTAGGTGATGACATAAAATAAACATGCCATGCATTGATTCTTTTAGCCATTATAAAATAAGTGAGAGCATAAAATAAAAATGAGATGCATCCTTTTTATTATCTTTGAAGATTAAGTGACAACTTGAAACATAAACATGAAATGCAAGCTTGGAAATTTAAACATGAATATGCAAGTTCATTTATTTATTCTTAAGAATTTAGTGATGACATAGAAAGTAAAAATGGTTATGCAAGGCATAAACTTAAACATGGATGCAAGTTCATTTTATTCTTTACTAGAGCTCCTCCAAGACTTTAGGGACATATAATATCAACCCAATATATATATCTTAGCAAAACAAAGTGAAAAATACATCTTTCAAGTTCTAAACTCAAGATCTTTATTTTTATATCATAAAACATCATTCTTTAAAGTTTTGCATCAAGTGGAATTTTCAAGCTTTAGAGGCCTAACTTGTGATGGATTTACAACCAACACTCAAGGTCCTCATCATCAAGCTATCATCATATCCCATATAGGCCTTATGGCCGAAATATTTAAAGAAAAAGAAAGAAGAAAACCAATTAGAAAAGCTAGAGAAAGTTCATGAAATCATCATTTTGAACCAAGAACAACACTTAGCAAAATATGGAAATAAGCTTAAAGACAACTCCCTACCTAATTTGGTTTGAAGGAAAGGAAAAGAACTTGGTTTCTTTGAGTGAAATGAAACAAAATCTCCTTGAAAAGTTGAAGAAAGAATTTCGGCTAAGGGGAAGGAAGAAAGAAAGCTTTTGGTGCTCCTAAAACTAGAATTTGTGTAAGTTATGAGCAAGGCTTCCAAGGCTCCTCAAGCAAGCCTATTTATAGAGGAATTCAAGCTCATGTATGACAAGAGGAGGAGGCATAATTTTCGGATTTTTCATGGGGAACAAAGGGAGGAAAATCATTTCTTGTTTAAGGCATGTTTTATGCCATGTTTTAGGGAATTTTTTGGCATTTTGTTTTAGTGCATTATCTTGCAATAATTCTAATGATTATGGCTGAATTATTTCGTGCATTACAGCCTCATGGAAGAGGGTTTTGTGTGTTTCATGTATTATTTAGGTGTAGGCAAGGTATTCATGCAATTTAGAGAATTTACGGTTAAGGGCTTAGGTGAATTAGTAAGCAATTTGAGTGTTTTAAGCAATTTTAGGTTCTAATCAATTTAAATAAATAATTTTGACTCTAGATTAATAATTAGAATTTAATAAGCTTTAATTTGAGCCTAATATTGCTTAGGTTTCGTTAGACGAATCAAAAATCTCAAAATTTGTAAAATTGCACAAAGACAGGGGCAAAACGGTCATTTTACTTAAAAATTGCCCAGCCACCCGAGCTTAACCAATGGACAATCATAACTTAAAAACATGTTTTAAAACATTTTAGTGAGGTTCGGGCTAAGTCGGCACACAAATCGGAGTTAAAACGCCGCAAGGGCGTTTTGGTCATTTCGCGTCGAAGCTCAAAATTAGGATTCTTCTCCTCTATTAACACACATAACACAAACAATCCCTTATTATCATCAAAACATCCCCTTGAGGATGGGTGGGTCCCACGATTCTCATTTTCTGAGTAAAATAACCTCAGGGCATTTTGGTCATTTTACACGTAAAGAAATTCGGGTTTGCAACTTTCACACGAATTGCTCCTAACATTTCTTCTAATGTTATATTCCTTTATTGAGGATTGTTTGGTCTCAAATGTTATGTAAGGATTACCTAGAGTAATTCGGTAATTTCTAACGATAGTAAATTGGGCGTTACATTACTCCCCTCCTAAAAAGAATTTCGCCCTCGAAATCGTTACCTGAGAAGCTAATATTGTGCTTGCATGTCTGATTCCAGCTCCCATGTGAATTTTTCGGTTTCACCTCGTCCCCATGCTACTTTGACCAGGGTACAGCCTTATTTCTTAATTGCTTAACTCTTCGGTCAACAATTCTCGTGGGTGGTAAGTTAAACATTAGGTCATCTTTTAATTGCACATGTTCTGGCTCTAGTACATGACTTGGGTCAGAATGATATTTTCTTAACTGGAGACATGGAAAACATCATGAAGGTTGGACAGACTCCTGGGGAAGGGCTATACGGAAGCTCCAGACCTACTTTGCTAAGGATTTCAAATGGGCCAAGAAATCTGGGCTCAATTTCTTTACTTTCATTGCTCGGCCTATGCCTGTGGTTGGGGTGACCCTTAGGAACACATGGTCCCCTTCTTGAAAATCTAGCGGCTTTCGCCGCTTGTCCGCATAGTTTTTCTGCGACTTTGAGCAGGAAGAATTTTATCCCTAATCTTCTTGATTTGTTCCGTTGTTTCCCTCACAATATCAGGTCCGAGTAAACTCTGCTCTCGGGTTCATACCAACACAAGAGAGATTGACATTTCCGTCCATAGAGGGCCTCGTATGGTGCCATACCGATACTTGCATGATAACTGTTGTTATATGCAAATTCAATAATGGCAGGTACTTATCCCAACTCCTTATTTGATCCAAAACGCATGCCCTTAACATATCCTCCAAAGTTTGGATAGTTCTTTCAGATTGACCGTCCGTTTGGGGGTGATAAGTGGTTTAGACACAGCTTTGAGCCAAATGCCTTCTGAAAGGCTCCCCAAAATCGTGACGTAATCGCGGATCCGATTTGAGATTATTGTCGACGGTCTCCATGTAATCTTACTATCTCTGAATATATAACTGTGCTAACCTATCCAAGGAATAAGTCACCTTAATAGGTAAAAGTGGGCTGACTTAGTCAACCGATCCACTATTACCCAAATGGCGTCATGATTCGCTTGGGTCCTCGGAGTCCAGTTACAAAATCCATGGAGATACTATTCCACTTCCACTCGGGGATTGGTAGGGGTTGCAACATTCCAGGGTCTTTGGTGTTCAATCTTCACCTTTTGACATACCAAGCATTTATTCACCCATGTGCACACATCCTTTTTCAATCCAGGCCACTAGAACATCTTCTTCAAATCTTGATACATCTTGGTGGCACCAGGATGGAGGGTGAAATGACTCTTATGGGCTTCCTCCAAAATGTCCTTTCGGAGGTCACCACTAGTAGGTACACATATACGACCTTCAAATATCCACAAACTATCATTCCCTTAGGTAAAACCTTTCAACTTATCAGCTTTTCCTGCCTAAGGTTTCTTGAAATTTCGTATCTTCCCTTTGGGCTTGAGCAATTCTTTCCTTGAATTCACTCATCACACTAAGATGGCAAGCTCTTATGCCCTTAGTGGTCAAGGTCATCCCTAGGTTTAGGTCTCTAAATTGCTCAATTAACTCAACCTCCTTCACCATCAAATGGGATACTTGTAAAGATTTTCTACTTAGAGCATCAGCTACAACATTAGCTTTGCCTGGATGGTAGTTTAACCCAAAATCATAATCTTTTAAGAACTCCATCCACCTTCTTTGCCTCATGTTTAGCTCTTTTTTATCAAAGAGATACTTCAAACTCTTATGATCAGAGAACACCTCAAACTTCACTCCGTATAAATGGTGTCTCCAAATCTTCAGAGCAAACACAACGGCGGCTAATTCAAGGTCATGGGTAGGGTAATTTGCCTCATGTGGCTTGAGTTGCCTCGACGCATAGGCCACCACTTGCCTATCTTGCATCAGTACACAACCCAAACCCTTCCTCGAAGCATCACAGGATACTTCGAAAGGCACATTGGGGTCGGGTAATACCAAAACAGGGGTTGAGGTTAGCTTGTGTTTTAGCTCTTGAAAGCTCTTTTCACACTCTGGGGTCCATGAAAAGGGGTGTTTTTCCTAGTTAGCTTGGTCAGGGTAGGAAAATATGGGAAAATCCCTTGATGAACCGACGATAATAACCAGCTAAACCTAAGAAGCTCCTTACTTCATTCCGTGGTTGGTCTTTCCCAATTCACGACCGTTTCCACCTTACTAGGATCTACAGCAATTCCTCTTAGATACTACATGCCCTAAAAATTTCACCTCATCTAACCAAAATTCACACTTAGAAAGCTTGGCATATAGTTTCTTTTCCTTCATGATCTCTAGTACTATGGTTAGGTGGCGTTCATGCTCCTCGTGGGTCTTAGAGTAGATGAGAATATCATCTATGAAGACAACCACGAACTGATCTAAATAGGGTCTAAAGATCCTATTCATGTAATCCATAAAAATTGCTGGAGCATTGGTTAATCCAAAGGACATTACTCCAAACTCAAAATGGCCGTATCGAGTGCGAAAGGCCATTTTCGGTATATCTTCATCTCTTACTTTAATCTGGTGGTAACCTGACCTCAAATCAATCTTAGAAAACACTTGCACCTTTAAGCTGTCCATCAAGTCATCTATCCTAGGCAAAGGGTATTTGTTCTTCACTGTCACTTTATTCAATTGCCTATAATCAACACACATCCTCATACTCCCATCCTTTTTCTTCACAAACAACACAGGGGCTCCCCAAGGTGATGCACTAGGCCTAACAAACTTTTTCTCCAATAAATCTTCCAATTGAGCTTTTAACTCGTCTAATGGGGACATCCTTATGGGGCTATGGATATGGGTCCTGACTCGAAGCAATTCTATGGAAAACTCTATCTCTCTCTGGGGGAAACTCTGTATCTCATCTGGAAATAATTCGGGATAATTCCTTACTATCGGTATCTCATCGATACTTTGCTCAAAGTCTACATCACTAACGGCTAAGAAAATATAACCTTTATTCTCACCCTTACCACAGTCCATTTCCAGTAGTTATGTACAGACTTATGGGTTTCTTAGGTTCAATGGGAATAGGAAGAAACGTGATGGTTTTCTCATAGGTTAACAGGACACGGTTGGCCTCAAGCCAATCCATGCCAAGAATCACATCTAAACCTCGCATGGGTAAGCAAATAAGATCTAAAACAAAGGATCTATTCTCAATAACAAAATTACAATCTAAACAACATTTACAAGTCTTAACGGGTTTTCCAGGAGGGTAGAAACAACAAGGTCAAAAGGAAGTTCAGTCACATGTAAGTTAAGGCTTTTAACACATGAGTGAGAGATAAAAGAATGGGAAGCGCTAGAATCATATAGTACAATTAAGTTTTTACCATGCATGTTACACTTACCTTCCACAAGATTCCGTGACTTCGTCGTTTCTTCAAGCATTAACGGTAAAGACTATTCCTTGGTATTGCGGCTTGGGGTTGGGGATTGGCGGGTTCCTCTCTGTGCATTCGAGAATAGTGGCCTGGCTTTCCACACCGATAGCAAACATTTGTTCCAGCTCGACATGGCATGCTTCCATGATTCTTGCCGCACTTGGGATAATCCGTGGATGGTGGGGGTCGTGGAGGTGCTGCTGGAATCCTTTGTGGTGCTTTCCCTTTATTGTTGTTATTGTTGTTGCGATTGTTGTTAGGGTTGTTGTTGTAGCGGTTGTTGTTATAACGGCTTGTTGTTGTTGTTAGGCCTTCCTTGTTGAAAGTTCCTTTGTGGCCCTTGTGGTCTGATTGAGGTGGGAATGGGGGTCGATTATGACTTTTGAATTGCTGACCTTGAGGTGTCAGCTTCTTGGTGATATTATCCGACCTTGAGGTGCTCAACTTTCTCTGCCTTTCTTCAATGATGCGGCATTTGTTAACTAGGGTAGAGAAATCCCTAATCTCCAAATGCGCAACTCCACATTAAGCTCCACCTTTAACCCTGACTCGTATTTAATGCATTTCCAATATTCGTCGGGGTTGCCTTGATACATCCTTGAGAACTTAATAAGTTCTTTGAAATCTGCAGTGTACCTGGGCTACATTCATGCTTCCTTGAACAAGTTGCATGAACTCAATGTCCTTGGCATTTTTGACCGATTCTGGAAAATACTTCTCATAAAAATGGACCTTAAATAGTTCCCAATCAATGTCCACGCCGGTTGCCTCAGGAGTCTTTGGGCACCAGTCCACCAAAAACCGGCATCACCTTCAAGCATATGGGTAGTGAAGGTGACCTTCTGCTCCTCTGCATGGGACTACAGCAAAGACCTTCTCAATATTCCGAATCCATTCATCTGCAACATTTGGATTGAGGGTCCCTTTGAAACTGGTGGGTTCGCCTTATGAAATTCCCCAAAACGAACATGTTCGGGAATCTCATGGCCTTGATTCGCATTAGCTTGGCGATCTTGATCCATCCGATCCATCATCATTCTCATTGTCCTTGCCACATCGCGGAGTGCTTCGGGTTTGTTGTTCTGGTTATTCTGTGCGCGTTCCTAGTCTGTTGTCGACGTGCCATTGGTCCCTATACACACAAAATAGCAACACTTGGGTGATCAGGCTCAATATTCCATGCAAAGTGAGCAAGTTACCATGGCACGTGCAACATACAGTGGTCATGCATTTCTAATCCTCAAGCTCATCCTAATGATAAACATTTACACATGACATTTCTAACGTATTATGCTTAAGAAGCATAGCCGGTCCAATCCTCAGGCTCGTGAAAGGAAACTCTGATACCAAAATGTAACACCCTAATAATTAACCTAATACACTTAGGTTGTATCTTAATTACTAGACTTTACTCTTTGCTTCAGTTCTTTAATCATACTTTGAAAATACTTAGTGAAATTACGAGCCATTTTTTTAAAAAACATGATTGAAAACATGAGCCGCGCATAACGTGAACGACTAGCGGAATATAAAAAGACATATTAGAAATTAAATACATCATATCACATTGGCTCCATCATATAACATCCATAATTACATAATACATAAATATTTTGCCTACCAACAGAGTTAGGCTAGGTGTAGGCAAACAAACAAAACATAAATAGTATATGGATGGAAAAACATCCATTAATGGCACCTAGTAATAACAATCCAGAGATAGGAATAGATATGAGCTACGCTAAAATTTAGCGATATGTTCCTCAAAGATGATAAGCTAGTTCACAAGAGCACATGCATCTACCAGGTGAGAACAACAACGGAATCACGAACATCACCATCACTTTGAAGATGAGATGGAAAGAAAGAAGAGGGAGTGAGAAACTTATAAAAGAATCTCAGTAGGGTACTCACCTCATATGCATTGTGTCATCATCATCGTCTCCAGGAACCTCGGGGTTATTATGAAATAGTGAGCATGCTAAGATTGATTTATTAAGTTCGAAAATATACTTTACCGAGGTTCGTCCCTTTAATCATGCGTCTTATAATACATCATAAACTTAGCATGTCATGTTTATAATGAACTTTTCCTTTCATATATAATAACATAGTTATGCATAAAACCACATCATATTCCTCATCATCATTTCATAATACTATGCATAGCAGAACATCATATTTCTCATCATCATCTCATAAATACTATGCATAGCAGAACATCATATTCACATAATGCATTTACTTAGTTTCTTAGGTGACTTAAAGTTACTTTCATCATCATTTTCCTGGGCCACCCTTAACACCCTAATAATTAACCCAATACACCTAGGCGGATTGATTAATTACTAGACTTTACTCTTTGCTTCAGTTCCTTAATCATGCTTTGAAAATACTTAGTGAAATTACGAGCCATTTTTTTTTAAAACATAATTGAAAACGTGAGCCGCGCTTAACGTGAATGATTTAGCAAGATTTAAAAGACACATAGGAATTTACAAACATCACATCATAATGTATTGGCTCCATCATACAACATCCATAATTACATATCATATAGATATTTTACCTACCAACAGAATAAGACTAAGTGTAGGCAATCTAACAAAACATAAATAATATATGGATGGAAGGACATCCATTAATGGCACCTAGTAATAACACTCCAGGGATAGGGATGAATATCTGAATATACGAGTGAAACTAGCAGGATCAAGTTCAGTCCGGTGAAGCCTCAATGTGATTCACGAACGCTTCCTTCCTTTCTGAAGACGAGATGGAAAGAAAAATAGAGGGAGTGAGAAACTTATAAAAAATCTCAGGAGGGTACTCACCTCATGATGCATTGTGTCATCATCATCGTCCCCAGGAACCTCGGGGTTATTATGAAATAATGAGCATGCTAAGATTGATTTATTAAGTTTGAAAATATACTTTACCGAGGTTCGTCGGTTTTAATCATGCGTCTTATAATGCATCATAAACTTAGCATGTCATGTATATAATGAACTTTTCCTTTCATATATAATAACATAGTTATGCATAAAATCACATCATATTCCTCATCATCATTTCATAATACTATGCATAGCAGAACATCATATTTCTCATCATCATCTCATAAATACTATGCATAGTAGAACATCATATTCACATAATGCATTTACTTAGTTTCTTAGGTGACTTAAAGTTACTTTCATCATCATTTTCCTGGGCCACCCTATACTCCACCCTTTTGGGAGTAATCTAGGTTATGAGCTCATACCTTACTAGTCGTCACTAGCATATACTTATCCCTTTTGATAAGTTAAGTTCCAACTCTACCCTTTTGAGAGAACGGATTAGGGGGCTAGGATCACCTTTTCACCACCTATAGTCTGATGGGTCCAAAGGATCATTTCCTCTTACATTTAAGTCACCATTAAATCTTTGCATGTTATATCATAATTCAATTCATAATCATCATGACATTTTCTCATTTATAGTCTTATGATGGAATAATATATACTAACTGAATTCATGCATCTGGAGATTCCAGGAAGAGAGGTGGGTCACAATGGACACGCTTAAATACCAAGTCTTTCCTAGCCAGAACCTTTCCAAATTACACTTTTACAGTAGTACACTTTCTTCCAACAAAGGTAATTTTTTAAATAACAGAAATTATTTCTTTATTTCATGCATAAGTATTTTCATTGTTTGCAACAACTATAACATGCAAGCTAGGGAATCATTCAATAGCATCAAATACTTAATAAGCATCAAATCACTTTATAGACTTATCACTTAAAACATCAAAGAGGCATCATCATAAATCCTTATCGAAAACCGTCTTAAACAACTGAAACTCTAGAATCGGGCAACCTTAATTATTGAACTGATTAATTATGCATCTAAGAGATTTATTACCATCAATTATAAGTCCTAAGAACGTTATTAGACAATATGGGGTAGCATAGACAGTAAGTTGTTCTTAAGGTTTTACGTGCTAGAAGTTGCATTTTTAACCCTTTCTCATTACCGTCTTTCCTTATGATGCTAAAATTAATTACTAAACCAATTATGGATCATTCTCCCTTATCTAAACATGATAAAATCTGGTTCTTAAAATCACTAAAGGCTCTGGACAGAATACATACATTTCATTCTCTAAAGTTCTAGAAATCTTGCTTTTATGGTTTTCTAGTTGCTAGTTTCATTTTTAGTGTTTGAGATTAATCCTACACTAATTGTTACCAAATTTTTCTGGCTTAACCAATCTTAAACAGAATTATATCATACTAAAACAGATTTGGTAGTGGCTAAACTTAAAGAGATCAAAGACTAGCTAAATTCAAGCTTTACGGTTGTTTTATATAGCTAGTTTCTCTTCTAACTTGCATAGAATTGTTTCCTCATCAATAAACATAATAATCACAACTCTAAACATATTAAATCATCATCATACATTGATAATAAACTCAGATCAGTGGCTAAATCATGAATCTCATAAAATCACATTTTAAGTGTACATAGAATACTAGTTTCTTGTAAAATCTTTGCAAAGCCTTAAAACTCTTTTAGAAACTAATTCTTTTTGCTAAACTTGAAAGAATATTCATGATTAAAATTCTCACTTAAGATAAAAGGAGCAAGTCTTGAGCTTAAGAGATTTATGTGATATCTTAGAATCATAAACATGCTATGCAACCTCATTTTAATCTTGTCATTATAAGGTGATAACTTGGAATTATAAACATGATATGCAAATCCATTTCTTTATCTTTAAGATTTAAGGTGATGACTTGAAAATTAAACATGATGCAAGAACTTGAAATATAAACATGATGCAAGAAACTGGAGCGCGTAGTCCGCACTGGACCAGTGGAGGGAGAAGAGAATCTTAAGAAACCGGAGCGGCGGTAATCCGCATTGGACCGATGAAGGGAGAAGAGAATTATTATTACATTTTTTTAAGCTCCAATCTCAAGACTTCTTAAAGAATCAATTCTTTAACTCCAATAATCTTATTTCTTTGCTTGTGATACTAGGGTAAGTCTTTGAGCTCTAGGATCTTTAGGTGATGACATAAAAATAAACATGTCATGCGTTGATTCTTTTAGCCATTATAAAATAAAGTGAGAACATAAAATAAATATGAGATGCAACTTCTTTATTATCTTTAGAGATTAAGTGACAACATGAAATATAAACATGAAATGCAAACTTGGAAATTTAAACATGAGTATGCAAGTCCATTTATTCATTCTTGAAATTTTAGTGATGACATAGAAAGTAAACATGATTATGCAAGGCATAAACTTAAACATGGATGCAAGTTCATTTGATTTCTTTACTAGAGCTCTTTCAAGACTTTATAGAAATACAAATTCAATATATATATCTTAACAAGACAAAGTGAGAAATACATCTTTCAAATTCTAAACTCAAGATCATAAAATCATCATAAAAACATCATTCTTTAAAGTTTTGCATCAAGTGGAACTTTCAAGCTTTAGAGGCCTAACTTGTGATGGATTCACAACCCACCTTCAAGGTCCTCATCATCAAGCCATCATCTTAGTCCCACCTAGGCCATATGGCTAAATTGGTTAAAGAAAAGGAAGAAGAAAACCAAATGGAAAAACTAGAGAAAATCCATGAAATCATCATTTTGAACCAAGAACAACACTTAGCAAAACATAGAAATAAACTTAAAAACAACTCCCTACCTAATCTTATTTGAAGGAAAGGAAGAGAACTTGGTTTCTTGGAGTGAAATGAAAGAAAATATTCTTGAAAACTTGAAGAAAGAATTCAGCCAAGAGGAGGAGGAAATGAGAGCTTTTGGTGCTCCTAAAACTAGAATTTGTGTAAGTTATGAGCAAGGCTTCCAAGGCTCCTCAAGCAAGCATATTTATAGAGGAATTCAAGCTCATGTATGACAAGAGGAGGAGGCATAATTTTCGGATTTTTCATGGGGAACAAAGGGAGGAAAATCATTTCTTTGTTTAAGGCATGTTTTATGCCATGTTTTAGGGAATTTTTTGGCATTTTGTTTTAGTGCATTATCTTGCAATAATTCTAATGATTATGGCTGAATTATTTCATGCATTACAGCCTCATGGAAGAGGGTTTTGTGTGTTCCATGTATTATTTAGGTGTAGGCAAGGTATTCATGCAATTTAGAGAATTTACGGTTAAGGGCTTAGGTGAATTAGTAAGCAATTTGAGTGTTTTAAAGCAATTTTAGGTTCTAATCAATTTAAATAAATAATTTTGACTCTATATTAATAATTAGAATTTAATAAGCTTTAATTTGAGCCTAATATTGCTTAGGTTTCGTTAGACGAATCAAAAATCTCAAAATTTGTAAAACTCACAAAGACAGGGTAAAACGGTCATTTTACTTAAAAATTGCCCGAGACCACCCAGCTTAACCAATGGTTAATCATGGCTTAAAAACAACTTTTAACACATTTTAGTGAGTTTCGGGCTCAGCGGCACGCAATTTGGTTAAAACATCCGCATGGGCGTTTTGGTCATTTCACGTCGAAGCTCAAAATTAGGATTCTTCTCCTCTATTAACACTCATAACACAAACAATCCCTTATTAACATCAAAACATCCCCTTGAGGATGGATGGGGCCCACGATTCTCATTTTCCTGAGTAAAATAACCTCAGGGCACTTTGGTCATTTTACACGTACAGAAATCTGGGTTTGCAATACTTGCACGAATTGCTCCTAACTTCTCTTCTAACGTTATATTCCTTTATTAAGGATTGTTTGGTCTCAAATTTTATATAATATTTACCTACGGTAATTCGGTAATTCCTAATGACAGTAAAAATTACAGTAAAAATGGGGTCACACCCTATACTCCACCCTTTTGGGAGTAATCTAGGTTATGAGCTCATACCTTGCTAGTCGTCACTAGCACATACTTATCCCTTTTGATAAGTAAAAATTCCGTTCTACCCTTTTGAGAGAACGGACTAGGGGCAAGAATCACCTTTTCATCGCCTATAGTTTGGGGTCCAAAGGATCATTTTCAGGATCACCTTTTCATCACCTATAGTCTGATGGGTCCAAAGGGTCATTCCTCATATATTTTGAGTCACCTTTAAGTCTTTGCATGTTATATCATAATACAATTCTCAATTCATAATCATTTATAACATTTTCTCGTTTATAGTCTTATTCTGGAATAATATATATACCAACTGGAATCATGCATCCAGGAGATTCCCAGGAAAGAGGTGGGTCACAAATGGACATGCTTAAATACCAAGTCTTTCCTAGCAGAACCTTTCCAAATTACACTTTTAGTAATATACTTTCTTCCAGGCAACAAGGGTAAATTTTTAAGTAACAAAGAATATTTCATTATTTCATGTATAAGCATTCTCATTGTTTGCAACAACAACTGTAACATGCAAGCCTAGGAATCATTCAATGACGTCAAATACTTGATAAGCATCAAATCACTACATAGACTTATCATTTAAAACATCAAAGAGGCATCATCATAAATCCTTATCGAAAGCCGTCTTAAACAACGAAACTTTAGAATCGGGCAACCTCAATTATTGAACTAATTAATTATGCATCTAAGGGATTTATTACCATCAATTATAAGCCTTAAGAACATTATTAGACTATATGAGGCAGCATAGGTAGTAAATCATATTTAAAGCTTTACGGTTGCTTTATGTAGCTAATTTCACTTCTAACATGCATAGAATTATTCCTTATCAACAAACATAATTATCACAACTTCAAACATATCAAATCATAGTAATACTAACTCAGATCAGTGGCTGAATCATGAACTTCACATAATTGCTTAATGTCTTATTTTAAGTACATGCAAGATATTAGTTTCCCGTAATATCATTTTAAGCCTTAAAACTCTTTTAGAAACTAATTCTTTTTGGTAATCTTGAAAGAAATTATAGAACCAACTCAGTAGCTATTTAAAAATTACTTTAGGCCTACCTTAATCATGAGGTCAATTTATACATTAAAAGAATGTTCATGATTAAAATTCTCACTTAAGATAAAAGGAGCAAGTCTTGAGCTTTTAAAGATTTAGGTGATACTAGAATCATAAACATGCTATGCAACCTCATTTTAATCTTACCTTTATAAGGTGATAACTTGGAATTGTAAACATGATGCAAGAAACTGAAGCTGCGTAGTCCGCTTGTAAGAGAGGGAGAAGAGAATCTTAATAAAAGAAAAATAAGAAACCGGAGTGGCGTAGTCGCACTGGACCGGTGAAGGGAGAAGAGAATTCTTATTAAGCTCCAACTCAGACTTCTTAAAGAATAAATTCTTTGACTCCAATAATCTTAAGGAAATATGCATCCTTAGGATACTACCATTTTCCAACTTTGCTTGTGATACTTGGGCAAGTCTTTGAGCTCTAGGATCTTTAGGCGATGACATAAAATAAACATGTCATGCATTGATTCTTTTAGCCATTATAAAATAAAGTGAAAGCATAAAATAAATATGAGATGCATCCTTTTTATTATCTTTGAAGATTAAGTGACAACTTGAAACATAAACATGAAATGCAAGCTTGGAAATTTAAACATGAATATACAAGTTCATTTATTTATTCTTAAGAATTTAGTGATGACATAGAAAGCAAACTGGTTATGCAAGGCATAATCTCAAACATGGATGCAAGTTCATTTTATTCTTTACTAGAGCTCCTCTAAGACTTTTAGGGACATATAATATCAACCCAATATATATATCTTAGCAAGACAAAGTGAAAAATACATTTTTCAAGTTCTAAACTTAAGATCTTTATTTTTACATCATAAAAATATCATTATTTAAAGTTTTGCATCAAGTGGAATTTTCAAGCTTTAGAGGCCTAACTTGTGATGGATTTACAACCAACACTCAAGGTCCTCATCATCAAGCTATCATCATATCCCCATATAGCCCTTATGGCCGAAATATTTAAAGAAAAAGAAAGAAGAAAACCAATTAGAAAAACTAGAGAAAGTTCATGAAATCGTCATTTTGAACCAAGAACAACACTTAGCAAAACATGGAAATAAGCTTAAAGACAACTCCTTACGTAATTTGGTTTGAAGGAAAGGAAAAGAACTTGGTTTCTTTGAGTGAAACGAAACAAAATCTCCTTGAAAAGTTGAAGAAAGAATTTCGGCCAAGGGGAAGGAAGAAAGAAAGTTTTTGGTGCTCCTAAAACTAGAATTTGTGGAAGTTATGAGCAAGGCTTCCAAGGCTCCTCACGTAAGCATATTTATATAGGAATTCAAGCTCATGTATGACAAGAGGATGAGGCATAATTTTCGGATTTTTCATGGGGAACAAAGGGCGGAAAATCATTTCTTGTTTAAGGCATGTTTTATGCCATGTTTTAGGGAATTTTTTGGCATTTTGTTTTAGTGAATTATCTTGCAATATTTCTAATGATTATGGCTGAATTATTTCGTGCATTACAGCCTCATGGAAGAGGGTTTTGTGTGTTTCATGTATTATTTAGGTGTAGGCAAGGTATTCATGCAATTTAGAGAATTTACGGTTAAAGGCTTAGGTGAATTAGTAAGCAATTTGAGTGTTTTAAAGCAATTTTAGGTTCTAATAAATTTAAATAAATAATTTTGACTCTAGATTAATAATTAGAATTTAATAAGCTTTAATTTGAGCCTAATATTGCTTAGGTTTTAGACGAATCAAAAATCTCAAAATTTGTAAAACTTGCACAAAGACAAGGGCAAAACGGTCATTTTACTTAAAAATTGCCCGAGGCCACCCAAGCTTAACCAATGGACAATCATAACTTAAAAACATGTTTTAAAACATTTTAGTGAGGTTCGGGCTTAGTCGGCACACAAATCGGAGTTAAAACAGCAAGGGCGTTTTGGTCATTTTGCGTGTCGGATTTTAAAATTAGGATTCTTCTCCTTTATTAACACACATAACACAAAAATCCCTTATTATCATCAAAACATCCCCTTGAGGATGGGTGGGTCCCATGATTCTCATTTTCTGTAAAATAACCTCAGGGGCATTTTGGTCATTTTACACGTCAGAAAATCGGGTTTGCAACTTTCACACGAATTGCTCCTAACCTTTCTTCTAATGTTATATTCCTTTATTGAGGATTGTTTGGTCTCAAATTTTATGTAAGGATTACCTAGAGTAATTCGTACTTTCTAACGATAGTAAAAATCGAGGCGTTCAGGGTTTCTTGTAGGTTCATATGGACTACTTAGGCCTTGAAGAACTCAAGCAAGATATCAAAGATAGCAATAATGAACAGTCCATTAACAGCTTCATCTGCCATTCCTGACTATTTCAGAAGCTAAGGTTTGATACTTATGGTACCTATGTATCCATTGCTAAACATCTTTGCTAATTTGTACTACACTTTTTAGATGTATTTCTTGATTTTGTTACTTGTTTGAAGGCTTTGGACTCTCACTAATGACAAAATTTTCTTGAATGTACACCTTAAGGCTTCCAATTTCATTGAAATGATCATATAAATCCTTAATGAAGTTAGTTGAGAGTGGAACATATACATTTATCCTTTTTTTATGTTCAATCTTATGTAGACCTATCAATTTTTATCTTGATTCTTATATCATATTCACTCCCTTGATTCCTTTTTCTTTTCTTTCTAGAATTACTTGCCAGAATGCTATTATGGTTTTATTGAAGCAGGTAGCCTGTATGTATCCAAAAATGTATTTGGCTATTGGTTGGAAATTTTATGAGTTAAGAGTATTAACTTGCACCTTGTGATGTCATTTTCAGGATGTGAAGAATTCTTATATATCTTCCAATTCATATTACAATTAAATTAGCTTTGTGGTTAGTCAAAAATTAAATAAAGAACAATTTACCACCTCTATCTAGCCCTTCCTATGTCTTGCTTTATAAATTTGTTGCTCCTTCAATGCAAACTTAGGAAAGTTCCTACTAGGCCCAAGCTATCTAGTTTTTCCCTGTTCCTTCGTTTGTTACGTTGTGCAAAGGCATGGAGCATACAACATACATGATCATTGTTGTTTTCAATATACCCTTAAAATGTTTTCACGTTTGGTAGATATAAAACCACACATGCGCTTTTACCCAACAACTTAATATTTTAGAAGAGATGGTTCATCACATTGTCAAAGGATTGGAATATGACTGGACAAGACATTAATACCTTACACAACTTATAACTTTCTGTGTGGCTTGGTCTTATATATATATACTCATTATTTTACAGTTATGTCTTGAAAATGATAAAGCTGATGTGTACCACTACCTTAGTTGACAAGCGGTGGACCTAGATTTGGTTAGTGACATTATCTTCATGGTTTTATTATTTATTTATTTGTTTATTTTTGCATATATTCAAAGTATAATTAAAGAAATGTTGATGGAACTTATGTTATATGTTATTAACAAGTATAAAGGCAAATTTATGTGGTGTCAATTTCATGTCTATATAAATGAAAATTTTTATTCAAGTTTCATGTATTCTGCTTTACCTCTATCCATGCAAACCAATTTGAATCCTGTCATGTGAATTTCACATGACTTAATCATGTGTAAATAATTACCATTGATCATATTTTCTTATGTGCCCTTCCCGCTCTCCATCTTCCTAATCAATGGTAATTATGTGCACACGATACATGAAATTTGCACAAGAGGATCAGATTCCTGAAAAACTAACTTCATTAAGTTTAGGTGAGTTAGTTATAAAGTTCCTAATGTTGGGCGTTTCAGCTTTACTGAAGCGCTAGAAAAGCTAATTTCAAAGGTACTTTCAATGAAATAGCAGAAGGATTTGGATCTGAGAGCTATAATACTGAATTTGAGTCCTCATGAAACATAAAAAATAATGCATGATTCATAAAAAAAGATAACTAAGTGAGCAATGCTACCAAAAAAGAAATCTAGAGTTTGGACCTTATATAAGGGTAGTTGTTGGATGCAATAATGTAATATAGTGATAGGGATGGATTGCATGCCAATACAATAGTAAACAAGCATGCGACTAGTAGGGGAAAAAAAAGAAAAAGTTTTATAATATTTTTCTAATTAAATCCTCTTATTTGATAATCCATTAATCCTTGTAGAAACTTATTATTATTTTCTTTTCTCAATGTAACTACTTTACCAGTTTTGAATATATAATAGTTTCTAAATACTAACATGAAGTTATGCATCAAAACACCAAATGTAAATAAAATGTGGTTAATGTGCATCAAAACTTGTACATGTAGTTGCCAACATGGCATAAGTTAGGGGGAATTCATTGCCATAGTCCAAAATTCATCCCTTGCTTCCCATAGTTGCTTTGACTTTGAATTCATTGTGATGATATCAAAATACCATTTGTAAGGTCATGAAAGAGTCAATTTTTTTATTCCTTAATATATCTTTTATTGCATGATGTGAGCATTACTCTAAAGAGACTTATTAGAGCACGTGAAATACAAGGGTTGGAACCCTTTTTGCCTCGACCTCTGCTACAGGGACCTTGCTCAACAAGTATGCTTTTTTGTTAATAAACTCGTTTTTTGTTACTTTGAATGTATTTCTTGAGATTGTTGCTTTTACATGGGTTTTAGTGTTTGCCTTCTACCATGAAAGCAAGTTGTTAATTAGTCATGTCTTTTGTTTTCTTTGGCTATGCATAACCTTAGTTTCTTGGGGTCTAGTGTGATAACTATCACGTGCTCTTTTCTTTTGTAATGAATTCTATAATAATTTGATTTTTATATGAAGTAGATGCATGTTTACTCTACAAGATATACTAAACCTTTATGTGAAAACCTTCATTATTTGTCATTAGGGCGGTTTAAAATTGTCATAATAAAGTTTTTTTAAAAAATATTTCATAGCAAATTAGTGGTTTCAAACCGCCACAATGAATATTTTTTTAAAAAATGCCATGAATTGGGTGGTTTCAAACTGCCATAATTAATATTTCCAAATATTTCATTGAACATTGCGACAGTTTGAACCTCCATAATTCAACCACATTATGGTGGTTATATAGGGTGATTGTAGTGGTTTTTTATAACCCCCATAATTTACCGAATGACATTGGTAATTACGGTAGTTCCATAAATGCCATTGCCACGAAAAAGTGGCGGTTATAATCGTCATATTCACCAAAAAAAAAAACCGCCATAATTTACCTTTTTTTTTTTGTAGTGATCCCATGGGATAGTGCCCTAAACTAGGCTTCACACTCCTAGCAACCACAGGCCGTTTTTTCCCTTCTCCATATGACAAGGTTTCCCCATACTTAGGAGCAATACCCAATTGTGGATTTTCAGTCCTCCATGGATCTTGCCCAATTTGTATTTGTGTACACATCTATATCTCTACTAGAGTTTTTTTAGCAACGTGTAGATCTCTCCCGAGGTTCCTTGTAAATATCTAAGGATTAGATTGATTGCCTTCATGTGGTTTTCTATGGGATTAATCATAAAGCAACTTGCCATGCTTACGCAAACCCAATGTTATGTTTAGTATGTGATAAATAGATCAATTTTCCCACAAGTCTTTGATACTTGTCCTTATCTATGGGAGGACTTCCCCCTTTTGTCCCATTCCTTCTTAATGGTTCTATTGGGGTGTTACCTGGCTTGCTCCCTACATGCCAATTTCCATTAGCAAGTCAAGAGTATACTTCCTTTGGGACATAGAGATTCCATTTCTTGAGCGACCTACCTCTATTCCTAGGAATTTACTTGAGTTTCCCAAGTCCTTAACCTCAAATTCCTCAGATGAACGCTTTTTGAGGCATTCATGTCTTCATAATAATCTCCTATGAGAACAATGTCATCAACATAGATGATAAAGAGTGCCATTTTACCTTCTGAGAAGTGTTTGACAAACATGGTGTGGTCAGTTTGACATTGTATGAATCCATCTTCTCTAACAACTGTGTTAGTTTTCAAACCATGCTCAGGGGACTATTTGAGGCCATATAAGGACTTGTAAAGCCTGCATACTTTTCTTAATGTCATTGGGGTTTCAAGTCCTAGAGGAATATTCATATAGACTTCTTTTTGAAGGTCTCTATTGAGGAAAGCATTCTTGATATCAAGATGGTGTACGGGCTAGTCATGATTTACAGCAAGTGATAGGATGACATAAAATCCAGCTTTGCCATTAGGGTAAAGGTCTCCTCATAGTCAATGCCATATAGCTGTGAACCCTTTTGCCATGAGGCTAACATTGTATTTGTTAACACTCCTAGTTGCATTGTGTTTGATGAAAAAATTGTCATGACCCTATTTGGGGACATGACTACGTGAGGACTAGGCTCCCACATAAGCCTTCGGGTAACATGACCCAATGAAAGTATGAAATAATATAATTTTCATTCTTAAACATAATTAAATCTAGCTCATCATCAAATTCTCCACTTCAAACGTAATATTCAAATTCATAAAACTGAAATATTTTAACATACATAGCTCTGAAAACATCTTAATCAAATCTACTCTTTGTGAAAACATAAGTTGTTTCATTCATGATCTTAGTCGTAATATGAAAATTGGTTTAATACTTGAAAGCTGAATAGTGAATACATATCTGGATCGTTATATAAACTTTTAAACATAATCTATATTTCAAACCCATACATGAATTATGAAAATATATACATAATCTTCAAATAGGATGCATGTTTCAGATCATACCTGGATAAACTATTGGAGCACTCTAATCTAATATACTTCTAGACTAAGCCTTACTTAAGGTAAAACTCACCATGGAACAAGTTATGACTACTAAAATGGTGACTAGACAATAATCTAATTTGCAATTGTAATGAGGAAGGGAGAGGGGTGAGTCATTGGACTCAGGAGTGACTCTTCCTAAAGGCCTTAAATAACATGGCGTCAATGTAAATGACCCAATTGTACACAGCTACTTTATGGATTGACCATCCCCACAAACTAACACGGGTCTTTTCAGCGTGCTTTGTCCTCATTCACACGCTTCTTGGGAAAACTTCCCAGGAGGTCATCTATCCCAAAATTGCCCAAGTCAAGCACGCTTAACTTAGAGTTCTTTCATGATGGGCTACCAAAAAGAAAGATACATTTTTGTGGCATAGATAATACCAATCAATTCATATAAGTCCTTTTTAACTGTATAGTTCCATGCCTATATAGACTCAAGATCCTCTCATTCGGGTGTGTAATCGGTTCATTCATGTACCCCTCCGCTTGGAGGTAGGAGCCGCTCCTTGTCCATGCTTTCTCGCACTTGGTGACTCCCCCCTCGTCCCGAGCATTGCAATAGGTTCCATTTACATAAATGTCATACCATTTATGGACACTTGCTCCAGTACCATGCAAGGAAACCTATGGTTCTGATACAACTTATCATGACTTGATTTGGGAACGTGACGGCACATGAGGGACTAGGTCCCATGTAAGCCTCCTAGGTAACGTGACTTATTGAAAGCATGAAATAACGTGATTTTCATTCTTTAAACAATTAAATCTAGCTCATCATCAAATTTTCAATTCAAACATAATATTTAAATTCATAAAACTAAAACCCTAGAATCGAGACTAGGAGATGCTCTGGACTTAGAAAGATAAGGTCAAGGTAAAAATGGTTAGAAATGAAATTTCCAAATCTAGAATTTAATTTTGGGCAATATCTATTTTGCCAGGTATGGTGTTTTACCTGTCGGTGTAATTTTGATGTATAGTTTCTTACACGTATGAAACTTGCAGTGCAAGTTGAACACCTCACTTGACAAGTGTGTGGCTATTGTTCTATGCTAAGATTAAATGACACCCACATAAAATCATTAGTCTCAATTATAAGATAAATTAAATTGTGGTAAATAAATCTAACATGTTCCTATATACATGAAACACAAAATCATCATTTTCCATCCTTTTCTCCCCCAAATTTTGGCCAGCACTCCCCATGACAGGCTCTCACTTTTTCTTCATGAAAATACCAAAACCTTGCTTAATAACTCAAGTTACAACATTAAGAATCCATAACCAAAGAACAAACTTAGATATCCCTTGAAATCCTCATATCTAACTCCAACTAAGGATTTCCATCATACTTTACCATAAAAAGAGCCATTATATAATTGTTTAGGAGAGGGATTAGGTTGGCCTTGGATTGAAGATTGGGTGTAAATGCTATTAAGAAGCCAAGAACAAGAACAAAAGCTTGAAAGAGCCAAGTAGGGTTTTCTTAGCTTCTTTCTTTTCAAAGTTTGTTATGAAATTATTTGAATGATTTGGCTAGAAATCTTTGGTTGTAATGAATGTTCATACATAGATATTGAAGGGTTTAATTGGGTGGAATGATTTGATATTATTAGAAAATCCTTTCTCAAAATAAGTTTTGAGCTGAGTAGGAATTCTGTTTAAGGTTAGGTCAATTCCTATGAAGCTAAAATTTTTATATGATGAAGCTAACATATGAAGGTGTCTCCAGTATTTTTCTTGAGTTCATTTGAAGCCATTTGCTATTTTTAAAAATTCAGAAATCAAGCTAGTCAAGGTTTCTGTCAACATAGCCAATTCTAAGCATTCAATTTGTCTAATATTGTTACTACATCAAATGATCGAATTTAACTTAAAATTTTTATAGGATATTGAGGACATCTTGAAGTCCATCCCTGAATTTTTGTAGGATTTTATATATTCATTTGATAAGGTAATAAAATTGGGAGCTTTACTTGGTAAGATTCTGACATCTAAAATTGTATAATTTTGTTAATATTGCTAGAGACCTTGTTTTGCTTTAAAATTTTTACAGGGTTCATAGACATATTAAATTAACTTTGAAAAATGATTTTGCTCTATTTTGATGATGTTTAGTAGCTGATCCATAATTTTCCTTAGAACAAAAATTTTGGATAGCATGCTGAATTGCTAAATTCATGATGAAATGTTAATGACTTGATGTCTAGTATACTATGTGAATTTAATGATGATGTTACACATATGTAAATATGAGTGCTCATGATAAATGCTCCTATATGAAAAAAAGATTGAGATTATAGCTTGAGATCATGAGTGATATGTATGCTTGATGCATTAAGTAACTCAGATGTAATGTAACCCCTTTATTTTCCCGTGTACAAATGACCGAAATGCCCCGAGGTCATTTTACCCTAAAATAAGATTGCGGTCCTTGACCATCCTCGAGGGAATGTTTTTGTGATGATAGGGGATTGTGTATGTTATGTGTGGTAATAGAGTAGAAGAATCTCATTTTTTAGTTCCGACGCGAAATTACCAAAATGCCCCTGTGGCTTAACCTCGTTTCATCCCGGTTGAACCCGGATTTCACCAAACGGTTTTAAATGATGTTTTTAAGTAATGTTTTATGTCGGGATAAGCTTGGGTGGCCCCGGTAGTTTTAGTGAAAAATTACCGTTTTACCTCTAGCTAAGTGCATTCTGGCCGAATGACACGATTAGCGAAACCTAAGCAATATTAGGCTCTAATTAAAGATTAGTAAATTCTAATTACTAATCTAGAGTCAAAATAATTAATCAAGGTTGATTAGAACCTAAGATTGCTTAGAGAAGCTCAAAATCCTATTCTTGAATTTAAGACATTATGTCACATTTTCATAAATAGTGTTTTCTTTCTCCAATTCCTTAAATCATGGAATTGTGTCTATGATTTAAGTTGACTAAAGTATGGTTTTAATTCTCTAATTTAGTATGACCACTCAATCAAGTCTTGAACCACCTTAATTAGCCATTTTATCACCTAAACACTTGCTTACAAATGCCTAATCAAAAGCCTAATCAAAGACACACCTAAACACATCATTAAACCACAATTAAATGTGAGATTTTCACTCCCCCTTGGCTGCATAATCTAACCAAATTCCCTCCCCATTCCTCACATGTTGATTTATTTTTACACACAAACCATGCCTTGCCCATGCTTTGCCCATGCCTTGCCCATACTTTCCACCATACCTCACCATGCCTCCATGAAGCAAATTCTCTCACCTCATGGAACATGAGGCCAAGCCTTCCTCCCCAAATCAGCCACAAGGTCTCATTCCCTCTATAAATACCATGCTTGGATGAGCTTGGTTGCATTTTGTTCATTTGCCAAGATTACCTTCAAAGAGTAATCTTGAGTTCTTTCTTTTTCTCTCAAGACTCAAGAGTTCCTTTCCTTTTCTTCACCTCTTCAAGCTCACAAAGAAAACACCTCATCTTCTTTGTCTCCTTGCCTTGGCCAGAAATCATCAAGCATCAAGGAAGAAGTTGTTCTCTCAACTTGCTTCAAGAACCAAGCTTTCCTCTTCACCACTAAGTAGGGAGTTTTCTTTCAAGTTCTTTCTTTTCCTTACATGTTCGGCCTTCAAGGCCATTGATGATGTTTCATGATAGCTTGATGATGAGAGTTCTAGATGATGACTTTGACTTCATCACAATGAAACCTCTAAAGCTTGAAAACTTGGTCTTGGACCATAAATGATTTCAGTTTCCTTTCCTTTCCTTGTTCAAAGTTTTCAGTTCTTGTTTCCTTTTCCCCTTAATGGTTTCGGTTTCCATTTCCTTTTGTTATAAAAAGTTTGATATAAATGTTAAGTAGATCACTAAAAGTCGTTTGAGGAACTTAATCACATATTTTCAAAAAGCTCTAAGCTTACCCTTGCCAACCTTAAAGTTGGTCAGCCGTTTAGAATTCACGCTAGATTGAAGCCTATGAGCAATAAAATAAAGAATATGAAGTAGTTTCCTTTATGTTTGCTTTTATGAGTGTTGAAATTTATTTCTTGGTTATGTTACGATGTTGGTTTTAAATTGTGGAAATATGATAATGATTTCAAAGAGTTTTTAGAAAGGTGTGATAAAGTGTTTTTGGAAAAGAAGGATACTTGAAAATATGTTAGAAAGTTTAGTTTTTCAAAAAGGATTCTTGTAATCGATTACTGGGCTATGTAATCGATTACCAGGAAGCAATTTATGAGATTCGGGTTTTTAATCGATTACCAAGAGATGTAATCGATTACCAAGGGTGTTCTCCGTAGAGAACCAGTTCAAGACTCATGTAATCGATTACTAGTTCACGTAATCGATTACCATGATGTCCTTCTTTTTAGAAACAAGTTTTGTCTCTGGTAATCGTTACGGCACCTGGAATCGATTACCAGGACCTAATGTGCCAAAAATGAGTGTTTTGATTTTAATGGGATGAACCTATGATATGGATGCTTATGTGATGTTGCCTTTTCACATGATTACTTAATGGAAATGTACATGATATGATGAAATGAAATTATGATGAGAATGCCTATGTGTATTGAAGTCTTCCTTGATTATTTACTTGAAATGTATATGACGTGATGAATGTTACTTGAAATGTTATAACGTTGCATATGAGAAAAGTATATGATATGTTTTAAAATGATTCCATGCTCATGTTGCATAAATGGTATGTTAATGTAAAAGTTATATGCCAAACACATTTCTCCTGACGGTGAGGAGAAAGTAAACCTGTGGGGGGTATGGACGTTGAGCCATACCGAAGCGGACAAAGTCATTGGTCTTAACCAGTTGATGCGTTTCGAAGAAAGAAAAGAGATATGTTAATGAGGAAATGATTCCATTATGACTTCCGAGTTAAGGGTTGTATGGGGTGATCCAAGAAAAGAGATATGATTCCTCCTCTATTTTTCCAGTAAATCTAGCGACGGCTAGTTAGGATGAGCTCATTCATAGGCAATAGGTGATTAGGAGATTGGTGGCTATGATAAAATCGCCGGGGTGGCATGTTGGATGGATTTTGGTGGCTATGACGAGGGTGGAAAATGGAAAGTGGAAAATAGGAAAAATGAAAAAGTGAAAAGTGATGAAAGGGACTCACAAGTTCAATTATGATAAAGTAAAAGATGCACATGCATATGTTTCGTTGAAGTTCATTGGTGCTTTGATTAAGTAAAATGTGTTATATACGTGTACTGTCATATTGCCATGCATACATACAATATCTGCTGCATTCATAACATGAAGACACATGCTAAAAGAAACCCACTTTCAGATAATAAGCTTCGAGAAATTAAAATTGAACCTATGCATGAACACCCCTTTTATAACGAAAACCCGAAGTGGCTGGGGCTACGACGATGACACTTGTGTTAGAGTCGGGAAGCCCTACTAAGAATCTTATAAAGATTTCACATCCCTTTTCCTTTCTTCCGTGTCGTCTCCAGAGGCGAGTGATGCATATGTTCGTAATCCTTTGTGAGGCGCAAGTTTAGGAACCACGCTACCCGGATTAGAGGTTACAAGCGGAAGCGCGAAGATTAGTCTAGAAAAGTTATAGTAATGTCTAGCGTTGGGTTCGTGTATGTTCATCTTTTGTTATGTTTAGTATCTTGAGATGTCCTCATGTTTGAAGGGCATCGTCGTTATGATGTGACTATGATGTGAATATAAATTATGTTGTGACTATTCCATGACTTGTTTCTATATGCTACGATAATGTGTATATGTTGGCTATATCATGTGTGTATTAATTGTTATGTATGCGTACGCGCGGCTCGCATTTTAAATCTTAAATTCAAAAAGAAAAATTTAGTCATATTTTATTACCCGTATTTTAAATAAAGATAAGTCAAGTTCTGAAACAAAAGGCGTAACATCTAATAACTAGCCAAATGCGACTCGAGCGTGTGAGGTGAAAGTTAGGGTGTTACACTGCGTACACATATATGATGGTGGTGCTTGTATACGTGACATGGAGCATGAAGATGTTATATGCATATAATTGTGAATACTTTTGACAATTGCCTCTATATGAGAGAAAGAGAATGAGAATATATTTTCTTGGGTTAAAGAAAGCAAATCTAGTCATTGAGGAAAGCAAACTTGACTATCCTTGAATTGAGTTGGGGAAAGTAAACCTAGCTAGGAATAGATCTGTGTGAGAATTGGAGAAAGTAAATTCAATCATCATGTATAGGAATAAGCTCAATCCTGAAAAGTAGTCTATTATTCAGGAGTGGAATAAAACACCATAAATCAAGGGCCAAGACAAGTTAAAGTAGCAATTATCCTAAGTAGCCCTCTATATTATGTGCTAAGTAATATTAGGAGATCCTCTTCATATGTCAAGGGCACATAAAGATCAGCAAGATATGAGATCCCCTTCCATGTACCAAGGGCACGTAAAGATGAGAATGATGTATATGAGATCCCTTTGACATATCAATGGCACATAAAGATAATTTCACTAAAGATCACTGTATTTATTATATGCATACTCATATATGGCATTGAATTATTTGTTTAGGATGATTTACTATGACCTTCAATGTTATGACATATGTATATTAAGTGATTAAATATTAAAAGAAACCCTCTTTGGAAGGATAATTTTAGAACTTTAAAATAAATCTTTGATATGTGTTGTATGATCACATTTTTCTTAATAAATTAAAGTGGTTGGGATGATGACGATGACATGGGTGTTATTATGCATGTGGGGATGTGCTCCTGAGAATTTCACAATTCTCGCCCCTATGTTTGTTTGTGTTCCCGTGTCATCTCAAATTGATTAGAGAACAATGAGGCGGTTACTATGGAAGCTCAATATCTTAAAGTCCCTTATCAATTGTATTTTGTTAGGTATATATATTTGTAATTATATAAGGAGACAAATGTATATATAAAAGCTCATAGAAGAGGTTTTTTCTTGTATTTGCATTTATATTCAATGAATACTTTGTTTTCTCTTTATATGTTTTTGTAGAATTGCGATTTAGTTATTACACGAATCAATCAAATTTGCTATAGACACTTGAACAAGTCTGCAAATTTTTAAGTAACAACTCCTAAGTCTAATGTCATGGCTTAAAGATGATGATGTACTTAGGAGGGTGTTACATGAAATCACTTTAAACTTGTGGACGAGATGATGATGATGATATCCCGCATTGGACACCTCTGGGACGAGATTGTCCTCTAACGGATAACTATAACTCTAACAATTTGACTTTAGAATAATTATGACTATCAAATCATGTCCAAGGGATCACCAGCTTATAAACATCGTGATTTCAAAAGCCCACAAAATATGTATCTAAGAATTGTTATAAATCATACTGAGTTCCATACTCCAATATGATAAAACTAAAATTCCCAAATTATATCTCAAGCTAACATATTTTCATAAACTTGATAGTTCTAATATCAAAACAACGTGGTTCATAATCATAATTCTGAAATCAAAAGAACATATTGTTCATGAGGATAAATTATACTTTGCTCAACATTTTTCTAGTACATCTTATCTTGATATTCTGAAGCATAATCTTGAAATTCTGAACTCTTGAAAATGTGGTAATATCTTAAATCAATAAATACATGTGACAACTTTAATGACTTGCTAAATCATATATTTTCCAATAAATCCTTTCATAAGCATATAAAACACTTATGGTGGTGCCATGGTTTTTTTAAAACATTTTTCATGCTAAAATCAAAATCATAATTTTTCTAGCTTGGCATAGTGTGTAAAATCATAATCCATACATATTTTCACCTGTACCTTTAGGTTTAACAATCATAATGCATAAAACATATTCATAATGATGAAAATAAGGTCATGAGTTCAAACCCACTCACCTTGAAGAGCTGGGTGAGAGGTATCACCACCAACTTGATCGTGGGAGTTAGGAATGACACTAATAACTGTCATAGAATCACAAACAACTCATGAGCATACCATGATCACACTATGGTAGCTCTAAAGATATTAGGGAGTACCCAAACTTGACAACAACTAAGAACAAAAAGATCCTAACACATAAACATGAAGGAAAGGAGAGAAATAAAGCATAAACCATGAACAATTCTTACCTTGAAGCTTAGATGAGGTAGGATTGAGAGAAGATGCGAGTGAAAAGATGGAAGATAGTGTTGGAATATGAGGATTTCAAATTTTCAGGGGTAAAACGCGTATAGGAAGGTTTATATAGGGTTGAGGGTAGCTTAAACGAACTGCATCATTTTGGACGTCTGTTACATCGGGGAGTCCTCACTCAGTAAACTAGGCTCACCTGGAAATTGATCAACCTACCTTCTTGCTTGGAGCAAGCATTTCTGGCTCAGGCCCGCCTGCTTCTCCTTTTACTACGGTGAGCCTAATTGGCTTGCCTACTCATTATAGCTAACATTCATCGCTATAGCGAGTCTGTTCTACATAAAATGAGACTTTAGCAATTCTGATGCTTAAACTCCTGAGGTTTTTGTTATACCCAAAGGTTGACTAGGCTTAGCCAAGGATTCATGAACCTAGGGCATCACAAAAATCCACTTGCATCCAATGGATTTCTTTCCTTTAGGCAAGGTTGAGATTTTCCATGCATCATTCTTCCCCAATGCTCGAACTTTTTCCCTTATAGGCAGCCCATTTAGGATATTGAAGAGCTTCCTTATGTCCTTGGGTGCTTGATTGATGTCAAGGGATATATTTCAAAGGCTTTATGGTCTTTGGATAAGTGATTATAAGATACAAAATTTCCAATTGGATGTTTAGTGCTAGACCTTACACCTTGTCTAGTAACAATGGTTAGATTAAGATCAGTAAATTCTTGGCTAGAAAGGACAAAATTTAAAGGAGTAAAGGTTATGTTACTAAGGGGTTTTCTCTAATCTTTGGTGTTTGGGCAGATTCTTGATTGTGCCTTGGAATTATAGAGGGTTCTAGTTGCTATCCTCTAATATTCTACTTCCTCAAGTACACCAAGAGAGTTTGTCTACAGGTGTTAGTTCGCTCCAAGTGATTTTAGATTCAGTGGGATCATTTTCTGATCTTTCTCCAGCACTTTCAAGGGTTGGTATTTTTCTAACTGATTTCTTCAGACTTTTCAAAAATTGATAGTATCTCTGATCTTCCAAAGCTAAAATTTCCCATCATTCTTCCCTTGAATTTTAGGGTTGGAGTAAAATTGTTGATGCTCAAAGAATATGACATCCATGCAATGATAAAATTTCTTGGTTGAAGGAGAATAGCATTTGTACCCTTTTTGGTCTAGAGAGTATCCCAAGAAAATGCAAGGTATTGATGTAGGGTTAAGTTTGCTTTGGTTAGGTTGGTGGTTGTGGAAAAAAGCTATGCAATGGCAACCTCTGCCTACCTCCTCAAATTAGAAATATTTTATGCTAAGTTGCACAAAAAATGTAGTAAAGGACACAACTTGGATTGTCTCTCAAGGAGGCTTTATCATTTAGTTTGGAAAATTTGAGGGTTTTGAGAATTAGAGCATAGCAGTTAAATTTAAATGATAATAGCAACAGTGAAGAGGAAATTAGCACAATGTATTCCTAGGATTGGAAATTAGTTATCATTGACTAAATATTAAACCTATTGGTGGTTATTAGTAATAAATTACTAGTAATTCTATTAGTAATCAATCAACCTCTAAAATTTGACTAATGCAAATCATTAATAAATGAAATCTCAATTTATTTTGAAATCACATTAATTTAATGAATCAATTGCTATAGCCTATCTGCGATCGGAAAGTTAATTCTAATGTTCTCCCTCAAACATGAACGAATAGATCTATTAATTTATACCCAAAGGGTTTTCCTAAATGATGTTCACCAATTTAGTTATTCCAATAAAAATTATAGCAATCACTACAATAATTATAGGAATAGCAACTGTAGAACATTAAGAAAACCAATGTATTTAATATCAAAAAGTGGTCTCAAACATCATTCCAATCTATCCGAAAACCCTACATTAGTAAAAAAATCTACTCCTCCATCTCCTGGAGGATTATAATAATTAAGATAAAAAGAACCTGAAAATAATAACAATAATCCTTGCCACAATCTCCAAAACAAAGCACCTTCATTAATGGAATCCCTAGAGAGAGAGAGAAGAATATAGAAGAAGATGTAGAGAGAATATGGAAAGAGAATAATAGCAACTAATCTTAACAGTGAAATGAGTAAAAAACTAGCGTAAATAACTATGTCAATCCTTTAAATATTGCTTTCTAAAATAGTCGAAAATGGTGCTTAAAAACATATTAATGATGTGTCAATTCACTATCGCAAAAGTGCTGCAAGTGCTAAAATGAACACTCAGCACTTTCCGAGAGAGTTGTAACACCCTAATAACTAACTCAATACATCTAGGATGTATTCAAGTTAATCATAAGTTATTACTCTTTTGCCTCAGTTCTGGACTTTGATTTTAGAAAATACTTAGGAAAATATGGGTAAAATTTTTCTTTTTAAAACAAAAAAACGTGAGCCATACATATGCGGGGAAACATAACGGGCGAGATCTGAAACATAAAGTCATGAATAAAAACAACATCAAACGATACATAAAAGAAATAGTAGCATTAGTACAGTCGTCCGTGGAAAAGAAAGGAAACATAAAAGCAATACATCAGAAACTCCCTACTACATTAGTGCATCTACAAATAGATAACCTCTAAAGCAAAAGAAGGCTATCCTAACATATGCGAGTGTGCGCACACCAAACCGCTGCCAGCTCCTACTCCTGCCCACTAGAGGGAGGTATATACCCAATCCACTGAGACAACTCGGGGTGGCCAAGCGGTAAGCGAGTCAAACATGTGCTCCACGACGGGCACCATCCTCACCTTGCCTCCTCGAAGTGGCTGCGAGTGTCCTTGCTACCTAACGCCATAGGAACAGTGGGAAGAACCCATGGATGGAATGTTTGTCTCGGAGGGGTCGGACTTTGACTAGAGAGGGGGACATACTCTGGATAGGGTGGTCGGCGGAGGCCGCATCGGGGGCACGATGGTTGTGCTCTCCTTAGGGCGGCCGTGCTCGAAGAGTAGGCCGTCGACCAAGGGCGAAGTCGGCGTGGAACGGAAATTGGTGATGGGCTGGGCAACGAACGATCGAGAAACACGAATAGGCACGTGGAACAACATCCAACGAAGTGGTATGACTGGTGCATGGCATCAAAATGGAGCTCCAGGTTGGCGTATCAACATAGATTACGAAGGCTGCCATCGATCTCTGAAGACATGACGGAAAGAAAAGATAGAAGGAGTAAGAAACTTGATAAAGAATCTCAGGAAGGTATGCTCGTATCTTGGTTTCTTTGTAAAAAGGTGAACATGCATAAGGTTCAATTTTGAAGGTCTAAGATACCATTTACCGAGGCCCATTTATTTTAGTAAGGATCTTGGATGTCATGAATGCAACATACTTTATCATGAAATGCATGGCAATGCAAGGTATGATATACTAATTTCAATCATAGGAGATGCTCATGGATCATAACAACTATAACATGATTTTTTTTCACTTATCTTTTAGGTGACTTATATTAATTCTTTCTCTCATTTCTGCCATCCTATTTCTCTCACCTTTTGAGAGTTCTAGGTTTTAGGATTTAGGGTTTAAGGATACTCTTATCATATGATAAGTTAACACTAGTCGTCACTAGTCGTCACTAGCATACTCTTATCATATGATAAGTTAACACCTGACTCTTGGAGTGCGGGATAGGGGGCAATATGATCACCTTTCATAACCTTTAATTCGGGGAATTCAAAGGATCACTTCCTTATTGGATCACCTCTCATAACCTTTAATTCGGGGAGTCTAGAGGAGCATTTCCATGTATTTTTATGTCACCTTTATATTAGCATATTATGTTAAGATGCAAAGCCATTACCATATCATGTACTTTTTTCATGTTCTTGTGAACCTATGCAACCTTAAAATATTCCAAGTGAAATTATAACATGTCATTCCCATTCAAAATGAAATAGCTAAGCATGTAAGACCTCAATTTCACATAATTCCTCAAGTTTATGACAATCACAACATTTTATAGGATAAGTACTTTAATCCGTATCCTTATAGCAACATAACAAGCAACCTTAGATTAGTAGCATAAATTAGAGAGCAAAATAAAAGATGTTTACATTTTATTAAGACCTATATATTGCATGAGTCAAAGACCTCATGTGAGTTGAAATGGTGAGTCTTGAGCACAAGGTTAACCAAGTGATGACATAATTTAAACATGCAATGTAAGCTTTATTTTTAATCTTGGCATTATAAGGTGATAGCAAGAAAAACATAAATATGCTATGCAAAACTTTGAATTTACACATGAGAATGCAAGCTCTAGTTTAGGTGATGACTTGAAAAATAAATATGTTAGACAAGAAATGTAAACATGAATGCAAGTTCAATTCTTTATTTTAGTGCTCTAGGCCCCTTAGAGTATTCACTCTAAATCATTTTTCAACTTTAAGGTTGAAATAGGTAGGTTTTGAGTTAATTATTTAGGTGATTATGTAAACATGAAATGCAAGGCTTAATATGTAATGCAAATACTGGAAATATAAATATGGATGCATTTCTTTGAGTCTTGGGCTCAAGATTTCTATTCTAACAACATAATATCATCATTTGCTTAAAAACTCTTAAAAGTGAAACCTTGAAACTTTAGAGATCAAACAAATGATGGCTTTGCAACCAACACCCAAGACTCTCATCATCAAGCCATGGTTTCTTCATGATGTAGGCCATAAGGTCAAAAAAAAAAAAGAGAGAAGGAAAGCAAAACAAAGAACCGAAATGGTGTAATGAGAAAGGAAGAACATTCTAAGTCAAGAGTAATACAAGAGAAAAGAATAACGAATCCTTAAAATAAATCCCTACCAAAGATGTTTTTCTTTTTAAAGAGGAAAGCTTGGTCTTGGAATGAGATGAGAAAAACAATTTCTTTCTTAGTGTAAAAGTGATTCAGCCAAGAGGAAAAAGAAAAGAAAGAAAGGTTTGTCTTGAGTTTTTGGTCTTGGAAATGGAAAGATTATGTGTTTAGAGGAATGTTTATGGTGTTTGTGTGGTGGTTTGTGGTTAGGGAATGGTGGAGGTGGTGGCTCTTGGAAAAAAAGATGAAGAAGAAGAAGAAGAAGAAGAAGAATTCTTTGAGTTTGAGAAGAAAGTTTTGAGGTTGTAAGGATAAGCAAGTGTTACAAGCTTTCCATGATGCCTATTTATAGAAAAAAAATGAAACGCATGGAGGTGGGAAATGGAGAAGGAGGAGGCCGACGGCTTCTTTGGAGAGGAAGGAAAGAAAAATATCTTTGCATGGTATGACTTTGGATATGGCTAGGTATGGTACAAAGCATGACTTAAGGTATGGGCAAACATGTTTCTTTAAACATATTTTAATTGAATTTCAAAATGTGATGGATGAAGATGGAGGAGGAGTGGCAGCTTATGATTAAGGAAAATGGGGGGAAGAAAATCTCAATTTAATGTTGGTTTATGAGTATGTTAAGAAGTTGATTTGATTAGGCTATGAATTAGGGTTGTAATCTAGTATTGTAGGTGAAAATAGGTAAATAAGGTGGTTCAAGGCAAGATTAAAGAATGCTATTGTTTGATTAATGCAAATCCACCTTTATGAGAGAGGAATCTCATCATGTGACCATTTCCATAATTTAAGGAAATTGAAATAGGGATTTTACTATTTATGAAAATGTAACATAAAGTCTTAAATCAAGAAAAAGATTTTGAGTCTCTAAGCAATCTAATGTTCTAATTAACCTTAATTAATTATTTTGACTTTGGATTAGTAATTAGAATATACTAATATTTAATTAGAGCCTAATATTGCTCAGGTTTCGTTAAACGTATCATTAGGCCCAAAATGCACTTAACTGGGTAAAATGGTAATTTTGCAAAAACCTTCTGAGGCTTCCTAGGCTTAACATGTTGTTAAACATTACTTAAAAATATCATTTTAAACTTTTGGGTGAAGTCTTGGGCTAACCGGCACTTAATTCGGTGTTATTTAGCCATATGGGCATTTTGGTTATTTGGCGCATTTGAACTAAAAAATGAGATTCTTTTGCTCTATTAGTACACATAATCCTCTTTCAACATCAAAACATCCCCTGGAGGATAGTTGGGGTTAGCAGTCCTCATTTTCCTGTAAAATGACATCAGGGCATTTTGGTCATTTGGACATGGGAAAAATGCGTTACATTACTCCCCTCCTTAAAAAAATTTCGCCCTCGAAATTCATTACCTGAGAAAAGCTTCAGATAAAGCTTCTTCATTCTGACTCCAACTCCCATGTGAATTCCTCCGTTTTCCCTAACCATGCTACTTTACTAGAGGACAATCTTGGTCCTCAACTTTTAACTCCTCCCGATCCCGTAGGGGGTAGGTTAAATATTAGGTCTTCCCTTAATTGTACTTGCTTTGGCTCTAAAACATGGCTCAGGTCAGACCATATTTTCTTAACTGGGAAACATGGAAGTCATCATGGAGGTTAGATAGGTTTGAGGTAGGGCTATAAGATATGTTATGTTCCCGACTTGGTTAAGGATATGAAACGGCCTAAGAAATCTGTGGCTCAATTTTTTAACTCTTATGGCTCGACCTATGCCTATGGTATGAGTGATCCTAAGGAACACATGTTCTCTTTCTTGAAATCTATCGGTTTTCGCCTTTTACGAGCGTAGATTTTCTGTCGACTTTGAGGAGTGAGAATTTTATCCGATTCTCTTAATTTGTTCCGTTGTTTCCCTCACGATATTTGGTCCTAGCAGGCTTTGTTTTCCCAGCTCGTACCAACACAAGGGTGATTGACATTTCCTCCCATACAGGGCTTCATACGGTGCCATGCCATGCTTGCATGATAACTGTTGTTATACACAAATTCAATTAATGGCAAGTACTTATCCCAACTCCCTTTTTGGTCCAAGATGCATGCTCTTAACATATCTTCTAATGTTTGGATAGTCCTCTCGGATTGCCTATTGTTTGAGGGTGGTAAGCCGTGCTTAGGCATAGCTTTGATCCAAACGCCTTTTGAAAGGTTCCTCAAAATCGTGACATAAATCGCGGATCCGATCCGAAATTATTGTCGACGGTCCATGATCTTACGACCTCTTAGATATATAACTGAGCCAGCTTATCCAAGGAGTAGGTTACCTTTATAGGTAGAAAGTGGGCTGACTTGGTTAGTCGGTCCACTATTACCCATATGGCATCATGCCCAGCTTGGGTCCTTGGTAGCCCGCTTATAAAGTCCATAGAGATGCTATCCCACTTCCACTTGGGGATTGACGGGGTTACATTACTCCCAAGGGCTTTTGGTGCTCAATCTTCACCTTTGACCGACTAAGCACTTATTTACCCACGCACTCACGTCCCGTTTCATTCCTGGCCATCAAAACATCTTTTTCAGATCTTGATACATCTTGGTGGTACTAGGGTGAATGGTAAAATGACTTTTATGGGCTTCCCCCAAAACCTCTCTTCAGAGGTCACCACTTGCCGAATGCAGATCGACCTTTGAACCTCCATACACCCTCGACATCTTGTGCGAAACCTTTCAACCTCTCTTCCCGCACCGCCTCTCTAGTTTCTTGAAACTCTTTATCCTCCCGTTGGGCTTGAGTAATCCTTCTCCTAAAGTCACTTGTCACACTAAGATGACATGCTTTTATGCTTTTAGTGGTCAAGGTCATCCCTAGGTTTAGGTCTCTAAACTTTTCGATTAGCTCCACCTCCTTAACCATCATGTAGGATAGGTGCAAGATTTTCCTACTCAAGGCGTCAGCCACTACATTGGCCTTGCCTGGGTGGTAGCTTAGCCCAAAATCATAATCCTTCAGAAACTCCATCCACCTTCTTTGCCTCATATTTAGCTCTTTTTGATCAAAGAGGTACTTTAGACTTTTATGGTCAAGAACACCTCGAACTTCACTTCATACAAGTGGTGTCTCTATACCTTTAGAGCAAACACTACGTCGTAACTCTAGATCATGGGTGGGGTAATTTGGCTCGTGAAGCTTGAGTTGTCTGGATGCATGGGCCACCACTTACTTATTTTGCATCAACACACAACATAATCCTTTACCTAATGCATCACAATAGACCTCAAAAGGTATTGGGATCAGGCAACACCAAAACGGGGTTGAGGTCAACTTCGTTTCAATTCTTGAAAGCTCTTTTCGCACTTCGGAGTCCAAGTAAAAGAGGCATTCTTCCTGTAAGCTTGGTTAAGGGTAATGAAATTTGGGAAAATCCTTTAATAAACCTACGGTAATATCCTGCCAAACCCAAAAAGCTTCTAACCTCCTTACCGTGGTAAGTCTTTCCCAATTTATCACAGCCTCTATTTTATTGGGGTCTAGCAATGCCTCCTTTTGAAACTACATGCCCTAAAACTTTACTTCCTCCAACCAAAATTCACACTTAGATAGCTTGGCATATAGATTCTTTTCTCTTGAGGATCTCTAGCACTATCTTCAAATGACGCTCATGCTCATCGTGGGTCTTAGAGTAGATGAGTATGTCATCTATAAAGACAACCACAAATTGATCTAGATATGGTCTAAAGATCCTATTCATGTAGTCCATGAATACAACTAGAGCATTTGTCAGTCCAAAGGACATAACAGCAAACTCAAAATGGCCATATCAAGTGCGAAATGTCATTTTCGGTATATCTTCATCCCTTACTTTGATCTGGTGATATTCCGACCTTATATCTATCTTGAGAATACTATCACCCCTTCAATTGATCCATCAAATTGTCAATCCAAAGTAAAGGGTATTTGTTTTCACGACTCAGCAACTACCTATAATTGACACACACCTCATGCTCCCATCTTTCTTTTTTACAAACAATCCTGGCTCCCCAATGATGCACTAGGCCTTACAAACTTCTTTTCCAGGAGGTCCTCCAACTAGGCTTTTTACTCAGTGAGTTCTAAAGGGGACATCCTATAAGGTGCTATGGATATGGGTCCCATTCCAGAAGCAATTCTAATGAAAATTCTATTTCCCTTATGGGGGAAACTCAGGTATCTATCAGGAAATACTTCCAATGGTTTCATCATCATTTTCCTGGGCCACCCTCTCCACCCTTTTGGGAGTAATCTAGGTTATGAGCTCATACCTTGCTAGTCGTCACAGCACATACTTATCCCTTTTGATAAGTAAAAATTTCATCTCTACCCTTTGAGAGAACGGACTAGGGGCAAGAATCACCTTTTCACCGCCTATAGTTTGACGGGTCCAAAGGATCATTTTCAGGATCACCTTTTCACCACCTATAGTCTGAGAGGTCCAAAGGGTCATTTCCTCATATATTTTAAGTCACCTTTAAGTCTTTGCATGTTATATCATAATACAATTCTCAATTCATACTCATTTATAACATTTTCTCGTTTATAGTCTTATTCTGAATAATATATATACCAACTGGAATCATGCATCCTGGAGATTCCCAGGAAAGAGAGGTGGGTCACAAGTGGACACGCTTAAATACCAAGTCTTTCCTAGCCAAAACCTTTCCAAATTACACTTTTAAGGAATATACTTTCTTCCAACAAGGGTAAATTTTTAAGTAACAAAGAATATTTCATTATTTCATGTATAAGCATTCTCATTGTTTGCAACAACAACTGTAACATGCAAGCCTAGGAATCATTCAATGACGTCAAATACTTAATAAGCATCAAATCACTACATAGACTTATCATTTAAAACATCAAAGAGGCATCATCATAAATCCTTATCGAAAGCTGTCTTAAACAACTTGAAACTCTAGAATCGGGCAACCTCAATTATTGAACTAATTAATTATGCATCTAAGGGATTTATTACCATCAATTATAAGCCTTAAGAACATTATTATCATAACCTCAAACATATCAAATCATAGTAATACTAACTCAGATCATGGCTGAATCATGAACCTCACATAATTGCTTAATATCTTATTTTAAGTACATGCAAGATATTAGTTTCCCGTAATATCATTTTAAGCCTTAAAACTCTTTTAGAAACTAATTCTTTTTGGTAATCTTGAAAGAAATTATAGAACCAACTCAGTAGCTATTTAAAAATTACTTTAGGCCTACCTTAATCATGAGGTCAATTTATACATTGAAAGAATGTTCATGTTTAAAATTTTCTCTTAAGATAAAAGGAGCAAGTCTTGAGCTTTAGAGATTTAGTGATAGCTAGAATTATAAACATGCTATGCAACTCATTTTAATTTTGTCTTTATAAGGTGATAACTTGGAAATATAAACATGATGCAAGAAACTTGAGCGCGTAGTCCGCATGGACAAGTGGAGGGAGAAGAGAATCTAAGAAGGGAGCGACGGTAGTCCGCATTGGACCGTGAAGAGATAAGAGAATTCTTATTACATCTTATTAAGCTCCAGACTCAAGACTTTTTAAAGAATGAATTCTTTGACTCCAATAATCTTAAGGAAATATGCATCCTTAGGATACTACTATTTTCCAACTTTGCTTGTGATACTTGGGCAAGTCTTTGAGCTCTAAAATTCTTAGGTGATAACATAATAATAAACATGCCATGCATTCATTCTTTTAGTCATTATAAAATAAAGTGAGAGCATAAAATAAATATGAGATGCATCCTCTTTATTATCTTTAGATTAAGTGACAACTTGAAATATAAACATGAAATGCAAGCTTGGAAATTTAAACATGAATATGCAAGTTCATTTATTTATTCTTAAGATTTTAGTGATGACATAGAAAGCAAACATGGTTATGCAAGGCATAAACTTAAACATGGATGCAAGTTTATTTTATTTCTTTACTAGAGCTCCTCCAAGACTTTAGGGAAATATAAATTCAACCCAATATATCTTAGCAAGACAAAGTGAAAAATACATCTTTCAAGTTCTAAACTCAAGATCTTTATTTTTACATCATAAAAACATCATTCTTTAAAGTTTTGCATCAAGTGGAATTTTCAAGCTTTAGAGGCCTAACTTGTGATGGATTTACAACCAACACTTAAGGTCCTCATCATCAAGCTATCATCATATCCCCATATAGGCCTTATGGCCGAAATATTTAAAGAAAAAGAAAGAAGAAAACCAATTAGAAAAGCTAGAGAAAGTTCATGAAATCATCATTTTGAACCAAGAACAACACTTAGCAAAACATGGAAATAAGCTTAAAGACAACTCCCTACCTAATTTGGTTTGAAGAAAGGAAGAGAACTTGGTTTCTTTGAGTGAAATGAAACAAAATCTCCTTGAAAAGTTGAAGAAGAATTTCGGCCAAGGGGAAGGAAGAAAGAAAGCTTTTGGTGCTCCTAAAACTAGAATTTGTGTAAGTTATGAGCAAGGCTTCCAAGGCTCCTCAAGTAAGCATATTTATAGAGGAATTCAAGCTCATGTATGACAAGAGGAGGAGGCATAATTTTCAGATTTTTCATGGGGAACAAAGGGAGGAAAATCATTTCTTTTTTAAGGCATGTTTTATGCCATGTTTTAGGGAATTTTTTGGCATTTTGTTTTAGTGCATTATCTTGCAATAATTCTAATGATTATGGCTGAATTATTTCATGCATTACAGCCTCATGGAAGAGGGTTTTGTGTGTTCCATGTATTATTTAGGTGTAGGCAAGGTATTCATGCAATTTAGAGAATTTGCAATTAAGGGCTTAGGTGAATTAGTAAGCAATTTGGGTGTTTTTAAGCAATTTTGGATTCTAATTAATTTAAATAAATAATTTGGACTCTAGATTAGTAATTAGAATTTAATAAGCTTTAATTTGAGCCTAATATTGCTTAGGTTTCATTAGACGAATCAAAAATCTCAAAAATTGCAAAACTTGGACAAAGAGGGGCAAAATGGTCATTTCGCTCAAAAACTGCATGAGGCCACCCAAGCTTAACCAATGGACAATCATAACTTAAAAACATGTTTTAAAACATTTTATTGAGGTTCGGGTTCAGCGGCATGCAAATCAAAGTAAAACAGGCAGGGCGTTTTGGTCATTTCGCGTTGAGCTCAAAATTAGGATTCTTCTCCTCTATTAACACACATTACACAAACAATCCCTTATTATCATCAAAACATCCCCTTGAGGATGGGTGGGGCCCACGATCTCATTTTCTGAGAAAATAACCTCAAGGTCATTTTGGTCATTTTACACGTACAGAAATTGGGGTTTGCAACTCTCGCACGAATTGCTCCTAACCTTTCTTCTAATGTTATATTCCTTTATTGAGGATTGTTCGGTCTCAAATTTTATGTAAGAATTACCTAGAGTAATTCGGAATTTCTAACGATAGTAAAAGTTGGGCGTTACATTCAACCCAAGAATATGAGATGAATGAATGGGTAGCACCAGAGTCAAGAAGTACAATTAAGGTTTTACCGTTTATTTTGCACTTACCTTCTATGAGGTTCCGTGACTTTGTTGATTCTTCGGCATTGAGGGTGAAGACCTTTCCTTGGTGTTGTGGCTTGGGATTGGGGGCCGTTGGATTTCTCTTTGTGCATTCCCGTGAAAGTGGGGGCTTCCCACATCGGTAGCAAACTCCTAGGCCTGCTCGGCAAGGTAGGTCTCCATGAGGTTTCCTGCACTTGGCACATACTACGGTGGGTGTAGGTCTTGGGGGTGTAGCTGGACCCCTTTGAGGTGCTTTCGGTTGTCATATGGCCTCCCTTGATTGTAGTCACTCCGGGGCCTTGTGATCTAAACGGGGGTCCTGGATTGTGGTCCTTGTTGCGGTTGGAATGGCGCCTGCTGCTTGAACTTTGGGCCTTGTGGTGCCAACTTCTTTATGAACTTATTAGCCTTTGACGTGCTCAGCTTCCTTTGATTGTCCTCAATGATGCGGCATTTGTTGACCAAGGTGGGAAGTCCTTGATCTCCAAATGAACTACTTGCAACATTAACTTCAGCCTTTAGCCCGGATTCGTACTGATGCACTTCTAGTTCGGTTTCCTTGGTACATCCTTGAGGACTTGATGAGCTCCTCAAACTTGGCGGTATACTAGGCAATGCTCGTGCCCCCTTGAGTCAGTTGCATGAATTTAATGTCCTTGGCATTCCTCACCGACTTCGGGAAATACTTCTCATAAAAGTGAGCTTTAAACATCTCCTAGTCAATCTGTTTGGTTGCTTCAGAAGTCTCTGTGTCCCTGGTCTATGAATTCGACATCGCCTTCCAGCATATAAGTGGCAAAAGTCACCTTCTGCCCTTCTATACATGGAATCACTGTGAGGATTTTCTCTATGCTACCTATTTGTCAGGATGGTTCGGATTCAAAGTTCTCCGGCCTGCGAAATTCCCAAAATGAGCATGCTCGGGGACCTCAGCAACATTGTGACCACGACTTGTGTCCTGGCAGTCTCGGTCCATCCTTTCGAACATCACCTTCATGGTTCTAGCCACCTCGCTCAGGGCTTCGGAGTCTCGTTGTCCTAGCTCGGGTCGTGGTCCTATTCTGTCGTCGTCCATTGGTCCATATGGACACCAAACAACAAGCACTGAGGTGATTCGGCTTAATATTTTATGCAAAGTGGGTTAGTTACCATGGCACGAACAACATATAGGAGTCATGTATTTCTAATCCTTAAGCTCATCCTATTGATGGGACACTACACATGACATACCTACCGCATTATGCATAAGAAGCATAGTTAGTCTAATCCTAAGCTCTGAGAACCGAACTACTCTAATACCAAAATGTAACACCATAATAACTAACTCAATACACTTAGGATGTATTTAAGTTAATTATTAGTTATTACTCTTTTGCCTCAATTTTTAATTTTGGTTTTTGAAAATACTTAGAAAAATATGGGTAAAATTTTTCTTTTTAAGACAAAAACGTGAGCCATACTTATACGGAAACATAACAGGACAGACCTGGAACATAAAGTCATGAGTAAAAACAACATCACAGATATATATATATAATCCATACACCAAATAAGAAATAGTAGCGTTAATTCAGTCGTGTAGAGAAAGAAGGAAACGTAAAAGCAATACATTAGAACTCCCTGTTACACATAGTGCATCTACAAATAGATAACCTCTAAAGCAAAAGAAGGCTATCTTAACATATGCAAGTGTGCGCGCACCGAAGTTAGCTGCTGGCTCCTACTCCTGCCCACCGAGAGGTATATACCCAATCCACTGAGACAACTTGGCCAGGATGGCCAAGCGGTAAGCGGTTCGCATGTGCTCCACGACGGGCACCATCCTCACCCCGCCTCCCGAAGTGGCTGCATCACGTGTCCTCGCTACCTAACGCCATAGGAACGGTAGGGAATAACCCATGGATAGAATGTTTGTCTTGAGGGGTCGGATTTTGACTAAGAGAAGGGAACGTCTCCATAGGCGTGGTCGATGGAGGCCACATCGGAGGCATGACGGTTGTGCTCTGGGGGCGGGCGTGCTCGACTGGTGATGGGCTGGGCAAACGGCGATCGAGGAACACGATAGGCGCAAGAAACAACGTCCAATGAAGTGGTATGACTGGTGTGTGGCATCAAAATGAGCTCCCAGGTTAGCGTATCAACATAGATTACGAAGGTGCCATCAATCTCTGAAGACGTGGCGGAAAGAAAAGATAGGGGAGTGAGAAACTTGATAAAGAATCTCAGTAGGGTTTCCTTCTATTTTGGTGTCATCATCTACGTCCTCAGGAACCTTTGGTTTCTTTGTAAAAAAGTGGGCATGCATAAGGTTCAATTTTAAGTTCTAAAGTACCATTTACCAAGGCCTATTTATTTTAGTATGCAACTTGGATGTCATGAATGCAATATACTTTATCATGAAATGCATGGCAATGCAAGGTAGGATATACTAATTTCAATGATAAGAAAAAAAATATACTCATAGATCATAACAATTATAACATGACTCTCTTCCACTTACTTTTAGGTGACTTAGATTAATTCTCTCTTATTTAGGGCCACCCTATTTCTCTCGCCTTTTGAGAGTTTTAGATTATTAGCTCATACCTCACTAGTCACCACTAGCATAATCTTATCCTATGATAAGTTAACATCCAACTCTTGGAGTGCGGATAGGGGGCAATAGGATTACCTTTCATAACCTTTAATTAGAAGTCCAAAGGATCACTTCTTATTGGATAACTTCTCATAACCTTTAATTCGGGGAGTCTAGAGGATCATTTCCATATATTTTTATGTCATCTTTATATTAGCATATTATGTTAAGATGCAAAGCCATAACCATATCAAATACTTTTCCCATACTCTTTTGAACCTAGGCAACTTTAAGATATTCCAAGTGAAATTGTAACATGCCATATTCATTCAAAATCAAATAACTAAACATATAAGTCCTCCATTTCACATATTTCCTTAAGCATATGGGAAAATCACAACAATTTACAAGATAAGTACTTTAATTCGTATTCTTATGGCAACATAATAAGTAACCTTAGATTAGTATCAAAAATTAGAGAGCTTAATAAAAGGATGCCTATATTTAATAAGATATGTATTCCATAAGTCAAAATTCTCAAGTGAGTTGAAATAGTGAGTCTTGAGCACTAGGATAATCAAGTGATGACATAATTTTAGACATGCAATGTAAACTTCATTTTTAATCTTGACATTATAGGGTGATAGCAAGAAAAACATAAGTATGCTATGCAAAGATTTGAATTTAATATGAGAATGGAACCTCTAGTTTTAAATCTTTAAGTTTAGGTGATGGCTTGAAAAATAAATATGCTAGGCAAGGAATGTAAACATGAATGCAAGTTCAATTCTTTATTTTAGTGCTCTAGGCCCCTTAGAGTATTCACTCTAAATCAACAAACAACTTTAAGGTTGAAATGGGTAGGTTTTGAGTTAATTATTTAAGTGATATGAAAATGCAAGCTCTCGTTTTAATCTTTAAGTTTAAGTGATGACTTGAAAAGTAAATATGCTAAGCAAGGAAATGTAAATATGAATATAAGTCCAATTCTTTATTTTAGTGCTCTAGGTCCCTTAGAGTATTCACTCTAAATCATTTTTCATCTTTAAGGTTGAAATAGGTGAGCTTCGAGATTAATTATTTAGGTGATTATGTAAACATGAAATGCAAGGCTTAATATGTAATGCAAAGACTTGAAATATAAATATGGATGTATTTCTTTGAGTCCTAGGTTTAAGACTTTCATTCTAACAACATAATATCATTATTTGCTAAAAACTCTTAAAAGTGAAATATTCAAACTTTAGAAGTCAAACAAATGATGGTTTTGCAACCAACACCCAAGACTCTCATCATTAAGCCATGGTTTCTTCATGATGTAGGCCATAAGGCCGAAAACAAAAAGAAAAGGAAAGGAAAACAAAGAACCGAAAATGGAGTAATGAGAAAGGAAAAACATCTTAAACCAAGAGGAATAGAAGAGAAAAGAATAACGAATCCTTAAAATAACTCCCTACCAAAGATGTTTTTCTTTTTAAAGAGGAAAGTTTGGTCTTGGAATGAGATGAGAAGAACAATTTCTTTCTTGGTGCAAAGGTGATTTGGCCAAGAGGAAAAAGAAAAGAAAAAAAGGTTTGTCTTTAGTTTTAGGTCTTGGAAATGGAAAGATTATGTGTTTAGAGGAATGTTTATGGTGTTTGTGTGGTGGTTTGTGGTTAGGAAATGGTGGAGAGTGGTGGCTCTTGGAAAAAAAATGAAAAAGAAAAAGAAGAATTCTTTTTGAGTTTGAGAAAGAAAACTTTGAGGTTGTGAGGATGAGCAAGTGTTACAAGATTTCCTTGATGCCTATTTATGGAAAAAATGAAACACATGGAGGTGGAAATGGAGGAGGAGGCCGACGGCTTCTTTGGAGAGGAAGAGAAAAATATCTCTTTGCATGGTATGACTTTGGGTATGGCTAGATATAGTTCAAAGCATGGCTTAAGATATGTGCAAACATGTTTCTTTAAACATATTTTAATTGAATTTCAACATGTGATGGATGAAGATGGAGGAGGAGTAGCCGGTTTTGATTATGGAAAATTGGGAGGGGGAAGAAAATCTCATTTTAATGTTGGTTTATGAGTATGTTTAGAAGTTGATTTGATTAGGCTATGAATTAGGGGTTGTAATATAGTGTTTTGGGTGAAAATGGGTAAATAAGGTGATTTAAGGCAAGATTAAAGAGTGATCTTGCTCGATTAATGCAAATTCACCTTTATTAGGGAGGAATCTCATCATGTGACCATTTTCATAATTTAAGGAAATTGGAATAGGGATTTTACTATTCATGAAAATGTGACATAAAGTCTTAAATTAAGAAAATGATTTTGAGTTTCTTTAAGCAATCTTAGGTTCTAATTAACCTTAATTAATTATTTTGACTTTGGATTAGTAATTGAAATTTACTAATATTTAATTAGAACCTAATATTGCTTAGGTTTCATTAAATGTATCATTAGGCTCAAAATGCACTTAGCTAGGGGCAAAATGATAATTTTTTGCAAAATCCTTTCAGGGCTTCTCGGGCTTAACTTGTTGTTAAACATTACTTAAAAATATCATTTTAAACTTTTGGGTGAAGTCGGGTTCAATCGGCACTTAATTTGGTGTTATTTAGCTATAGGGGCATTTTGGTCATATTGCACATCGGAATTCAAAAATGAGATTCTTCTGCTCTATTAGCACATATAACACACGTAATCCCCTTTCATCGTCAAAACATCCCTGGAGGATGGCCAGGGCTGGTGATCCTCATCTTCCTAGTAAGATGACCTCATGAGTATTTTGATCATTTGTAGACGAGAAGAATTCGGGGCGTTAGACAACACCAAGATGGGGGTTGAGGTCAACTTCTTTTCATTTCTTGAAAGCTCTTTCGCTCTCCGAAGTCCATGTAAAAGAGGCATTCTTCTTGGTAAGCTTGGTTAAGGGTAACGAAATTTGGAAAAATCCTTTAATAAACCTACGGTTATATCCTGCCAAACCCAAAAAGCTTCTAATCTCTTACCATGGGAGACTTTCCCAATTCATCACGCCTTATTTTACTAGGGTCTAGGCAATGCCCCCTTTTGAAACTACATGCCCTAGAAACTTTACTTCTTCTAACCAAAATTCACACTTAGATAGCTTGGCATATAGTTTCTTTTCTCTGAGGATCTCCTGCACTATCTTCAGATGACGCTCATGCTTCTCGTGGGTCTTAGGTAGATGAGTATGTTATCTATAAAGACAACCACGAATTGATCTATATATGGTCTAAAAATCCTATTCATATAGTCCATGAATACAGCTGGAGCATTTGTCAATTCAAAAGACGTAACAACAAACTCAAAATGGCCATATCGAGTGTGAAAGGCCGTTTTCGGTATATTCTTATCCCTTACTCTGAATCTGGTGATAGCTCGCCTTAGATCTATCTTTGAGAATATTATCGCCCTTCAATTGATCCATCAAATCGTCGATCCTAGGAAAAGGGTATTTATTTTTCATATTTACGCGGTTCAACTATCTATAATCGACACAGCAGCGTCATGTTCCCATCTTTTTTTTTTACAAATAACACCTGGCTCCCCACGATGATGCACTAGGCCTTACAAACTTCTTTTCTAGTAGGTCCTCCAACTAGGCTTTTAACTCAGTGAGTTCTAAAGGGGACATCCTATAAGGTGCTATGGATATGGGTCCCGTTCTCGGAAGCAATTCTAGTGAAAATTCTATTTCCCTATGGGGGAAACTCAAGTATCTCATCAGGAAATATTTTTGGGTAGTTTCTCACAACGAATATTTCATCCAATTTTACGCAAAGTCCACTTCACTAGCGGCCAGGAGAACATAACACTTAGTCTCTCCCTTATCACAGTTTACCTTTACATTATTTATGTAAAAGCTTAAGGGGTTCCTAGGTTCACTAGAAATGGGAAGGAAGATGATTGATTTTTCATAACAATTTATCATTACACGGTTGGCTCCAATCCATGCCAAGGATTACATCTAGACCTTTTATAGGTAAACAAATTAAATGTAAGACAAAGGACCTATTTTCAACATCAAAACCACAGTTGAGACAACACCTACAAGTTCTAACAGGCTTTCTTGCTGGGTAGAAATAGTAAGATAGAAGGGAAGTTCGGACACATGTAATTTAAGGAATTCAACATAAGAATATGAGATGAAAGAATGGGTTGCGCTAGAGTCAAAAAGTACAATTAAGGTTTTACTGTTCATTTTGCACTTACCTTCTATGAGGTTCGTGACTTTATTGATTCTTCGCATTGAAGGTGAAGACTTCTCCCTAGTATTGCGGCTTGGGTCGGGGGCCGTCGGTTTCTCTAGCTTATTCCGTGAGAGTGGCTGGGCTTCCCGCATCGGAGCAAACTCCCAGGCTTGCTTGGCAAGGTAGGTCTCCATGAGGTTTCCCGCACTTGGCACATACTGTGGGCATAGGCTTGGGGTGCAGCTGGACCCTTTTGAGGTGCTTTCCCTCAATTGTTATATGGCTTTCCTTGATTGAATTTTCTCCAGGGGCCTTGTGATCTAAACGGGGTTTGGATTGTGGTCCTTGTTGGTTTGGAATGGTGGTCTGCCTTGCGGCTTGAACTTTGGGGCTTGTGGTTTAACTTCTTCCGAACCCATGAATGTTTGACGTGATCAGCTTCCTTTGATATCCTTAATGATATGGCATTTGTTGTCCAAGGTGGAAGTCCTGATCTCTAAATGAGCTATCACAAAATTAACTTCCGCCTTTAGCCGGATTCATACTTGATGCACTTCTAGTCTCTCATCTGGGTTTCCTTGATACATCCTTGAGAACTTGATGAGCTCCTCAAACTTGGCGGTATCCTGGGCAATGCTCATGCCCCCTTGAGCCGATTGCATGAACTCAATGTCCTTGGCATTCCTCATCGACTAGGGAAATACTTCTCATATAAGTGAGCTTTAATAGCTCCAGCCAATCTTACTAACGGTTGCTTCCAAAGTTCTGCTAGGGTCCACCAGAATCCGCATCGCCTTCCAGCATATAAGTGGCAAAAGTCACCTTCTACTTTCTACATGAATCACTGTGAAGATTTTCTCCATGATTTTGATCCATTCATCGCGTGGTTTGGATTTAAAGTTCCCTTGAATGAAGGCGGGGTGGCCATGCGAAATTCCGAAACGAGCATGCTTAGGACCTCAGGCATTGTAACCACGACCTGATTGGTTCCATCCTCGAACATCGCCTTCATGGTTCTAGCCACCTTGCGGAGGGCTTCAGTAGTCTTGCTGTCTTGGCTTAAGGTTCGTGGTCCTATTGTTGTTGTCACACCATTGGTCCTATGCACACCAAATAGCAAACATTGAGGTGATCTTGCTTAATATTTTATGCAAAATGGGTTAGTTACCATGGCACGAACAACACACAGTAGTCATGCATTTCTAATCCTTAAGCTCATCCTATTGATGGGACAACTACACATGACATACCTATCGCATTATGCATAAGAAGCATAGTCAGTCCAATCCTTAGGCTCCGTGAGAACCGAAACCTCTTGATACCAAAATGTAACACCCTAATAACTAACTCAATACACCTAGAATGTATTCAAGTCAATCATTAGTTATTATTCTTTTGCCTCAGTTCTCGACTTTGATTTTAGAAAAAACTTAGGAAAATATGGGTAAAATTTCTTTTTAAATTAAAAAAACGTGAGCCATACATGTGTGGGGAAACATAATAGGATCAATTTGAACATAAAGTCATGAATAAAAACAACTTCACATCGACAACCATATCCATACACCAAACAAGAAATAGTAGCGTTAGTATAGTTGTTCATGCAGAAAAGAAAGGAAACGTAAAAGCAATACATCAAAAACTCCCTACTACATCACGTGCATCTACAAATAGATAACCTCTAAAGCAAAAGAAGGTTATCCTAACATATGTGAGCATGTGCGCACCGAAGTCAGCGTTGGCTCCTCTACTCCTCCACCAGGGAGGCTGTCCTTAATCTGCATTAGAGACAACTCGGTGTGTGGCCAAGTGGTAACCGGTCGGACATGTGCTCCACGATAGGGCACCATCCTCACCCCCTCCTCAAAGTGGCTGCGTCACAGTGTCCTCGCTACCTAACGCCATAGGAACGGTGGGGAAAACCCATGGATGAAATGTCTATCTCGGAGGGTTGGACTCGATTTGAGAGAGGGGACGTAGTCCGGGTAGTGTGGTCGGCGGCTGCATGAGGGCATGATGATTGAGCTCCTTCAAGGCACGCTCGAAGAGTAGGCCATCGGTGAAGGCGGAAGTCGGCGTGAAACTGAAATCATGATGATAGGCTCGGCAACAGGCGTAAAACGAACAGGTCGTTTATCAAGGAGGCTTTATCTTTAGTTAGGAAAATTTGGGGATTTTGAGAAGTTAGAGCAAAGCAGTTAAATTTAAATGATAATAGCAACAGTGAAGGGGACACTAGTGCAAGGTATTCCTAGGATTGGAAATTAGTTATCATTGACCAAATATTAAACTCATTGGTGGTTATTAGTAATAAATTACTAGCAATTGTACTATTTATAAATCGACCTCTAGAATTTGAACAATGAAAATAACTAATAAATAAGATCTCAATTTATTTAGAAATCACATTAATTTAATGAACCAATTGTTATAATGCCTATCCGCCAATCGGGAAGTTAAGTCTAATATTTTCCCTCAAACATAAACTAATAGATCTATCAATTTATGCCCAAAGGGTGTCCTTAAACAACGATCACCAATTTAGTTATTCCAATAAAGATTATAGCAATCACCTACAATAATTATAGAAATATAAACTATAGAACATTAAAAAACCAATGCATTTAATATCAAAAAGGGGTTTTAAACATCATCCCAAACCATTCAAAAACCCTTGCACTAGTAAAGAAATCTACTCCTTCATCTCTAAAGGATTACAATAATGAAGATAAAAGAGAACTTGAAAATAATAGCATTAATCTTTGCCACAACCTCTAAGACAAAACACCTTCACTAATAGAATCCTAAGAGAGAAAAGAATAGAGAAGAAGATGTAGAGAGAAGATGAAGAGAGAATAATAGCAACTAATCCTACCAGCCAAACTGAGTAAAAAACTAGGGTAAACAACTATGTCAATCTTTTAAATACCTGCTTTATAAAATAGTTAGGACTGGGCCCTAAAATAGATTAATGATATGTCAGATTCCTGTTAAGAGCGCTAGAACGCTAAAATGAGTATTGCATGTCTCTAAAAGAGTAGTCCCAAAAATTCATGGTTGTTGCTCTGTTAGTCCTGTGGAGCTCACCTGAGGGTGAACTTCCATACTTTTTCTTCCTTTTTACTCCAAGCTTCTACTAGAGTTCATAGCCTTGTTCTTGACACTTTGCACTCATTCCAAAGCTCCTATGCACAAAACCATACTCAAAGAGACAAGTCAAATACAACACGATGTAATTACAAATTATTTCAAAAATTAGTGCAAAAGCCAATAACTCTATTAAAATCACACAATGAGAAACAAGTCAGAATCCTAATTAATTGCATCAATAATATAGTAAAACTCACGTAAAAAGTTAAGATTAGAAGCAAGATAAGTGGCATAAATGCGCTTTATCATGCACCCAAAGATTTTAACTAGGATTGATGTGAAGAGTCGAGTATGTTGGTAAAAGGATTGAAGGGTGGTGTGTGGAGTTTTGTAGTGGAGAACTCTAGAAGGCATCTGGTTGATCAAGTAGTTGTGAGTCCCAGGCTCCCAAAAATGATGGGACACTTGTGGCCAACATGGGAGACCTTGTCACTTCCAAAAGGTGCTGTTCTTGCATTTTGCAACTCCATTCTATTGTGAAGTATTAACACAGGAACTTTAATGTACAATACATGTCATTAGAGATAGGAGTCAACTCATTGTGTAGCATTCACGACCATTATCTATTTTAAGCACTTGGATACATGCTTGAAATTGTGTTTGAACTAAACTGTAAAAATGTTTAAATATTCTTTCCACTTTTGTTTTTTCTTTCATTAAGAATACTCGAGTTATCCATGTATGGTCATCAATGAATGTGACAAACCATCTAGAGCCCATGATGTTGGTGACTCTAGAGGGTCCCCACACATCACTATTAATTAAGGAAAAAGGGAAGGGGTGGTTTATAGGGTTGTAGTGGGTAAGTATTTTAGGTATATTTGGACATTTGACACACTTCACAATTAAAAAAATTTGAATTTTTATTGAATAAAGATGGGAACCACTTTCCTAAATACATAAATTTTGGGTGATAAAGGCAGTAATGTGATAACATTATGGGGTCAATTGAAAGTGAGGCTACGACATCTGCAGGCCGTGATTTCTCTAAAGGTGTACTCTTGGAGTCATCAACTAGAAGAAGGTACAATCTTCCATATTCTATATGTAACACCCTTCCCATAAAGCTATGCTTAAGCCATAACCTTATAGTGAGTAGTTGTCTTAGTTAACTTACTGACCTTAGAGGTGTACATATAGTACTTAAATATGAGCCTACTTTATGAGATGAACATAAATCGCTCTCTCTCTGTCACTAAGTTTGAACATAAAGTATAGGTCGTAATAAAATAGCAATACAACCTAATTGTATTATACAATAGCAAAACAATCATATACATAACTATGTCCACCCTTATCCCTGTTTACGGAACCCTCTAGTTTAGGTAGGGTACTACTCAACATTCACTTAAAAAGAAAATAAAAAGACTAACTAAATTCTATATATTAGTTTATCAAAAGCTCTGGACTGTGATGCCAATAAGGCTAAGAATCTCCACAAAATAATCACCATCATCACAATCTATGTAAAAATATGATAAAAGGCGGGAATAAGAATACAAAGATTCCCATTAGGAAAACACAAGTCTATTACTCAATGATATTCAACATTAATGCAAAAATAAGCAACGTATCTTTGGTTGTTATGTAATGGTCTCATTAATTAGTGTCATTATTTCTTATTACTTAACTTTATTAGATAATTTTAAGCTTAATGGTAGAACTCATAGGACTCTTCTGATATACTTTTCATCGATCGTATTGTCAATGATGTAATGTCATTGCGTTACAACTGATATAGTTCACTAGATGGATACGTCTACTACATCTCATCTCAATAGCCTTGCTATTCTCAGGATATCCCTTTCCTCATAACGATGTAATGCCGTCGCGATCTACAACCTCATATAGTTCTAAGGGCGTACACGTCTACTATTACCTGTGAATTGATGAGCTTACCACTAAGCAATTTACATTGTATAAGGTTAATTTTCTTAAATTTTCTTTTTCGCCTGCATCTTTATCATTTATTTAGGAAATCTCATAATTATAAAGTAAAATCTCTTCTTAATAGTTCTATTTCTTACTTTTGCTGTTAGATTTCCTTGAAGTCTCCTTAACTCTTATGAGATTTCTCTGTTTAGTCTCCTAATTACTATTAGACTTTTCTCTAAAATCTCCTAAAGTCTTATGAGATATCTTTTCAAAATCTCTCTTTCATTTTTATGAGATTTATTGGTTAAATCTACTAAACTTTTTATGAGATTTTGCTTAAAGAAAATAGTTAAACTGTTACGATTTTTCTATAAAATCTACTAAACTGGATAAGAATTTTCTATAAAAGCTGTTAAATTGTTATGAGATTTTCTCAAAGTTTGCTCAACTTTTATGAGATTTCTTCACAAAAGAAACTTATAAGATTCCTTACTTTATGATTCTTAAAACTTTCAAGAAATTAAACCAAGTTTCTTACTTAGATTTCAAAGCTTTTCTTTTGTAGATCAAAATCATTTTTTCTTGAAACTTTATCAATTTCAAAAATACCAATCTTTCAAATTTTACAAAACTATTTCTAATAATATTCTAGTAAAATTTTCCATGTATCTCATTCTTTTTAAGGAACCAAAAATCTCTTCATTTACATAGTAAATCTCTTACATCAATTCAATCAATTCATGAGACTTTCATGCATAGCACCTTTTACATCTATCAAGCTCATATATATATATATATATATATATATATATATACATATATATATATATATACACATCTTGAAAATAATTTCAGATTTCACAACATAATTTCAAGTATATATCAAGAGTTTGTTTAACAAAATAGTCAAATAATCACAAGCAATAAACATAGAATCTTTCCTACCTTTCTTCCAAGCCTTTTGCTAAACCTTTCTCTAGCTTTTTCTCTTCTAACTAAAGCTTTAGACCCAAATTCCAGCCCTCATATATGCTGCTATTTGGACATATTTGAAGATGAAAAAGAAGGCTTTGGCTTGAGTTTGATGAAGAGGAATTATTCTTGAACTAGTTTAAGTGTTTATCTAAGTGTATCCTTCAAGAATATGGAACTTTCATGGTGTTTCAAGAAGAAAAACATGAAGACGGTGAAGGGAGGACGAAAAGGAACGTGAAGCTGTGCCCAACATAGAAGAAAAGCCTTTTGTTTTCTTTTTCCTTTATATAATAAAACAAACTTGGAGAGAGTAAAGAATAAAATATTTTTATCGATTTACCTTATATCGGTATTAGAAATGTCTATATTTATTTGACTTCCTAAGTAAAAATTATATGAGATATGATAATATCCATTATTTATACCAGATTCAGTGTCTGGTGTATCGGTTATTACAATTTTGGTGTACCGATTATTACCATTTTGATACCCGATTGACATAAAAGAAACTTTACCGTGTTAAAATATATATTTACCATTATCTTATTTTTATCTATGACATTATACCAATTATACAGTCTATTCTATATCATGGATTAAAATATTATTATATTGATTTTTAATAATATTAAATTAATTTTCATTTTTTTTTACAAACTCCTCATATTTTTGTGATCATAACTATGTTTGTGGAAAGTTTCAAAATCTTTATATATTATTCACAATTAATCAATTTATCACAACAGGACCAAAAAATGGATCGTTACATATAGCACCATCAATCCTCTTCCTCGAATCCAAAGCCTAAAATTCATAGAAGTATGGGTAAAATTTAGTAACATAATTGAGGCATTTGGCAGTTTGTGTATAGACAACAAATTGCAATCAAGTTTAGGGACATAGAGAGTATCCTAAAGGACAATATCCTTAGAGATTTTTACTTTTTTTTACCAGCCACATTAGAATGTGTTCTAGCTATTCAGACTGTGGAATTATCATTATAGGGTGGAATCTTCCTAGAAATAGTTATATCCTCCTGTCATGTATCAATGGCCTTTGAGTCCCTAATCTAGGATGCATTTCACTGGAATGCACTACTATTACTCAAGCCCCTATTTCTTAAGGTTTGTTGTAGTAGTCCTTGTAACACCTCCGTTGCTCTTTGCTAAATGGGTTTTCCTCAAGTGCATCACTATTTGTGGCTGATTCTAGTGGGGTATAGGTGGTTGTGTTGCCTTGAGCAGGTTGGCCTTTGAAGCCTTTTCCATTTGTTGGCCTTCCAACATGAAACTAACATGGCTTGTGTGTCCAAGCTTTTTGCAATTTTCATAGTAAGGGTGACTTCTGCTAGGTGTTTTGGCATGGTCCTTTTGCAACTAGTGTTGAGCCTTCAACGCCTATGTTATATCGAGGCCTCCAAACATGATTTTCCTTCTACTATCCTTTCTTCTTACTTAAGAGAAAAATTCCAAACCTTTGGAAAAGGTTTTGTACGAGAATTCTCCTATGCACTTCATCAAGGTCTGTGTTAAGGCCAAGATGCAATCCTTTTCTACAAAAGTCTTGCGATGCTTGCTATTTGTTTGTAGTGCCATTCAATTTCCTCAGTGGTATCTAATTGCTACCAATAACGACTCAAAGTGTTGAAGTATTCGATAATAGTTGAGTTACCTTGTTCTGTTACGAAGGAGGCTTTTGATCTCAAATATCACAGAGGTGTTATCCACATTAGAGTAGGTTGCTTTTGCCTCATACCATATCTCCGTTGCTATGTTGTAGTACTTAAAACTCTCAGCAATCTTATTTGTCATGGTGTTTAGTAGCCATGACATGACCATGTTATTGTTTTATGTCCATTTCTTAAGTTCAGACTTGTCCTTTTTTGGTGCTTTGGCTTTACTAGTGATGTATTCCTCTTTTCACTTTGCCTTGGAGGAATATTCGAACCAATTGAGCCTATTAGTTGTAGTTTTGGCCTGTGAGTTTGTGACTAATTAGGAGTAAAGATTTGCCAGTATCCTGGTAATAGTTGTGCCACCAATCTCTAGTTGGCTCCTCCCTTCTATTTTTTCTCCATTGTCGGCCATAGTGATAGGAGTTAATCAGAAATGGTTCAGATCAAACACTCTTGATACCATGTGGAAAAGTGTATTGTTCATATATTTGAGGCAATTATAGGGGCTAAGCTAAATAGGCAGGTATACACCTATACAATTAATTTTATTCCTAAAAACAAGGGGAAATTATCTCCTCTTAAAATATAAATAAATTGTAGATATGATCTGCCTAATTAAAGGAAAGAATTAAGTCAATTTGAATCTATACAATTACTAAAATAAATACAAATAGAATCCTTGATTCTAGGATTAGCTGCAAGGTGCTAATTATAAACAGTATTGATTGCAACTATTATAAATAGTAAATTCTCTTGACAAATAACTCAAAAGGATATGATTTTCCATTTCTTAGCTCTATATCAAATATTTTTTTCTTTAAAACAAATATCTAATTTAAAAGGAAATGGTATATGTGATTTGACCAAAAATCAGGAATCATGATTAATAATAAAATTGAAATTAAGTATAATCAATCAACTATATATATTATTACTAATAATTTAATCTCATTTTCAAATTCAAAAATTTAAAAATGGTCAAATCTAAAAGAAATAACATATTATATTCAATCAGAAAAATGATGTAGTAAAATATTTGTGAATAATTATTGGTAATAAAACATAATTAATTATATTAATTACAATTATTATAAATGATATATTTCCTAAATAAATAACCTGAAAAACACGTGGTTTCCTATTTCTTACTCCTATATCAAAATATTTTTGTCACGACCCGATTTAGAAATGTGACCGGTACATGAGAGGTGGTCTAAGGAGACTTATTGAATGTATAGATTAACATGATTTTTATACTTAAAACATAGTATTAGAACTCATAAAACTAAAATACTTCAATGTATAAATCATGAATTTATCCCTGATAAATTCAACATGTTCTATAGTTGTCTGTGAAAACATAAATTTTATTCCGTGATCTTAGCCATAATCCGAAAATCGGTTAATACTTAAAACTGAATCTTGAATACATAACTAGCTTGTTACATAAATTTCAATCACAATTTACGTTTAAATTCATACCTATTATGAAAACATAAACGGATGCACATGAATTCTGAAAATAAATACATAATCTCAAAAAAAGAATGCATGGTTTGGATCATATTGCCATATCTCCTGGAGCACTCTAATCTAACATAACCCTAAACTAAGCCTAACTGTAAAATAAAGCTCACCACCGGATAAGCCTCTCTACTTTATTAGAACGGTGACTAGGCGATATTGAATTTGCAGATGTAAAGAGGAAGGGAGAAAGATGAATGAACGGACTTAGTGAGTGGATTTTCACCCACCACCCACATGGAACAACCAACGGATATGTATAATATACATGCATCAAGTGAAAATCAGGTGAATATCTACATGCATAATTACATAAGGAAAATATTTTTGAATACATCCAATAGTAATTACTAGAGAATAGGAATCTTGAACTCTGTAAAGGGCTCTTAATGAGGTCCCACAAAGTGGACACCTTACTAGGTTCCATTCCTTGAATACTCTTAGGCGAGGTTTCCTTATGGCAGACAACTTGTACCAAAACTAATAATCTTATAGCTATTAACTCACTTTCTATTTCTTTATAGTTACCTCTAAACCTCTACATAACGGAATAACTCTAAAAACTTTGAAAGCTCAAAATTAATATAATTCTATCAAATTCAAGTCAATCATAACTGGGGTTCTTAAATCTTGCCTAAGGGATCACCAGCTTGCAAACATGGTGATTTCAAAAAGCCCACGGAATATGTCTGGTTAATATTCTAAATCATACTTAATTTAATACTTTCAATAACACAAGCTGAAATTCTGAAATCGTATTTCAAGATAACGTGATTTCATAATCATGATAACTCTAAAATCATACTAACATATTTGTTCATGAGGATAGGTCACACATCTAACACTTTTCAAATATAACTTAACCTGATATTCTAAAAGCATAATATGAAATCCTAAGTTTTGAAAATATGGTAACATCATAAATCCATAAAAATGTGTTTGATAACTTTAGTAAACTTGCTATATAATGTATTTTCCAATAAATCCTTTCATGAGCATATAAAACACTTTTATGGCATACAACAAATCAATCATGATCCTATAGTTTTCTAAAACATATTTTTTATGATTTACTCTAAAACTTGGCATACTAAGTAAAATCATGTTCGTAGCATATTTCCACTTATAAATTCATGTTTAACAATCATAAGTAGTGTACGTTGAAAAGTGTAAAGGGGGGTTGAATTGTGCTTGAACTTTTCTTTCCATTTATTTTTCTAAAACTCAAATAGATACTATTAAGTATGAACTAAAGTGCAGCGAAATAACAACAATATACGTTCGAAAGTAATTTTCTAAACTATAATACAGATGTAAAAAACACATGTTAAAAAGGTTTTCTAGAAAACACAATATAAAAGGCACAAGGTAGTAAATAAAAGAGAGTTAAGAAAGGAGAAGATACAACATCGGGATTTTTATATTGGTTTGGCAAGCCCCTCCTACATCCGGTTCTCAACCACATTGAGTTCCACTAAAACCTTTCTTAAACTGAGAAAGTTAGATAGTCTTCACAAGTAGCCTTTTTAAACTTTATCCGTGACTCATAGCTCGCTCTACTTTCTCACACCCAAGTAGTCTTTGACCGCCTTCGCTGACTCCTGACACAGTAGCTTATTCTCCTGGTCAACTAACTGAGTGACAAGTAGTCTTTACTTATACTCTTCAAACAAACTCAGTGACCAAGTAGCTCACTTTACTATCACACCTAAGTAGTCTTTGACTAGTCTCTCCAAGCTAACTCACAGGTGATCACTACCAGGATCAGGTTACAAAGATTTGTATTTGGATTGGATCACTCAAACTAAAAAATACTCAAGTTTTCCTATGATAAATAATATTAGAGCTGGAAAACTGAATAACTTTTGAATGGTGTTATCTAATAAGAACGTAGAAAGAGATTTTACAAAATGAAACTGTTACAAGGTTAATAACTTACATAGGATGAGAGAAAATTTCTTTAGCGTTTCAGCACAAGTGATGAGCAAAAGTCTCTTTGTTATAAGCACAACATCTCCTTTTATACTTGATCTTCATTTATGATCATTGCCCTTGATCTGTTTTCCAAGTGACATGTATTGATCTTCATTTTGTGCCTTGAAAAGAAGTTTAGAGGAGTAGCTCGGCGTGGTGGCAATTTTCCAAGAAGTCGTTGTGTAATAGAGGTTCTGAGTCAACCTTCAAACTACTTTTACTTCCTCCAACGAGATTTCTAAACTTTCCTTCTAGAAGATGGGATAGTTGACCAAGTTGGCAAAAGAGATGACACGTCAATTCTTGACAGGGTTTGATTTTAAATTTGAATTTAAAATTCCCTTCTATTCCTTGTAAAGTACACCATTTAGCAGCGAAACGTTCTTTCTAAAGTGCGTAACAGTTTTTGGACTTCTCTTTATCTTCTACTCTTCAATCAAAGCTTGTTGTGAAAGATATGATTACGAATTATGATCATCGAAGATGATAATTACACTTTGCTTTAGAGAGTTGGATTGAAATCTTCACTTGAGTTGCACTTTCTAAAATCATGTGTTACTTTCTTCAAATTCTTAAGTCTTGGTTTTGTAATATCCCAAATATAAAATTTATTGGTATGTGAACTAATATTATCATTTTATTATTATTATTATTATTATTATAAAAAAAGCAACGTTACTATTAATATTATTATTATTGTTATTACTTTCCAAAATTGTCAACGTGGGTTCTTGTAACATTGGGGCTATTTTGTGATCATTATAATAATGGCACAAAGAAATCCGTGGGGCAAAAAGTCACGTGGGTTAGTTAGGTCTTAGAATTCATAAAGGGTGGAAACATGAGCTAATACCATGTTGTGCGACGCGCTTCCTAATGTGGAAGTGTTTCGATTTGGTGTTAAATTTTTATATTCCTAATATATATTTGGTACATTATAGTATTCTTAAACAATCTTCTAGGATCATAGCTGTCCAAGGATTTTCCCTAGAGAGAAAAATGTGATCCATCTCAATTTTCTCTAATTAATCTCTTCCATAAGTGATCTTCATGGAATTTAGTCATTTCTTCCTCTTTCTATCTAGTTTATGAGTTATGGTGTGATCAGGCATGGTTTTCTCACAATTTTCTTCCTTCTTACCATCCTAAACTCATTTGACGATAAAATTAAATTGTTTATATTTTATTATATTGTTGGACAGTTAGGTACTATTCTTGCTCCCAAAGTCAAGTTATTAGTGGAAGTGCATCCAACTGCCAAAGATGAGTGGGTAGTTGCTTATGGTTATAATTTAGCCATTAAAAATATTTTATAAATTGATTATTATCGCTATTATAATGAAAATCATATTTTAGAAAACTCATAGGACCATTATTTGTTGTATGATTGTTAGGTGTCACCAGTTAAGTTATATTATATTTCAAGAATATATGATTTTATATGGCATGATATGAATCTTCTCATTAGAAAATAGGTTGATTTATCATGATTTCAATGTTAAAAGTATAAATTAATTATCATATATGAATAAGGGCAAGACATCGAAGAACAATTTATACGAATATTAGAAAATATTATTATTATTATCTATTTAACAATATGCCCAGTTAGTTATCATAAAACAATTAAGAAGAAAAAGAGTTCATAACTATTTGATAGTTACCATGTGGATAACAGTTAGAATAGCATGAACATATATGATGTTGTGTAAATTTTAATTATACATATAGAGTCTAGCTTGATATTAGAACTCAGTTAAACACCTAGTACAGTGCCCAATTAAAATATGAAATAGTAGTATTTAGCATGATAAGATTTAGCTAGTTGATGGAAAGTAGTTAATAGCTAAGTCATACAAATAGATTAATATATACTTATTATTTATTATATGAACAACTATCAGGATAAAATGTCTAAGTAATAGCTAAAATTTTATTTAATAATCATTCATGACATAACTCAGTCAATTAATAAAAAATTATGAATTAATTATTAAAGTATAAGACGTGTTCAGTATAGCAAGATTAGCTTAAGTTTTATTGATACTAGTTAACTATTATTAGTTTCTAAGATTAAATTATTTATATAGTATGAGAGAACCTAGTATTTTCTTGGCAATAAATAAATAGGTGAATGATAATTAATAGGTAAATAATAACTAAAGGTTTGCAGTTAAATTGTTATTATTGTTATTAGTATTACTATTATTTTTGCAAGTGGATTACTAGATAGTATGGCACAAATAGTTTCTATGACATAATACTTAATATCTAAATTGTTATTTCATTAGTAGTAAGAATAATACAAGGAGTAAGTTGCAAGTGTGAATTTATTGTTGATTCAGTTAGTTTATGTATGTTGAGATTAGTATAGTAGAATTGCAACATATTTTAGAAAAGTCGTTAACCTTGGTACGCCTGTGCCGAGGATGCGGTGTACCAAGCGGCCATGGAGGTCTTATAAGATATTAACCTTGGTATACCTAGTGTCAATGAGGCGGTATACCAAGCGGCCATGGAGACAATCCTATAAGACTTTAACCTTGGCATACCTGGCTGCCATGGAGGCGGTATGCCAAGCGCCATGAATAGGCTTTTCAAAGACCGAGAAGTTCGAGACCTAGTGAGGTGCCCAAAGAGAACAGAGTTATTTACAGCGCTATTATCATTCTTGTGTGTGTGTGTGTGTATTCATGTGTTAGAGTAATGTTATTCATGACTTAGATATACCACAGGATACGGTCTCTATGAGGGTAATCCCAAAGTAAATATTTATGACACAAGTGAATGCTTATTGAACATGAACTTAGTTTAAAGTTATTTTCCTTAAGTCTAATTTTATTTAGTTAATACAAGAATTGAATTTAATGTCTATAAATTCTATTATTATATAATTATTTGCATGTCCATGTTGTATGTATTATTATTATGTAGTTCTTTGTTGTCCCATGTGAGCTGTGGATGGCTACCTGCTTCCTGAGTTTTGATGAACTCACCTCTCTTGCTTTCCCCAGATAGGCTAGGCTCAATTGCACCATAGGATCCACTTCAGTAGTGTTGCAGCATCTTTGGTAAGCTTTGATTTGTAGTGAAGCTTATTATAGGTTATGTTAGTTTAGTAGTGATCTAGTAATAATGTAGATAGGATAGGACATGCATAGTATTATTTTCTTTAATTTCAAAATTTTGGATATTTTATTAATTATGTTTAGTCTAGGCCCAGATTATGATTGTTATATAGTTTTATGTTCATGACTTATGTTTGGGGAGCATTTTTAGAATTATGAATTTAGCTAAATTTGAGATATTTAGAATAGATGTTTATTACTTATGCATTTTAGCTAGTCATGTTACCAGAGGCTTCCATGAGGATCCAATCCCTCATATGCCGGTCACATTCCCTAGGCGAGTCGTGACAAAGTAGTATCAGAGACAATAGGTTTCCTACATATTACTGGAGCAAGTGTCCACAAATAACATGGCATCTATGTAAATGGAAGCGTGCCCATTTGCATCGATGTAGTGCTATTTGAGGCCTTTAGGAAAGAGTCAGTATGTCTAGGTTCAGGAAGAGTTTGTCTTTTCTTGTCATTCATGATCTTGTTATATGTCCTCCATTTTTCCAGGTATGACCATGCCACCTGTAAACCCTTCACGCCTCGATGTAGCCACAGGAACGGCTCATCCAGTGATAGTGCTCGTCTTAGAGCCTTTGAACGAGATGGTAGCAAACCTAACAGATGCTATGACCAGGGAAGCTTAGGCAACAACACACCCACCTTCAATTGAGGCATTACGACTCAGCCTTGGATCATTTTAAGAGGATGGATCCACCCACCTTCAATGGTCGTTTGATGACAGAGGACCTCAGGAGTTCCTTAGACAAGTGGAGAAGTTGTCTGAGTCATTCACTGTTCTTCGAAGAAGGCAGGAGAAGCTATGGCTTCCAACTAGGAGGGCGCCGGACTATGGTATCAGGAGTTCTTGGGGGTGTGGGCCTTGAACCTACCCTCTTGGGAGTAGTTTAAGGAGGCATTCATGCGGAGGTTCTTATGGAAAGTCGAAAGGCTCAAATGATAGAAGAGTTTCTGAAGCTCCAACTAACCCCAAGCCTAACAATAACTGAGTACGATGAGCATTTCACCTACTATCGCAGGTAGCATGAGCATGTTACTAACAGAGGCAGTTAGGGTGAGACGTTTTGTTCATGGTCTGCCCTAGGGCATGTTCCTTAATTTGTAACCTCATGTCAGGACTATGGACTATGCTCAGGTTGTAGACAACAATTGGTCTTGAGAGTGGACTAGCGAGCACAAGACGATGTCAGAGGCCAATAAGAAGGCCAAGTCTCAACTCTTTCTCGAGTGGAGTAGGTTCGAGCAAGGATCACTATCAACAGGGGCCAATAAGGTCGATTAGGTAGGGTCGCCTTCTTAGAGCTTATCCCATCGACCAAGCTCCATCATAGACTCAGAGTAAGGGAGAGAGCCAATTAGGATGGTAGGGTTTAATGCAGGCAATTGATCATATCCAACCTCTAGACATGCGGGAAGCGCCATGGAAGCCAGTGCTTACTTGGTACATTCATCTGCTATGGTTGTGGCTAGCAGGGTCATAAGTGGAAAGATTGTCCATTCATCCAAGCATTCTCTAGCCAGGGTTCGTGAAAACCATACCGGCTCATTCCTTTTAGTCAACAACTTAAAGTGGTGCAATTTCTCAAGTTGGCAAAGCAAGTGAGGGTAAGGACCCATACAGCTGGGCTGGGCAACGGGGCCAACAACCCCATCTTTATGCCTTAACTAGTCAAGACGCACTAACAACATACATAGCAATAACAGGTAGACCTTCATTTTCTTAGAGTATACAAAAAGTACTATAAAGTTGAGATATCCACATAAGTGATTTAAGTTAAGCAAAGATTCATAAGGAAGGAGTTGAACCTGTATTTGTTTAAGTATGAAGGTTCAGATGTCATAGTAGAGAAAGTAAGTTGTTCGTGAGAACCATAAGCAGTGATAAGCATCGATGAGATTTGGGGACCAAATCTCCTTTAGGGGTTAATATGTGATATCACAAATATAAAATTTATTGGTATGTGAACTAATATTATCATTTTTATTATTATTACTATTATTATTATTATAATATAAGTAATTTTACTATTAATATTATTATTATTGTTATTACTTTTTCCAAAATTGTCAACGTGGGTTCCGTTGTAACACCCTAATATTTAACCCAACATACCTAGGATGTATTTAAGTTAATTATTAGAATTTACTCTTTTGTTCCAGTCTTTGTTGTTAACTTCTGAAAATACTTTAGTAAAAAAGGGTAAGTTTTTTTTTTTTGAACTTTGAAAGCAAAACATGAGCCCAAAATGATAAAATTGGTTGGCAGGATCGAAGTACATCTCCCAGGTAGAAGCATCAACGTGGATCATGAACGTAGACATTGCTCTCTAAGATGAGATGGACAAGAAAGAGGGGGAATGAGAAACTTGTACAATATTCTCAGGGACTTTTTCCAAAACAAATGTGATCATCTTCATCCTCAAGAACCTCGGGTTTCATTACGAAAATAGTGGATATAAATAAGATTCATTTATTAAGTTCCAAATACCATTATCGAAGGCCCATATCTTTTAGCATGGATCTTAATGTCATGAATGCATCATACCATATTATGAAATGCATGTCAATGCTTATGCAACATACCACAAGAATTGAATGAATTATCATAACATAAGGAACATAATTCATTTTAATATAATCTTTCCTCTTTACTCTTTTAGGTGACTTAACTTTCTTATTTTCTTCTAAGGGGCCACCCTAATACTCTCTCATCTTGAGAGTTCTAGATTATGAGCTCATACCTAACTAGTCGTCACTAGTCTACACTTATCCTCTTGATAAGCTAATTCAAACTCCAGAGTGCGGGATAGGGGCATATGATCACCTTTCATAACCATTAATTCCTAGAGTATAAAGGATTACCTCTTTGGGTCACTCCCATAACCATTAATTCCTAGAGTCTGAAGATCCTCTTATTGGATCACCTCTCATAACCATTAATTCCTAGAGTCTAGAGGATCATTTCCATGTGTCTTATGTCACCTTTAATCTTAGCATGTCATTTAGAGATGCAAACATGAGCATGTAAACATGACTAACATCATAACTTATCATTCATCATTTCATGCTCAAAATTCCATAATTTTTCTAAGTCCGCAAATTTGGCGGAAATCCAACAGCATCACGATTGAGAACGAAATTTCCCTAAATTTGCTTCTTATCATATAACATATCAAACATGCATCTCAATCAATCATTCATAATCACAACATGCCATAAATCATCACATAATTGATCACATAAGCATACATCACATTCTTTGCATATATTCATAAGCATGTTGTCATCAATATCTTATTGAAAAGTAAGCATGCTCCTACCCAGGATATGCTGGAAATCAAGGACCGGACTTAGCTAATGCACTTAAAAATATTATTAGAGATTCTTAAGCTTCCTTATGAATTTTATATATATATATATATATATATATATATATATTTCCTCTTGAAGATTATTGCAATTTAAATTCTTAAAACTTTCTCTTTATAAGACTTTAATATTCTATTTATAATTCTAACATCTTTTACATGAAAATTTATAACTTTCCATATACTTAATATCTCAGCCTCTTAAAGGTAGTTCCAAATTGCTAACTCATCAAGTTTTCCATTAAGGTTAATTTCATTAAAAACACATTTATGGTTATATCATAGTATCCTTGCAAATGTACCCCTTTCCAACTCTCTAGCACACTAACCCATATTTATTTCTCATTCAGTATTTTGTGGTAAAAAGATTTATGCATACCATACATGGATATGTTTCTATATGTCTTAGCTTTTCAACAGAGTTGAAATCAGTCCATTTACATTTTATAGAGTGAGTTACACCTATTTTACTACTTAAGGTCATATTTAGAGTTTTAGTCTTTGGCTTAACTTTGAAAATTTATATCTTGAGCTAGAGAACTCTATTTTAAGTGATTTTTTTTAGAGTATTCTTTATTAAGTGTAATTTCTAGCAAAAATAGTTTTATTCCTAAAAGCTTCATATTCTATGAGTTTCAAATTTCGAAGTAGCTACAAAAAATAACTAAAAATCCAGGACCTATCATTTTCATGTTTGATGTTACTCCCTCAACACAAGGACCATCTACCATTTTTTTAAGCCATATATGAGCATGAAAACATCATAAAAACATTTATAATAGAGAAGTGAATGCATTGATTCATAAAAATGTATTTCACAAACAACTATTCAAAACTCTTGTCAATAACACAAGCTTAAGGCATTCTAACCATGGACAAGGTTAGATGCTTGAACAAATAAAGAAGAAAGCCCACCTCTTATGTAGGGTCTAAAAAGTCTTTCCCTTCTTCCTTGAGCTTGAGGAAGAGTCCTTGGAGTGGATGACCTTCCTTATATCTTGGCTCTAGAACTTGAGTGCTTAAGAAAATATTTTTCACTAGAGTTAAAGATTGTAACTCTTGTGAAGGCTAGTGAAAGTTTGGGCTTAGAATTTAAATGTTTGGATAAAGTTTAGAGAGTGAAGAGAAGTGTTTGAAAAGAAGAACATAAAAAGAAATGGTAAAGAAAGAATAAGAGAGAAAGAACACTTAGGGAGTTTCTAAGGCTTGAAGACTAGCAAGAGTGTTTGTAATTTACAAGAGTTAAAGGATGTAGCTCTTGCAAAGTATGGTGAGGTCTCTTTGTGGCTTGGAAAATGGAACAAATGAAAGAGAGTTTGAAGAGTATTTATAGTGAAAGGATCAAGGAAGAAGAAGAATGAAGCACTTGGAGAACTAATGCTTGGAGCATGATTTATACAAGCATGTTAGCCAAATTTTGGGATGACAAAATGCTCCATGTTTTATGTAAACATGTAGGCCTAATTTTGGGATGAGAAAATGGTCTATGTTTTATGCAAACATGTTGACCTATTTTTGTAATTATTAAAGTAATGGCATTGTAGTAATTTCTTTAACCAAGACAAGGGTATTTTTGTAATTAGACAATGGTAGTGGTATTCTTGTAATTTCATTTATAGAATAAGGGTGCATTCGTCATTTATTGATAAGGCAAAGGTAGTTTGATAATTTCTTTTACATAGCAAGGGTATTTTCATAATTTCACTAAGTAATAATATTTTTGTAATTCTTTGCATCTTTTTCCACACACACTAGATTATTTTAACATTATTTGTTATTTTCCATGACATTTGTCTAATTTCTATTAGTTTTACTCTTTTTTATCATTAATTAAGATTAATCTTTCAAATCAATTTCTTACTATCTATTTGATTAATATAATTTACTAATATTGACTAGGGAATTTAACCTTGTAAATAAATTGTCCTTATCCAATATGCTTAATTTAGGGTTTATGTATTAATACTACTTATCATTGCTTTTTCTTGTGTGTCTTCTAACGATGCTAATGTTATTAATCAACAATAAACCACCAATGTTGATGTAACGCCTCCATTTTTCTATTTGAGCGTAAATCCGAAATGCCCTAAGGTCGTTTCACCTGGAATTCAAGGATGGCCGCCTAGCAATCCTCGAAGGTTAACTCAATGCTTGAAGGGGATTAAACATGTTGTGATTGATAGAGAGATGAAATCTCATTTTTCTAACTTTCAGCTCAAAATGACCAAAATACCCCTATAGCATTTTACGTAGGTATAAGTGCCGTTTTAGCCTGGAACTTCTCCAAGAAGTTCAGAATGCTAATTATAAGTGACTAATGATGATTTTATAAGCCCAATGATCTGGGCATTGTTTGTGAAAAATTATCATTTTGCCCATAGCTAAGCATATTTTGGGCCTAATGATACGATTAACAAAACCTAAGCAATATTATGCTTTAATTAAATATTAGTAAATTCTAATTACTAATCTAGAGTCAAAATAATTAAGTGAGGTTAATTAGAACCTAAGATTGCTTAGAGAAGCTCAAAATCCTTTTCTTTATTTAAACTTTATGTCACATTTTTATGAATAGTAAAATTCCTATTCCAATTTCCTTAAATCATGGAAATGGTCACATGATGAGATTCCTCCCTAATAAAGGTGGATTTGCATTAATCAAGCAAGACCACTCTTTAATCTTGTCTTGAACCACCTTAATTACCCATTACCTTGCTTGAACACTTACTTACAACCCCTAATCCATAACCTAACCAAATCAACTTCTAAACACACACATAAACCAATATTAAGATAAGATTTTCTCCCTCATTGTCCTTAATGAGAACCGGTCACTCCTTTTGTAACACCTAATATTTAACCTAACACGCCTAGGACGTATTGAGATTAATTATTAGTTATTACTCTTTTGATCCATTCTTTAAATTCATTTTATCAAAATACTTAGCGGAAAATATGGGTGAAAATTTTCTTTTTGAAACATAAAACAAAACATGAGCCATGCTTACTGGATAGGTAACATTATTCGCCCTGCATGAGAAAGAGAATTAAAACAAACAAATTAATAGTACTAACACATTGCTCATCCAAATGTTATAATATCACAAATATTAACCATGCCATCAATAAGAGTTTTGTCAAATACAAATATTCAAACAAATAATAAGCCAACACAAGCATAATAATATTTCTCCCTACTCCTATTTAAGGGTAGCTTCGGATCGAAAATAATCAGCATTCGTTATGAACATTGCCATCAACCTCTAAAGACGAGATGGAAAGAAAAGAAAAGGGAGTGAGAAACTTATAAAAGAATCTTAGTAGGTTACTCACCTCATAATGCATTGTGTCATCATCATCGTCCTCAGGAACCTCGGGTTTCATTATGAAAATGTGAGCATGCATATGTTTCTTTTATTAATTTCCAAATACCTTTAGCCAAGGTCTGTGTCTTTTAGCATGGATCTTAATGTCATGAATGCAACATACTATATCATGAATGCATGTCTATATCATATGCAACATATAATAAAATACACATTGAATGCACATAACATAACATATGCAATTTATTCCAACATATTCATTCGTTTAGGTGACTTAAAACTTCTTATTCTCTTTTCTTTGGGGTCACCCTAATACTCTCCCTTTTGAGAGTTCTAGGTTATGAGCTCATACCTCACTAGTCGTCACTAGCATATACTTATCTCTTTTGATAAGCTAAAGTCCCGATTTAAAGTACGGGTTAGGGGCAAGAATCACCTTTTCACCACCTATAGTTTGATGGGTCCAAAGGATCATTTTCTCATATTTTCAGTCACCATTAAGTCTTAGCATGTTATATCAAGAATGCAGGACATAATGTATAAATATCATAACTCATCATATATCTTCATTTCATGCTCATAAAAACTTTATAAAATTATGCATCTCAATGAATCAAATATAACTATAACATGCCATATCAATTTCAATACATGAACATAACCATCTCAAGATATCATTCACATTCATTTTATCAAATTATCAATATTTATGCATAAGCCCCAAAAGGGGTCAATTTGCAATTTCTCAAAGGTTATGGGTCAAAGTGCAAAGTTGCTAAATTTTGATGTTTTAACAAATGCCAACCCTTCCAAAACTATTTCTAAACATTACACATGGTATTTTAAATACATAGACATATCAGATAGAATTACTAACTCTTATGATAATCCTTTGATTGAATCTTATGTGTTCTAGAAATTGTATTTTGACTCTTTTTAATTACCGGCTCTTTCTAAGGTGCAAAAAGATAACTATTACCCTAATTATTTACATATTTAAACAATTCCAAATAATATCATACATAATCAAATAACCTCAAATCAATAGCCAATATTTATAATTCTAGAACTATCAAAATTTACGTTTTACATATTTCTAGTTACTGTTTTTCATTGACCTCATATCAAGATGTTGAAGACACATAAGACTTTTTAAAATAAAATCACTTTAGGCTTACCTTAATCATGAGGACGATTTATACATTGAAAGAATGTTTATGATTAAAATTTTCACTTAAGATAAAAGGAGCAAGTCTTGAGCTTTAGAGATTTAGGTGATAACTAGAATCATAAACGTGCTATGCAACCTTATTTTAATCTTGTCTTTATAAGGTGATAACTTAGGAATATAAACATGATATGCAAGTCCATTTCCTTATCTTTAAGATTTAAGGTGATGACTTGAAAATTAAACATGATAATGCAAGGCTTGAAAATTAAACATGATGTGCAAGTCAATTTGCTTAATTTTTAGAATTTAGGTGATAACTTGAAATATAAATATGATGCAAGAGCTTGAAATAAACATGATGCAAGAGCTTGAAATATAGACATGATGCAAGTTCATTTACTTATCTTTAAGGATTTAGGTGATGACTTGAAATACAAACATGAATGCAAAGCTTGAAATTAAACATGATGCAAGTCCATATTATTATCTTTCAAGAATTAGAGTGATTGCTTGAAATATAAATATGAATATGCAAGTGCTTGTAACATAAACATGGATGCAAGTTCCTTATTACATCTTGTTAAGCTCCAAACTCAAGACTTCTTTAAGAAATGAATTCTTTGACTCCAATAATCTCAAGGAAAATGAAAGTGAGCTTTAGAGTTCTTATTACCATGGTTTCAAGAACCTTATTTCTTGAACTCATCATCAAGCTCAAAAAGAGTCGTTTTAAAAGAAACTAACAATTTTTCCATAAATCTTTTGACAATCAAAACTAAACCTTAAGCTTTAGAGGCCCATTATATGATGGATTCATAATCACCACCATGGTTCCTCATCATCAAGCCATGGTCATTAACAAACCAAAAAAATCTGAAATTTTAAACAAAGAAACAAGAAGAAGAACATGAAATAATCTCCCTACCAAGTTGTTTCTTGTTTTCAAAAGATAAAGCTTGATCTTATATGAATTAAGAAGAAAAGAAATCTGATGCTATGGTGATGATAGGTTCGGCCAAAGCTTGATATAGTGAAGGAAGCATTTTTTTTGTGTTTTTGTGTTTGGCAATGGAAAGGTTATGTGTTTAGGAGTTGATTTATGGTTGGATTGTGTATGCTTGAGGTTTAGAGGTTGGTTAGAGGTTAGGAATGGAGTCTCTTGAGTATGAATTAGGAAGAAGAAGAAAGCTTGAATCCTAGAGAGAATTTGAGAACTTAGAGCAAAATTTGGGCAAGAAAACTATCAAGAAAGCTAAGAGAGTTTTTGTGTGCCATATGGCAATGAAAGGGCATGTATTTATAAGCCTATGGAGGCTGAATGGCCGCTGGTCCTTGGCTGGAAATGTGGGGTTTTGTTTCAATTTTTAATTATAGGAAACATTAAAGAAAAAAAGCATAATTAGTGGTAATAGTTTTATTTATGTATAATGGATGAAAAACTCCAAAATTTGGTACTAATGGGGAACAAAGGTGGCTGATTACCCTATAGTGAAATTGAGTGGGATTTCTTTTGATTAAATATGGCCTTAATTGGTGGAAAAGAAAACTTAAAGAAATGGTATTTTGGTTGGATATGTTTGCAAGTGTATGGTTGTTGAAAAAAATATAAAAACATGGCTGATTATGGACCATGAAGTGGCGCCATTTCTGATTGCATTAGGATCAGATTGGCTTTTATTTTTTAGTGGGAAATCATGTATTAGATGTTTAATTACTTAGGGAAAAGGTTAGGAATCAATAGGTTAGTGAAAAAGGGTAAAATGTTAGGTGTTTAGGTCAATTAAAGACAAGGTAAAGTAAATAATCATACATTAGTGAATGAAGTTAATTTCAAGTAGGAAAAAATCAATTTGTAACATAAATTCAAAACCTAAGACAAGAAAATATAGTTTTACTAGATTTTACCTAAACGAAACCCTAACCGTAAACTTTAGATAATACATTCTTGTAATTAAGGAAAGAAAATATAATTTTTCCTTAAGTAAATATAGGCTTTAATTACCTCAAGTAATTATTTTTAACCTTAGGTAATTAATTTTTAACTCTAGGTTAATGATTGAAATCAACTCGAATTGAATCAGAATTAAAATTGCCTTAATTACTTAAGTAAAACTCATTAACCATTCACTAGGGGAAAAGGTAATTTCACGTAAAAACTTCCTGTAATTATTGGACATCCTCTAATTATACTTCAAATGGTCTTTCTAACTTTTAGGTGAAACCCAATTCAAAAGTCACATAATTTCATGTAAAGTTACTGGGGTAAAACGGTAATTTTTCACAAAAACCTCCTAGGGCTACTCGGCTTAAACGTTGTTAAACATTTACTTAAAACATCATTTAAAACTTTTTGGTGAAGTCAAGCTAACGGCACATAAATCTGTTAATTAACCACATGGGCGTTTTGGTAATTTTATGCATCGAAACTCAAAAATGAGATTCTTTTGCTCTATTAACACATATAACATATAATCCCCTATCATTATCAAAACGTCCCCTTGGATGGACGGCGCTATTTTCGGTAAAATACCAGGGGCATTTTGGTCATTTTACTCTCGTACGAATCGCTATTCAAATTTCTCGTAACATCTTCTCTAATGTTATATTCCTTTATTAAGGATTATTCAACCTTGAATTTCATGTAAGAATTACCTAGGGGTAATTCGGTAATTTTCAAATAGCAGTAAAATTGGGCGTTACACCTCCCCCCTCATCCATCACATGTTGAAATTCAATTAAAATATGCTTAAAGAACCATGCTTGCCCATACCTTGAACCATGCTTTGAACCATACCTAGCCATGCCCAAAGTCATACCATGCAAAGAGATATTTTCTCTTCCTTTCTTCCTCATTGAGGCCGTTGGCCACTCGCCCCAAAATACACCTCCATGTGTTTCATTTCTTCTATAAATAGGCATCAAGGAAAGCTTGAAACATTTGCTCATTTTCACAACTTCTAAGCTTTCTTTCTCAAAGCTCCAAGAATTCTTTTCCTTCTTCTTCTTCTTCATTTTCCAAGAGTCATCATCGTCTACCATTTCCTAAACACAAACCACCACAACCACCATAGATATTCCTCTAAACACATAACCCCTCCATTTCCAAGATCAAAAACCCAAGATCAATCTTTCTTCCTTTCCTTTCTCTCTTGGCGAAAACCTTTTTGACACCAAGGAGGATTTGTTCTTCTCATCTCAAGACCAAGCTTCCTTCTTTGAAAAGAAAAACATTTTTGGTAGGGAGTTATTTTAGAGTTTGCTATTCTTTTCTTTGTTTCAAGATATTACTATGTTGAAATCTTCCTTCTCCCTCTATATTTCAGTTTCTTCCTTTCCTTTTCTTTTCTCTTTGATTTCAGCCTTAGTGGCCTATATGATGAAGGAACCATGGCTTGATGATGAGGATCTTGGGTGTTGGTTGCAAAACCATCATTTATTTGACCTCTAAAGCTTGAAGGTTCCACTTTTAAGAAAGTTTTTAGCAAGTGATAATGTATGTTGTTAAAGTGGTAGCCTTGAGCCTAGAACTCAAAAAAAATGCATTCATATCTATATTTCAAGTCCTTGCCTTACATATTTATATTTAAGCTTTGTATTTTCATGATTACTTTATCATCTAATTAATTAACTTGAAACTACCTATTTCAACCCTAAAGTTGAAATGTGATTTAGAGTAAATACTCTAAGGGGCCTAGAAAGAATTAGACTTACATTCATATTTATATTTCCTTGCCTAACATATTTTACTTTCCATGTTATCACTTAAACTTAAGGATTAAAACAAGAGCTTGCATTTTTATATCACCTAAATGGTTAATCTCAAAGCCTACATATTTCAACCTTAAAGTTGAAATGTGATTTAGAATAAATACTCTAAGAGACCTAGAGCACTAAAATAAAGAATTGAACTTGCATTCATATTTACAATTCTTGTCTAGCATATTTATTTTTCAAGTCATCACCTAAACTTAAAGATTTAAAACTAGAGCTTGCATTCTCATACTTAAATTCAAAGCTTTGCATAGCATATTTATATTTTTCTTGTCATCACTCTATAATGCCAAGACTAAAAATGAAGCTTGCATCACATGTTTACAATTATGCCACCACTAAAATTAACTTAGTGCTCAAGACTCACCATTTCAACTTACATAAGAAACTTTGACTCTTGGAACATATATATGTTATTAAATAAGGATATATTTTTATCAAGCTCTCTAATTTTTTACTATTAATCTAAAAGATTTGTTATTATGTTACTAAGGTGATACAATTTATTTATAAGGACAATTTAAACTTAAAGATGTAGAATGACTAGTTTCTAAAGAATGAATTATGTTGGAATGAATTGTATATGTTATGTTAGGTTCATTCAATGTGTATTCTATTATGTGTTGCACATGAGTATAAACTTGTTCACTTTTCAAATGATATTGATAGTAGCATGCCTATGTTCTATGAGTATGGAATAATGAATGATAAGTTATGATTATATGTTCATTGCATCTCTAAATAATATAGAACACATAGAAATGATCCTCTAGACTCCTCGAATTAAAGGTTATGATAGGTGATCCAATAAGGTTAAGGTGACATAAAATATACGGAAGTGATCCTCTAGACTTTCCGAATTGAAGATTATGAGAGGTGATCCAAAGAAAGGACCCTTTGGACTCCCCAAATTAAAGGTTATGAAAGGTGATCCTATTGCCCCCTATCCCTACTCCAAGAGTCGGGTGATAACTTACTATAAGATAAAATTATGCTAGTAACGGCTAGTGAGGTATGAGCTCATAACCTAGAATTCTCAAAAGGCGATAGTAATAGGGTGGCCCTATATGAGAAAAGAATTAATCTAAGTCACTTAAAAGATAAGTGGAAGAAAGTCATGCTATGATTGTTATGGTTCGTGAGCATCTCTTATGATTGGACTAGTATATTACATTTTCGCATGGCCATGCATTTCATGATAAAGTATGTTGCATTCATAACATCCAAGATGCAAACTAAAATCAAATGAGCCTCGGTAAATGATGTTTTAGAACTTTAAAATTGAACCTTATGCATGTCCACCTTTCTATAAAGAAACCTGAGATTCCTGAGGACGTAGACGATGACACTAGGATAGGAGGTTTTCCCTTCCTGAGATTCTTTATTAAGATTCTCACTCCCTCTATCTTTCTTTCTTTCCGTCACGTCTTCAAGGTCGATGGCCACATTCGTGATCTTCATTGACACTCTAATGTGGGAGGTGCACTACGACCCAGATAATTGCTTGTACCACTTCAAGGGTCGTCTGCTATCCGTATTTTGCATACATGGGATGCCCCTTTGCTTACTCGGTCTCCAACTTCAGGTTCACCCCCACTTTCCCCTCTTGGCGATGATATGATCTTTTAGTGCTCTCGACCCCATCATGAGCAACTCGACATGCTCGCCCTCGCATTAGCAGTCGCGACTATGGTGTGTTCCCGTACGAGGCACTCAGAGACCGACTTATCCGAAGACTCCCCCACTCACATCTACTAGAGGGTTTTGCACCCACGGCACCCATGGACATGGGTAGAGGGTGAGGACACGGTGACCTAGCCCAGGCCAGCCTGACGGGAGATGCATCGCATGGCGAAGGCCATGTTCGTCCCCTTCCGCCTCATACGCCCGAGGAGATTGCCCAGTCATTGGGTATGTACCCCCATTGGATAGATCACGTAGACCATGACGGAGGACCCGAGGAGTGCCGAGTTGTCACGAGGATCCCGTTTCTTGCTGCATCTTTTGATAAGGGTGACTTTTGGTTGAGCACTCGTAGGGTTAAGAAGGGGAAAACTGGAGTTGGCTTTTAGTGTTTTGTGGTTCCATGTATTTCCTGCTTTCCTGTGTTTTCTTTCTGTTGTTTACTTATGTATTTAAAAGCTCAACCTCTCTATATGGGTGTGACTCGTTTATTTTATTTCTCATGTATTATGAACTATGTTATCTTGTGATATGTAATATAAGTTTGTTTCATATTCATGAATGCGTGTTGGAAATGTATATGTGCATACACCTTTGTTTGCTTTGATGGTGCTTAACATTCGGTTTATGTTAGCATGCGTGGCTCACGTTTTGTTTTATGTTTCAACACAAAAAAAATTACCCATATTTTCTGCTAAGTATTTTGATAAAATTAATTTAAAGAATGAAACAAAAGAGTAATAACTAATAATTAATCTCAATACGTCCTAGGCATATTAGGTTAAATATTAGGGTGTTACAGTTGACATTTCCCACTATAGGGCCAAGATCAACCACCTAGTCGTTAAATCAATTGCTCGAGTCCATCAAGTCAATTAGTCTAGATGAAATTTGGGATATTACACCTGTCACATTGGCAATGTTAGTTTTGTGAATATTATAGTAATGGCATAATCTGGGCAAAAAGTCACGTGGGTTAGTTAGGTCTTAGAATTCATAAAGGGTGGAAACATGAGCTGATACCATGTTGTGTGACGCACTTCCAACGCAAAAGTGTTTCTATTTGGTGTTATATTTTTATACTCCTAGTATATATTTGGCACATCATAGTACCCTTAAACAATCTTCTAAGAACCCTAGCTGCTCAAGGATTTTTCCCTCGAGAGAAAAATGTGATACCTCATAATTTTCTCCAATTAATCTCTTTGGTAAGTGATCTTCATGGAATTTAGTCAGCTTCTTCCTCTTTTTATATAGTTTATGAGTTAGGGCGTGATCAGGTATGGTTTTTCTCACAACTTTCTTCCTCCCTACCATCCCAAACTCAGTTTGGGTGATAGAATCAAATTGTTTATGTTTTTATTATATTGTTTGGCAGTTACCTGTCATACCTCCTCCCTAAGGTCAAGCTGTCAATGGAAGTGCACTTCAGCTACCAACGGTAAGTGGGTAGTTGCTCATGGCAATAATTTAGCCATTAAAAATAATTTATAAATTGATTATTATCGCTATTATAATGAAAATCATATTTTAGAAAACTCATAGGACCATTGTTTATTGCATGATTGTCAGAAGGTGTCATCAGTTCAAGTTATATTATATTTCAAGAATATATGATTTTATATGGCATGATATGAATCTTCTCATTAGAAAATAGGTTGACCGTTATCATGATTATAATGTTAAAAGTATTAATTAATTATCATATTTGAACAGCAGGCAAAACATCATAGAATAATTTATACGAATATTAGAAAATATTATTATTATCTATTTAGCACAATATGACCCAATTAGTTATCATAAAACAATTAAGAAGATAAAATAGTTCATAACTATTTAATAGTTACCATATGGATAATAGTTAGAATAACAAGAACGAATATGATGTTGTGTAAATTCTAATTATACATATAAAGCCTAGCCTAATATTAGAACTAGTTAAACAACTAGTATAGTGCCCAATTAAAATATGAAATAGTAATGTTTAGCATGATAAGATTTAGCCAGTTAATGGAGAGTAGTTAATAGCTAAGTCATACAAATAGATTAATATATACTTATTGTTTATTATATGAATAACTATCAGGATAATAAGAATGTCTAAGTAATAGTTAAAATTTTATTTAATAATCATTCATGACATAACTCAGTCAAATAATAAAATTAATTAATAGATTTTGCAGCCTCTATGACTAAATTATGAATTAATTATTAAAGTATAAGAAGTGTTCAATATAGCAAGATTAGATTCAGTTTTATGGATACTAGTTAACTATTATCAGTATCTAAGATTAAATTATTTATATAGTATGAGAGAACCTAATATTTTCTTAGCAATAAATAAATAAGTGAATGATAATTAATAGGTAAATAATAACTAAAGGTTCACAGTTAAATTGTTATTATTGTTATTAGGTTTGCTATTATTTTTGCAAGTGGATTATTAGACAGTATGGCACAAATAGTTTCTATGACGTAATACTTAATATCTAAATTATTATTTCATTAGTATCAAGCAGAATATAAGGAGTAAGTTGTAGTGTTTGAATTTATTGTTGATTCAGTTAGTTTATGTATATTGAGACCAAGTATAGTAGAATTGCAGCATGTTTTAGAAAAATTGTTAAACTTGGACGCCGCTAAAGAGGCGGTGTACCAAGTGGCCATGGAGGCAATCTTATGAGATATTAACCTTGGTATACCTGGTTACCAAGGAGGCGATGTAAGCGGTCATGGTGGCAATCCGATAGGATTTTAACATCGGTATACCTGGCTACCATGGAGGCGATATGTCAAGCGGCTATGGAGGCTTTTCAAAGACCAAAGAAGTTCAGAACCTAGAAAGGTGCCCAAAGAACAAAGTTATTTACAGACAATTATTATCATAAAGAGTTACATATATATATATATATATATATATATATATATATATATATTCATTTGTTCGAGTAATGTTATTGATGACTTAGATATACCATAGGATACGGTCTCTGTGAGGACAATCCCACAAATAAATGTTTATGATGCAAGTGAATGCTTATTGAGCTTGAACGCTTAAAGTTATTTTCCATAAGTCTAATTTTATTTAGTTAATACAAGGATTGAATTGAATGTCTATAAATTCTATTGTTATATAATTATTTGCATGCCCATGTTGTATGTATTATTATTATGTAGTTCCTTGTTGTCCCATGTGAGCTTGGGTGGCTATCTGCTGAGTTTTGATGAACTCACCCCTCTCTTTTTCCCACAAATACCTCCAGGTGTAGTTGCACTATAGGATCCACTTCAATAGTGTTGCAGCATCTTTAGAGAGCTTCACTTTGGAGTGAAGCTTATTATAGGTTATGTTAGTTTAATAGTGCTCCAATAATTATGTAGGCGATTCCAGACATTCATAATATTATTTTATTTATTTTTAAAATTTTAGATATTCAATTAATTATGTTTGGCCTTGACCCAGATAATGATTATTATATAGTTTTATGTTCATGATTTATGTTTGGGGAGCATTTTTAGAATTATGGAATTTAGCTAAATTTGAGATATTTGGAATATATGTTTTATTACTTATGCATTTTAGCCATCACATTACCAGAGGCTTCCATGGGGACCCAATCCGCACGTGGCCGTCAGGTTCCCTAGGCAGGTCGTGACAAGGGCCCCCACTAGGAAGGGTGAAACTAGTCCCACATCAGTTGGGAAGGGAACGAAACATACCTTATAAGGATGTGTATACCCCTACCCATGCAGCACATTTTCCCTATGATAGGGGGAAGAACAAATCCGTGAGGGTGCCCAGTCAGTCCTAAAGTAGACAAAATCTGCATACCAAATGTTACACTCACACTGGGGATGGCGATACGTAGCGCACCCACATGTGACAGATGTTACAAATCATATCAAAGTAGCACCTTTCCGAGTACGATGTGGTTCGGGACCAACCAAGAAGAAGCTAGTGGGCATGTAATGCCTAGGGCTGACGAAGGAGGAAGTGATCACTGGTATAAGAAGAAAAGACAATGAATGGCTCCTAGCAAGTTTCTAAGCGGAGAGGTATATGAATGAATTAATTACACACCAGAATGAGAGGATTCTAGATTGTGGCACTATACAGTTGAGGATAGCTTATATGAATTGATTAGTATTACTTATACGAACAAGATGCATCTTCTTTTCGGTAGCGTATCACTAAAGAACTCCACTATTAAACATGCTAAACTTGGAGAAATTTTAGGGTAGATGACCTCCTGGAAGTCTTCCCAAGAAGCGTGTGAGTGACGACAAAGCATGCTGAAATACTGTGTTGACTTGTACAGTCATCAATCCATAAAGCAACATGGGATGTTACAGGTTTCTTGTTCCTGAATTTTCTTTCACACGTTTAGCATAGAACCGTTTATTTTGAGATTTATTTTTCACTTTCATTGAATTCCAAATCTCTTTGAATGAGATCAAACATGTTTGCACGTGTCATTGTGAAAATAAACTCATTTTAGAACTGAGCATGTAAATGTGAATAGACCTGTTTGGTACTTCAAGAAACTTAAGTAAAAGATTAGTCCATCTTCAAAAT